>CM070097.1:23451526-23594026 GCA_036178185.1 Liparis tanakae
TATATATAAATGTTATTCATGTAAATGAATGTTATTCATGTATATATCATATACGTATTTGTATATATGTATTGTACCTGCTGTATATATTGTATTTAGTTATATATTAATATACCTGCTCACCAGAGTGAAGCTAACCAACGTCCATAGCCACATTAGCATGTTAGCTAACAGCCTCACACATAAATTAGCATAGCATTCAAATAAGTCACACTTCAAAAAACTGAAAACAAAATCACGTCGAAGCACAAAGAGAAAGGACATGGGTCAGTGGTGCGCGCGCAGCGACACGCACCGCTCAACAGGGTGGTGACCAAAAGTTGATATTAATATATATAAATGTATATATATATAGAGAGAGAGAGAGAGAGAGAGAGAGAGAGAGAGAGAGAGAGAGAGAGAGAGAGAGAAAGACGGAAGGTGGACTCACCTGCTCGGTCGAATTCTGCGACTCCTCTGACTCTGACCCACACTTTCTCTCTCTCTCTCTCTCTCTCCCTCTCTCTCTCCCGCCTGAATGAGCTCTGTCTCCGGTGTGTTACGGTACCGGGGGTCGGGCGCGAGGAGGCGGGGCCCCGGGCTGTTCCACCGGGGGACCTTGAGCAGGTAGAGTACCACGTGCAGGTAGAGTCCCACGTGCACGCGCACGCGGCGGGACCCCACCCAAAGAGCACCCATGACTCATGAACGCGCTCTAAGATTGTGAACTTAAACTTGACCACAAGCAGAAAGCTATTTGAATAAACTTTATTTACTCGTTTTGACTAAACGGACAATGTGTAGCAGAGAAAAGTGACGTTTCTCCTGGCAGCAGGAAGGAGGGTTGAGACGTTAAATGAAAGATTTCATTAAAGAATAAAGTAAAGAATAAATGAAATAATACATTAAAGATTAAATTAAAGACTGAATTAAAGATTAAATTAAAGTAAAGACATCTGTGCTTCAATATGTTGATAATGTATTTTCTCTGGTTGGTGACACGTGTAGAAGTTACCTGTCTCATGGGGTCCCAGGTGAGCTCTGAGTGCTCCCATAGGACGCCATAGGGGGTGTGTGTGTGAGTGTGTGTGTGTGAGTGTGTGTGTGTCTATGTGTGTGGGTGTGTGTGTTTGAGTGTGAGCGTATGTCAATGTGTGTGTGTGTCTATGTGTGTGTGTGTGTGTTTGAGTGTGCGTGTGTGTGTGTGTTTGAGTGTGTGCGCCTGTGTGTGTGTGTGTGTGTGTGTGTGTACGTGTGTTTGTATGTGTGTGTGTGTGTGTGTGTGTTTGAATGTGTGAGTGGGTCAAAAAAAGGAGATAGCGAAGGGGGGGGCAATGTCTTCACACTACCAGGTTGAACTAAAACAGGCAGAGGGAGAGAGAGAGGGAGAGAGAGAGAGAGAGAGAGAGAGGGAGAGGGAGAGGGGGAGAGGGAGGAGGGGAGGGGGGGGGCATGAAGTACGCCAGGTTGTGCAAGGTGAACTCAGGAATGTCTGGAATCCATAATTATCAGAATTTTCCTGTAAAACAAACATGAAAGTAAACAACAAGTTCAGAACCAGCTCATTTCATCTGAGAATAGAGGCTGCACACGGGGCGAGAGGGAGAGAGAAGGAGGGAGAGAGAGGAGGGAGAGAGAGAGAGAGGGGGAGAGAGAAGGAGAGAGAGAGAGGGAGAGAGGGAGAGAGAGAGAGGATGGATTGTGCTGTGATACTTTGACAGCAGCGTTAAGTTTTATGAGGTTCTGCTTGGAGGCTGTAACGTGTTGAGGAACACCTGCAGGAGGGTGAGTGTGTGTGTGTGTGTGTGTGTGTGTGTGTGTGTGTGTGTGTGTGTGTGTGTGTGTGTGTGTGTGTGTGTGTGTGTGTGTGTGTGTGTGTGTGTGTGTGTGTGTGTGAAGTCAGCCAACAGTCTGCGATGAGAAGCATCTCAACCTTTGTATTTATGAGGTTTAAAACGTTCACCTGGTGGAGCTCAGGTGTGATCGCTGCTCACCTGGAGCTGCAGCGCATCACCAGGTGAGCAGCTCACCTTCTGCACGCTGTCAACACCGTGAGGACCAACCAGAGGAGCGCAGGGCCTCCTGAGGTGAAGGCTGTAGGCTGCACTGCCCTCTAGTGGTACCTACAGGTAAATACACCTTCGCCGTAACATTTAAAACACCTGTTGGAGCAGCTAGTGGAGGTCTCATTAGGAGACTCGACGAGCTTCAGGTGATCATACATGAATCAAATTAATGTCTGACAATTTAATTCTGCTAATTGTTCCAGACCTGGAGCTGTTACGTCACGTCATGCCACAGATGTGACTTCACTAAAGCGTTCCTGTTGGATTGAGGCGCCACGATGGGCCGCTCTGCCCTCTAGTGGAGAAACAGCGCCACTGCGTCTCGTCGTGACATTTAAACCGGTTTTATTCGACCTTCTGAATGACTTCATGGCTGGAATGTGGTCTCAAATTAAAAGAGAATAAGCGTCCTGAGAGAATATGGAGTTTGTGCAACATTAATAACAATAATATTGAATTGTATAGTAGGCTATTAAGTGACAAACCCTTAATATAGTTTATTATAATGGGGATAGAATGTCAAATAAGTTGAATGTCATTAATATATATATATATATATATATATATATATATATATATATATATAAATATACATATATATACATATAGTAATTATATATATAATTATTGTGTGTATATATATATATATATATATATATATATATATATATATATATATATATATATATATATATATATATAATTATATATATAGTATATCTATATTGTATATATATATATATATATATTGTATATATATATATATATATATATATATATAGTAATTAAGAGACAGCTTTTAGTTTATTTTCCCTGTTGTCCCGGGGCAATGGTAGTGAAGCTACCCTGACCCCTGAAGCCCCCTGACCCTTGACCCCTGCTCTCTCCTCTGCAGCAACACTCTGCATGTACAGTGTGTGTTTCACCTGCATCACCCTGACAGGTGTTGGTGAAGCATGAAGGATGATGCGTCACGCGTCAGAGGTTTTTATTCAGCGCAGTACAACAGGATTCAACACAAGCAGAGATTTAGTCTTTTTAAAATTCCATCTCGTTCTTCTTCCTTGTCAAAACCTTGTGCCTATATTACCCACAATGCAACAGGGCCTACAGCAGCCTCAAGTGTAAATGAGGAGCGGACTACAAAAGCTCCAGCTGACTGGCTTTATAATACAACTTTTATTCACTTAACAGTTTCAAACTCTGATATGTAAAATCAATCAAGTACCCCAATAATAGTGCACTTTATCTACTTTATATATTTAAATAAAATAACAATGCAGCTCATTTTCGATTGGACGGAGGGCAAAAACACAGAATAGATCATTATAGGTGTGACCTTGAAGAGCATCTTTTGTGCTCAGAGTCGATCAAAACAAACTGGAACAGCTGAAACACGTTGCATATCGGCATCAATAGCGACCTCAGCGTCTACTTGATGCCGGCCACCATGTGGACCCACCAGTTGGCCTGCACCTTCCAGCCCTGCTCCTCACACTTCAGGATCTGCTGGAGGAAGTGCTCCTTGGCCTCGTCCTCGCTCTGCTCCTCCTGCAGTGCCTCCCGCAGGTAGACGATGTCCTCTGCGGCGCTCAGCTCCGGGATGCCGGTCAGCAGCATGAGGGAGAAGAGGGTGACCAGCAGGCGGGAGTGGCAGCGCAGGGACAGGTAGGCCTCGATGCAGGTGTCCTGGTACAGGTGAGAACATGTGAGTCATGTGGGGTGTCTTTCTAGTATATAAATGTGATTTAATGAAATGTGGAGTGTCTTTATAATATAGAAAATGTGATTTAGTGTCATGTGGGGTGTCTTTATAGTGAGAAAATGTGATTTAGTGTCATGTTGTGTGTCTTTATAGTATATCAAATGTGTTGCAGCGCCCTCTAGTGTTTCCCTCCAGTAAATAGTGTTTTGCTGCCCTCTCTGGTTGAAAGATGTAACTACAGGCAGCATCCTTGGTGATAGCTTCACCGGGAAGTGAAAACATCAGTATAATCACACACACACACACACACACACACACACACACACACACACACACCTTGAACTTCTGGAAGTAGAGGCTGTTGCGCCCCTTGCTGCGGCCCATGACGTGCACAAAGTCGGGCGTGAGGACGAACGGCACGCGCTCCCGGCTCACGCCGAGGAAGGACTTCCTGTTGCCCAGGATGTGGCCGAAGTCGATGTGGAACAGGTTCCCTGAGGGGGGACGACGCATGGCGAACGTTTACAGTTCAGTGAGCGGCTGACGGAGGCGCGGCAGCGTGGAGGTGAACGCACCTTGTTCTGTGATCATGATGTTGTCGTTGTGCCGGTCGCCGATGCCGAGCACGTACGTGGCCACGCAGTAGCCGGCGCACGACTGCACGAAGCGCTCCACGGTCCGGTAGTGCTGAGAGGGGAGATCAAAGCCTCAGGGTCATGTGATCAACCCAGAGGAGAACCTCCACCCTCATTCAGGGGGAGGCTGGACCAGAAGATGGGTCACCAAGGTCATTCGTTGAGGCTACTCCTCCAACTCCTCTTGATAAGGCTACTCCTTCCTCTTCCAGCTCCTCTTGCTGAGGCTACTCCTCCAGCTCCTCTTGATAAGGCTACTCCTCCCTCCTCCAGCTCCTCTTGAAGAGGCTACTCCTCCAGCTCCTCTTGATAAGGCTACTCCTCCAGCTCCTCTGGATTAGGCTACTCCACCCTCCTCCAGCTCCTCTTGATAAGGCTACTCCTCCAGCTCCTCTGGATTAGGCTACTCCACCCTTCACCAGCTCCTCTTGATAAGGCTACTCCTCCAGCTCCTCTTGATGAGGCTACTCCTCCAGCTCGTCTGGATTAGGCTACTCCTCCCTCCACCAGCTCCTCTTGAAGAGGCTACTCCTCCAGCTCCTCTTGATAAGGCTACTCCTCCAGCTCCTCTGGATTAGGCTACTCCACCCTGCTCCAGCTCCTCTTGATAAGGCTACTCCTCCCTCCTCCAGCTCCTCTTGAAGAGGCTACTCCTCCAGCTCCTCTTGATAAGGCTACTCCTTCAGCTCCTCTGGATTAGGCTACTCCACCCTCCACCAGCTCCTCTTGATAAGGCTACTCCTCCAGCTCCTCTTGATGAGGCTACTCCTCCAGCTCGTCTGGATTAGGCTACTCCTCCCTCCACCAGCTCCTCTTGATGAGGCTACTCCTCCAGCTCCTCTTGATGAGGCTACTCCACCCTCCTCCAGCTCCTCTTGCTTAGGCTACTCCTCCATCTCCTCTTGATAAGGCTACTCCTCCCTCCTCCAGCTCCTCTTGATAAGGCTACTCCTCCCTCCTCCAGCTCCTCTTGATGAGGCTACTCCTACCTCCACCAGCTCACTCACTATTTCCTGCAGAGGACATTTAGACCGGAGCCACTCGAACAGAGCGTCGTTCTTGAAGGCGGCCGACGTTCCTCCCTGGCTCCACTGGACGGTGGCGATGGTCACGGCGTTCCTCACGATCTCGATCATCCCTGTGGGTGAGGAACTGGGTTTAGTGGTTATAAATAATAAAGGGGCCTCAAATGAAACAAAATAGTTCTTCAGTAGGTGATGGTTCTTCGTAGAACCACAACGCCTTTTAAAGAACCATTTAAGAACCTTTATTTTAGAGTTTGACTCCGGCCTTTTGGACCTTCGGAAAACAACATTTATTGGAAACCTATAAAAACGGAAATGCTATGTAATATTCGCCTGGAGAAAACTGTGTAATATAGTCGTGAAGTAGGGAACATGAAGAAGGGAACGTGAAGTAGGGAACGTGAAGTAGGGAACGTGAAGGAGGGAACGTGAAGGAGGGAACATGAAGGAGGGAACGTGAAGTAGGGAACGTGGAGGAGGGAACGTGAAGGAGGGAACGTGAAGTAGGGAATGTGAAGTAGGGAACGTGGAAGAAGGAACGTGAAGGAGGGAACGTGAAGGAGGGAACGTGAAGTAGGGAACGTGAAGTAGGGAACTTGGAGGAGGGAACGTGAAGTAAGGAACGTGAAGGAGGGAACGTGAAGTAGGGAACGTGAAGGAGGGAACGTGAAGGAGGGAACGTGGAGTAGGGAACATGAAGTAGGGAACGTGAAGGAGGGAACGTGAAGTAAGGAGCGTGAAGGAGGTTACGTGAAGGAGGGAACATGAAGGAGGGAACGTGAAGTATGGAATGTGAAGTAGGGAACGTGAAGGAGGGAACGTGAAGGAGGGAACATGAAGGAGGGAACACAAAGTAGGGAACATGAAGTAGGGAACGTGAAGTAGGGAACATGAAGAAGGGAACGTGAAGTAGGGAACGTGAAGTAGGGAACATGAAGGAGGGAACGTGAAGGAGGGAACGTGAAGTAGGGAACGTGGAGGAGGGAACGTGATGTAAGGAACGTGAAGGAGGGAACGTGAAGGAGGGAACGTGGAGGAGGGAACGTGGAGGAGGGAACATGAAGTAGGCAACGTGAAGGAGGGAACGTGAAGGAGGGAACGTGAAGGTGAAGGAGGGAACGTGAAGTAGGGAACGTGAAGGAGGGAACAACGGAAGGAGGAACGTGAAGGAGGGAACGTGAAGGAGGGAACGTGGAGGAGGGAAACGTGAAGGAGGACGTGAAGGAGGGACGTGAAGGAGGGAACGTGAAGGAGGGAACGTGAAGGAGGGAACGTGGAGGAGGGAACATGAAGTAGGCAACGTGAAGGAGGGAACGTGAAGGAGGGAACGTGAAGGAGGGAACATGAAGGAGGGAACGTGAAGGAGGGAACGTGAAGGAGGGAACGTGGAGGAGGGAACATGAAGTAGGCAACGTGAAGGAGGGAACGTGAAGGAGGGAACGTGAAGGAGGGAACGTGAAGGAGGGAACGTGGAGGAGGGAACATGAAGTAGGCAACGTGAAGGAGGGAACGTGAAGGAGGGAACGTGAAGGAGGGAACATGAAGGAGGGAACGTGAAGGAGGGAACGTGAAGGAGGGAACGTGGAGGAGGGAACATGAAGTAGGCAACGTGAAGGAGGGAACGTGAAGGAGGGAACGTGAAGGAGGGAACGTGAAGTAGGGAACGTGAAGGAGGGAACATGAAGGAGGGAACGTGAAGGAGGGAACGTGAAGTAGGGAACGTGAAAGAGGGAACGTGAAGGAGGGAACGTGAAGTAGGAAATGTGAAGTAGGGAACATGGAGGAGGGAACGTGAAGGAGGGAACACAAAGTAGGGAACGTGGAGGAGGGAACGTGGAGTAGGGAACATGAAGTAGGGAACGTGCAGTAGGGAACGTGCAGACGACGCTCCAGGTCCTTCCCAGTGGGGTTCACTGAAGGAGCCTCTCATAGCAGAGACACTGACCTATGTTGTGTCCGGTGGAGATGCAGCCGTAGGGAACCAGGTTCAGGTCCAGAGACTTCTCCTGCCAGATGGACTCCATCACCACCAGCGTCTGGAGGGAGGACTCAGGACAGTGAGGTGGAGCCACAGGACTCCCCCGGGACTCGTGAGGACTTCACACCTGAATGATCAGCATGTCCTGCCTCAGGTCGTCTCCCTCTTTGAAGATGAAGCCCACGGGCGTGGCCGAGGTGGGCGACGGCATGGGGCAGAACTCCAGCCACAGAGGCTTCTTCCTGGAGGCCATCACTTTGCACTTGTCCAGCTGGACGACAAAGAGAAGGTGATGGATGACACAAAGAGAAGGTGATGAGCGGGACGGTTCACAGGGAGCTTCACGCTAACGGGGCCAGATGTGTTCACTTTGAATGTGTTTGAAGTGATCACATCTGACTACCTCACTCAGACTCAGCTTCACGCCAACGGCAGCAGGAGGCTCACCAGGATCCATCCGACCTTGATCCGGGGGTCAAAGGGCAGCAGGAAGTCATTGGGGAGGTTACTGTTCCTGAGAAGCTCCTGAAGCTTCAGGGGAGCTGAAGACACAGAGACACAGGTATACAGGTGTGTTGTATGATGTCATGGGACCAGGTGAACAATAGATGTCATGTGACCAGATGAACAATAGATGTCATGTGACCAGATGAACAATAGATGTGACCAGATGAACAATATATGTCATGTGACCACATGAACAATAGATGTCATGTGACCACATGAACAATAGATGTCATGTGACCACATGAACAATAGATGCCATGTGACCAGGTGAACACTAATGTCATGTGACCAGATGAACAATAGATGTCATGTGACCAGATGAACAATAGATGTCATGTGACCAGGTGAACAGTGTGTGGTCTCACCTGTGGGGGGCAGGTCGGTCTTGTCGGGATAGAGTTGTTTGATCGTCAGGGCGACGCCGTGCAGAGCCTCCACCGCCTGCACCTGCAGGGCGAAGTCGTGGAGCGTGGCGCGGCCGCAGCCCAGCAGGTACGCCTCCAGGATCACCGCCATGCGCTGCCGGAAGTACAGGCAGCCCGACACCTCACTGCGCACGTACCAGAAGAAGAAGTGGCCGATGCGCTTGCTCTGTGGAGGAGGGAGGAGTCAGTGGAGGAGGTGAGGAGGTGAGGGAGGAGACAGTGGAGGAGGTGAGGGAGGAGGTGAGGGAGGAGACAGTTTATTAAATTAAACTACTGATATTCCTCTCTAGTAATCCAGGTGTAATAGGTGTTGTGTTCAGGTGTAATAGGTGTTGTGTTCAGGTGTAATGTGTGTTGTGTTCAGGTGTAATGTGTGTTCTGTTCAGGTGTAATGTGTGTTGTGTTCAGGTGTAATGGGTGCTGTGTTCAGGCGTAATAGGTGTTGTGTTCAGGTATAATGTGTGTTGTGTTCAGGTGTAATGTGTGTTGTGTTCAGGTGTAATAGGTGTTGTGTTCAGGTGTAATAGGTGTTGTGTTCAGGTGTAATGTGTGTTGTGTTCAGGTGTAATAGGTGTTGTGTTCAGGTGTAATAGGTGTTGTGTTCAGGTGTAATAGGTGCTGTGTTCAGGCGTAATAGGTGTTGTGTTCAGAAGTAATGTGTGCTGTGTTCAGGTGTAATGGGTGCTGTGTTCAGGCGTAATAGGTGTTGTGTTCAGGTGTAATAGGTGTTGTGTTCAGGTGTAATAGGTGTTGTGTTCAGGTGTAATGTGTGTTGTGTTCAGGTGTAATGTGTGTTGTGTTCAGGTGTAATAGGTGTTGTGTTCAGGTGTAATAGGTGTTGTGTTCAGGTGTAATGTGTGTTGTGTTCAGGTGTAATAGGTGTTGTGTTCAGAAGTAATGTGTGCTGTGTTCAGGTGTAATGGGTGCTGTGTTCAGGCGTAATAGGTGCTTTGTTGATGCTCACCCTCAGGGCCCGTTGGATGAGGAAGCGAGCGAGGCAGCTGTCGTGGTACGGCTCCACTTTGAGGGTCTGGAGGGAGAAGGTACCGTCAGGTGTTTCTAACCAGGGTTCTTTAAAGATCTATTTACTTAAAGAGAACCTATAAAAGGTCTCAAAAAACCTTTAATTTATTTTCTTTTTCAGGCACCATTTCTGGTTTTAAAACCAGGGTTCTCTAAAGAACCATTTCCAAAATTGTTCTTCCGTAGGTAATGGTTCTTCGTAAAACCACAAAGCCTTTAAAAGAACCATTTAAGAACCTTTATTGTTCTGTGTGCAGGTGCTTCCAATAGAAAAGTGTGTTCAAGTCTTTCCACACACACACCTGCACCAGCTGCAGCAGGTACATCAGGATGTCGTCGTTGGACAGGCTCTCCAGCCTCCGGACGGCGAGCCTCCGGACCGTGGCGTCGGCGAAGTCCATGCTGAGCAGCTCCAGGGCCACCGTCACGTCCAGCTCTGCAGGGTCCCAGTTGCCCAGCAGCCAATGGACATCCTCCACCACTCTGCGCTTCATCCAATCCACGCTACGCAGGTATTGGGCCAGATTTGAGGAGTAGCGGACGCTCTCCTCCCGGAACCTCCTGAGGCACGGCGTGCTGCCGTTGGCGTCCAGCGGCGGCGACCTGAGGGTGACGGGGTCCGCCACCGAGTGACGGCGAAATTTCGAAGTGGAAGAAGCTGCGCCGGGTGAGTTGGGCGAGGTCGGGGAGGCCGCCTGAGATTTGACCAAAGTGAGGCTGGAGGAGGGACTGCCGGAGCACTCGGAGGTGCTGCAGCCGTTGGGCAGGACCACGGGGAAGCTGTAGCGGTCCAGGAGGACGCTGATCGCCATGGAGTCCGCTACGTCCGGGTTGGTGGCCGAGGACAGCTTGTCTGCCTGGTAGGCGATGGCCTCTTTCTCCACGTCGGGGTAGGGCCACATGTGCAGGGTGTAGGGGCCCTGGCTGAGCACGGACCTGCAGGGGCAGACGGGGGGGGGGGGGGGGGGGTCGGCTGAGGTAGTTCTGGCGCTTCCTGGACGCCTCACACAGAAACATGGAGGTGCCATCTATAACCAAAAATGGTTCTTCAGAGTGATGCCATAGGAGAACCATTTCCGGTTCCACAAAGAACCTTTCAAACCAGGGTTCTTTAAGGCCCCATTAATGGTTCCATTAAGAACCTTTCAAACCAGGGTTCTTTAAAGAACCATGTCCTTAAAGAGTAACTTCAAAGAACCGATAAAGGTATATAATAGAACCTTTCAAACCAGGGTTGTTTAAAGATTACATTTTTTAGGCATAATTTCCATAAAATACAGTAGGCCGTTTGACTAAGTCGCCTTTAAATCTTCGATGCAGATGCCTTTGATGTTTGCTTGTTTTCTTCTTCTGAAATCTAACACTGAAGTTGTAATTGATGTTGAGACCTGACCTGTGGTCGATGAGGAGGAGATTGACAAAGTAGAGCACCTTCCCCTTCCCCTTCTGCAGCTCCGGGGCTTTTTTGACCGAAGGCGTTGACGACTTTGAGTCTTTGGCTCCTGAAGCTTTGGGCTCTTTGGTTCCGGGGGGGGCGTCACCACCGCTGGCATTGATAGTGAACGCCAGCTTGGCTCCACGTGGCAGATCGCTGAGGAGAATATCGAATTCCAGCCACTCGTTCCACAGCACTTCGTCCGCAAAGGCCTTGGGCTGCGAGGCCACCGAAGAGAGCACCTTGTTCCCGTAGAGGATGGAGGCTTTGACGTAAACGCTCGGAGGGCATTTGCTCGGGAGGTTCGGGACGTCGAAACCGAGCAGTTTCACCCGGAGCCTCCGGCTGCAGTCCCACAGGGAGATCATGAAGATGTCGTCCAGGTCCTTCCCTTCCAGGCGGAGGTCGTCGTGGGAGCTGAACTCGCCGCCCGAGGCGTCCACCAGAGGCCAGTCCACGAACGTGACGGTCTCGTCCGCGAGCTGCGACACGGGCACCACGGACAGGTGGAGCTCTTGGTTGGTCTTCAGGCACTGGCGAACCCAGAGGAAGTCGCTCAGGTGGTGGTCTCCGGATAGGAACTCCTCCCTCCCGCAGACCTTCAGCACCAAGGGGTCCGCGGCGTCGTACTCCAGCCCCTCGTCCGCCGCCACCCTCCTGAAGAACGCGAGCAGAACACTGGGCGTGGCGCTGAAGTCCACCTGGATGCTGAAGCTGATCTTGCTCATGTAGTGGAAGGTGACGGGCAGCTTGCGGTTCAGCTGGCTCTGGAGGTCGGTGGGAACGGGGGCGCTCGTTACCCACGGCTCCGTGGCGTACAGCTCGGCGTCCCGATCCCTCAGCGCCTGCCTCCTGGCAGAAGACAGCTTCCTGCGGGTGAACGTGAGCTCGCCCAGCCGGTCCGACGCCTCTCGCTCCAGGTCGTGTCCGATCAGGTACTCCAGGCTCCGCTGCTGCTTCTTCCTCTCCTCCGGATCGACGGCCGTCGGCGGTTTGACCGCGATGTGCGCCGACAGGTGGCCGGCGGCGTCGCGTGACCACGGGACGTCCAACGTCCGGAGGACCTGGCAGTCGTCGTAGGCCTCGTACCACTCGTCCCCTCGGGCGTACAGCAGACTGTACTTCTCCGGGTCCAACACCGCCAGAGGGTCTGGGTGGCAACTTAGTTCTTGGGCCTGAAGGCAGAGAGAGGAAGACTTTGGGGAAAGACTTGAAGGGTGCAGGTTGATTTATTTATATATATATATATATATATATTTTTTTTTTAACCAAACGTGTGGAGCCGCAGCAGCAGCTCTGTGAGGTTAAGTGTTCTTAACGTTCTCCACTCAGCTTGTTCAGGAAAGTCTGTAGTTGGCATCGCTGAGTAAAACCAAAACTCATGATGATCTCATAACGGACTAAAAAGATGAAGTTATATCAACACATGTCTAACCCTGAGTAAGTAAGTATGTAAGAGTAAGTCATTATGTAAGTATATAAGTATGTAAGTAAGTATGTAAGTAAGTCATTAAGTAAGTAAGTAAGTATGTAAGTAAGTATCTATGTAAGTAAGTCATTAAGTAAGTAAGTAAGTAAGTAAGTAAGTATGTAAGTAAGTATCTATGTAAGTAAGTCATTAAGTAAGTAAGTAAGTAAGTAAGTATGTAAGTAAGTAAGTATCTATGTAAGTAAGTCATTAAGTAAGTAAGTATGTAAGCACGTAAGTAAGTAAGTATCTATGTAAGTAAGTCATTAAGTAAGTAAGTGTAAGTAAGTATGTAAGCACGTAAGTAAGTAAGTAATTAGTAAGTAATTAAGTAAGTATGTAAGGTTTATTCATTTTGCACTTATCACAGACAAAATGTGCCAATTAGTCAACAACAGGGTCCAAAACATGTCAACAGTGAAAGGAGAAAAGAACAATACTCTGTAAAGATGAAGCAGTACGATAAACAAGCAGAGAAGATAAAAACAGGCCATAGAATATGTAAACATTTAAATGTGAACCTCCTGGTGGCGCTAGAGGAGAAGTCAGCACTTCTTACTTAGAGAAGATGGATCTGGACTCCCATGATGCATTGCTGTGGCCAGCGGTTAGCTAACCACATCTACAGTAAACATGCTGCATCCCATCTGGAGCCAACATCAACATCCTGACTGCAGAACGAGTACGTCTACTTTCTGACACTTCAAGAACGTACTCACACACTTACGTATTGTTTGGCATGCAGTACTTTTACCTGCAGTGTGGTATTAGTACTTAAAGTAATTAAAGGATCTAAATCAGGGTGATTAAACTAATCTTCGCCGTGGGCCAAATCAGCATCATGGCCGCCCTCTTAAAGGGCCGGAGACACTTTATAAACTCCTCCAACATGTAGTTAAATAACTCTCTTTGCATTTGACTATTGTTTATTTGAGTGTAGACATATTGTACATAAGAACATTTCTCTTATATTACAACATAAATCCATTTAATTTGAAACCTTCAAAATAAAAGCATAGGACATTTTTCTTTCTAATTTCGTTAATAAAAAGGGGATCACATGTCTGTAAAGCCGTCAGGGGCCACATGAAATGATGCGGCGGGCTGGATTTGGCCCGCAAGCCTTGTGTTTGACACATGTGATCTAAATACTTCCTCCACCGCTTGTTGAGAGATGTTAGGACCTTCCTGCTCTCCAATGTGGTGCATACTTTGGAAAAAGTGCATAAAACACTCAGATAGTGCCAGATAATCTGTGTATTAATAACAACACACCATCCAATTGTTGTTTTTTACCTGCATGCAGATGCGCAGCCGCAGCTGGTAGATGCTGCACTGCGCCGGGAGGAGGACCGTCACCACGCCGACGCCGTACTCCTCGTCGCCGGACGCTTTCCCGTGCTCGAACTGGCAGATGAACTTCAGGTTGTTCTCGGAGCCGCACTGAGACGGCAGGCCGGACAGGGCGTCCACGGCCCGAGGGGCCAGCAGCACAGAGAGGTCCATGAGGACCGGGAGGAGAGGACGCCACCAACACCGGCGCCAGAAGCTCTGGGTTTAACTGATCGTCGGCTTCTTACCGACGCAGGTGGAGTCCGTCTGTACCTGTTTGACTGTGAGAGACCGTGTTCCCTTTTCTTTAGGATTGACTTCCTCATTCCTTCACAGCTCAAACAACAAACAGGCCAACACAGCTGCTGCTGCTCAGCGGGCCGATTCCCTTGTTCCCTTTCTGCACTTGAATGCATCACCAATTGTGGTTACACGTTCACTGTTCTCTCAGTGTTCCTTCCACTTAGAAAAAAAACTAAAAAAACAAATCAAAGTGTTCCTCTCTGTTTGTGTCCCGACCCAGTGACGGGTCACAAACAGAGACGGGAGGACGCATCAGCTGCCGACGTCCTGCAGGAATGCACCGGACCGGTTTGGGTGGTTGGACTTGCTGGAAGTGGAGAACGGATGCACCTTCGATTCAAACTGAAAGTTGAATAAATGATGTATTTGTGTACTTTCTGATACTTTTCAGGTGGTGCTTGTGTCAACCAGTCACTTCCCTGTGAGCTGAACGCTGCCGAGAGGCCTGAAGCCAACGGGAAGCTCTTACACCGTTAACGATGACGGGCGGCAGCACTTTATCACTTTCCTTATGACGGGAATTGAAAAACAATTAGCAGACGACAAAGAGGCGTGTTGCGCAATGATCTATAACAAAGGATTAAAAGTGAAAGAAATATAATATTCTAAGCTACACGTTCAGCCTATTGATTGACATCCTGCCTCTGGGATGCGACCAGCAGCCAGATGACACATGACGGAGCGCTCAGAGGGAAGTGCAGCGTGGCGTTCAGGTTCTCATGTAAAAGTAGGACCAGAAGAGGAAGCGTGCAGTTCTCCTTCATGCACCGGCTGTGACGTCACACGGGAGCCGGCTGCAGGGAGATCCCCCAGAGGGCCGAGCGGCGCACGCCGGCTACGTGCCAGGCCTCTGGCATCAGAAAAGGAACAATCATTGTTCTGCCTTCACATCTGTAAACATGTGTTTTTGCAATAGGAATAATGAATACGGCTCGACACGGAAAACTTTAAAAAAGAGGAAAAGAGCCTCGTCAACAGTGAACATTGACTCAAAACAACACAGCTGCGGGGGTAGGGAGGAGCTGGAAGGAGGGAAGGAGGGAAGGAGGGAATAGGGAAGGAGGGAAGGAGGGAATAGGGAAGGAGGGAAGGAGGGAAGGAGGGAATAGGGAAGGAGGGAAGAGGGATCAGGATGGAGAGATGTCACGGAGCTATTAGAGTGGACCAAAACCACGACTCCAGAGACAGCATGAGGGAAACACAAGACATCTGTCAGAAGACAAGAGAGGGAGCCTGAGGAGACAGGGACCAACGAGGGGACGGGGACAGGTGAGACGGGCATGAGGACCAGGTGAAGGTGATGAGGGACTAACGAGGTGACCAGAGGACAGGTGATCAGGCAGGTGAGAGAACAGGTGAAGGGAGCTGGACGGACGGGATAGTTAGTGAGACAGGATGAAAACCACTCATACCAAAGGAAGGTGTGGAGCTGAACTGTTACAAGAGAGGAGTGACGGAGGGATCAGGATGGAGGGATCAGGATGGAGGGAGTAGTGATGGAGGGATCAGGATGGAGTGACGGCATCCCCCGAGCCTTTCATAGGGTGTGTTTGTCTATTTGGGTTCAGCTGCTCCCCCTGGGAATGTCCAGGAATAGAAGGAGGTACAGAGGAGGAGGAGAAGGTGGAAAGAGGAGGAGAAGAAGGAAAGAGAAGAAGAAAAAGATAATGAAAGGAGGACAGGGATCTCCTCCCGCTCTTTATTCCCTCTCTGCAAAGCCAAGCTGCCTCAGGCCTCGTTCTCTCTCTCTCTCTCTCTCTCTCTCTCTCTCTCTCTCTCTCTCTCCGTGTCAGCTGGAGCTGTCAATCACAGGGGGAGGTGACCTACCCCCCCCCCCACCCCCGGGCTTACAGTGGGGGAGGGGGGGGTGAGAGGAGGTTAAGATAGAAAGAGGAGACGGGGAGGATTAAAACGTGAAGAATAGTGGAGGGGTGATAAATAAAAGAAAGGAGGGGAATAAAAAGGTGTAGAGTGTGAAAGGAGAGGGGGAGGAGGGAGGAAGAGGAGAGGAGAGTTTTGAGGTTGGAAGAAATGGAGGCAGGTTAGACATGTCAGCGTCTCTTAAATTAACTCTTTCATGTCACCGTCTCTTCACTTTTACTTCCTTTGTACTTGTTCTGTGTTTTTTTGTGTGTTTCTATTGTACCCTTCCTCTCAGGTCAGAGGTCGACCTGGGAAAGAGATTTTAATCTCAGAGGGATTCACCTCGTTAAATAAAGGTTTTTAAAATAAACTGATGAGTGATCATATTTTAATTCAGATTCTTTAAAAGACAGAAACCCACGTTTATGTTATGGACGTTTAGGATACACTGAGCTCCTCTCTCCTCTCTCCTCTCTCCTTATGGATGAATGTTCATCCCTCCATCACACGTTATTAGCTCTGGTTCCTCCCTTGAGTCTTAGTGACCTCACGTCTCATGGACGACCTGGCTCCCCCCCCTCTGGACCGTGGACCATGCCTATAAGAACCATTATATCTTTAATGTCGTGCTCTCCTCTCTTGCCGTGTTGTGGTTGCCGGTCCCGTCCCCCGGCCTCCTCCTCTCCGGCCTCCTCCTCTCCGGCCTCCTCCTCTCCGGCCTCCTCCTCTCCGGCCTCCTCCTCTCACAGCTGCTCTGCTCTCTGAGCCGGAGACGCAGCGCTGGGCAGGAATAGATTTCCAGTGAAAGAGTTGAGGCCTGGCGAGCCGCGCTGCTTAACATTCCGGCGTGGAGCAGGAGCAGCAGCGACTCGGGGATCGACGCGTCGCTCGGCCAGGGGGAAGGAACCCTTGATATCAGAGGGCATCGAACCCACCAATAAAACTCCTCGTTCTTTTGTTCTATTCATAGCGTCGGTGTCCAGGCCATGAACTTTGGCTCAGACATTAGAAGAATAGTGAGACCCGAAGAGATCCATCAGATGACCTGCTTTACCTCCTCTGTGTCCATTTTACTGCTTCCTCTTTTACAGCGTGTTCTACTTTCTCTTTTAACTGTTGACCAGGATATTGACCATTTGTTTGAATTGATTACTGAACTTTGTGACACTTTGTCTGTGATAAGTGCAAAATAAATAAACCTTCTTTACTTAATTATCTACTTATCTACTTACTTATTTATTTACTTACTTATTTATTTATTTATTTACTTACTTATTTATTTACTGAATTACTTACTTACTTATTTATTTATTTACTTAATTACTTATTTCCTAACTTACACACACAGACACACACAGACACAGTCAAACACACACACACACACAGATACACAGAGACACACACAGACACACAGTCACACACACACACAAACACACACACACACACATACACACAATGCATGTTGAACTAACAAACAATCCTTGTGATGGAAAACATAAATACTGAGTCTTGATGTGATGACTTATTTATTCCTTGTGGGTTTCTAAAGAAAATAAAAAGTTTGTGAACCTCCAGCTGAACACCAGAGGCTCCATTTTGTTTACTTGTTGACGGGGAGAACCCACAAGGTAGCCGAGGTAAACACCTGCATGTGCTCACCTGAGTTACAGGAGTCAGGAGGTGAAGGGCAAGTCACAGGGACCAAAAGATGAGATGACACACAGGACGGGACGGGAAGCTGTGCATGCTGGGAGGTGTTGATCTGTGTGTGTGTGTGTGCGTGTGTGTGTGTGCTCTGTGTGTGTGTGTGTGTGTGTGTGAGTGTTTGTGTGTGTGTGAAGTCAAGCGCCGCCTGCAGTGAGATGCTCCGCTGATCCTCTGCCAGAATAGCCTCCAGCTGCCCGATGTGTTGTCTTTCCTTTTTTCTTCTTCCTCTGAATAAATGTCACTAAGCTTGTTATCTAAATTTGGGGGATTGGGGTGAGTGCCACACAGGGAGGGGGGGGGGGGGGTGGGGGGGGTGGTGAGGGCACCAGCTCACGTCTGATCCGATTGGCTGTCACCGGTGCAGCGGGACCAGGGGGTACTTATGGAGGGGAGCGGCGCCGCCTGACCCGAGTAGCAGGGAGACGTCCGACCAGCGCTTTGTTTTACTCCTGTTGTCCAGCACCACCGGACGCCATGGTAAGACCACTGGGGGAAGATCACTGAGGGGGAGGAAGGATGAGATCACTGAGGGGGGGGGGTCCTGATGAATCCTGAGGATTGTTTGGTGAACACCAGCCGGCAGAAGATGGATGTTATTCCCTGAAGATCCTCGTCGCCATGACGACCTCATCCGCTCACAGCTGAAGGACAGATGGATTTATGGGTTTCATCTCTTGGGATTATTTAACGAGGCTCCGGACGGATCGATAATCAATATTGATCCTGGTGATTGATCCTGGTGATTGATCCGTGTCTTTGATCCTTGTCTTTGATCCTCGTGGCTGATCCTCGTGCCTCGGGGACGTGTCCCCCGGGTTCCTCCTCGTTGTCCCGTGTTGACGGACAGATGTGACGTTTGATCTTTAGATCCGAGTGACTAAAGATAGGAAACAGTAAAGTGAGAAGACCTGCGCCTCCTCCTCCCAGAGGCCTGATTTAGGACCTTCACCTTGAGGGGAATCCTCTCTAATCCTCTCCACATCGCTGCTCAGTGACCTAATGAGAGGCTTTGTGTGACCTTTGATCTTTGGAGGTTATTGATGAGCGGAGAGAGAAAATAATACTCCGACCACGGCGACGTTTAACGACCGTTTGATATGATTATTGAACTTTAAGTGGCGTTGACTAAGGCGTGAAAGTGTGATAATGTTAGCCCCGCCCCCTTTCGTCAGCCTGACCTCCTCCCAATGACGACGCTGTTGCTTATTCCTCGACGTCACCTGCCATCACTCCACTAGCTATAGATGTATTATGATGTTTAGTTATAAATATATTAAATCATGTTAGTATTGTCCCTCGTTGTACCCCGAAATACCAAAAATACTTCTACTTTACCCGACGGAGACATGTACCTGCGTTACGTTGCAGATTCAGATTTTACTCCCAAAATATGCAAATTGAGGTCAAAATAAATCCTGCAGTGCTTGTTGAACATGCTCCACAACATTGTGGTACAGGCTCTTTGCATTATGAACAAATATACTAGTTAATTTAATTAGTTTATAGCCCCAAATCACAAATTACAAAAAAGAAGAAAGGAAAAGCAACAGAGGAGGACCTCTCTCTCTCTGGATGGACAGAAGGGCAACCGATGTCATGTGACCTGCAGACCAGGACCCATTGGATAGGACCGGCGTAAAGCGGTGATGTCATCGGGCGGCGTGTCGAGAATATAAAACTGTTTCAGTGTAAAAACCTCCAAAGTCTCCCACGTCCAATCAGACGCGAGCTCTCGATGTGGGCGTGGCCTTCAGGGTCACACGTCTCCCCGACACGACGTCGTCGTGTCTCCACATCTTTGAATAGTTCATACCGCTGATGAGGAGTAACACCTTGTCCCTCTCTCCCTCTCCCTCCTCTTCCTCCTCTTTCCACTCGCCTCCCTCCAGCCCACCGACGCCCAAAGCGACGCCCGCTCCTTCCTGACGGAGGAGATGATTGCAGGTCGGTCCTCAAAACAGGTTTTTCATGAGAGTTGTTCCCGCTACGTCATGGATAGTTCAGAACATGTACAACACGACATGCACACATGATCTCCTCCTCCTCCTCCTCCTCCTCTTCCTCCCCCTCCTCCTCCTCCTCCTCCTCCAGAGTTCAAGGCCGCCTTCGACATGTTTGACACGGACGGCGGCGGTGACATCAGCACCAAGGAGCTGGGCCAGGTGATGAGGATGCTGGGCCAGAACCCGTCCCGGGAGGAGCTGGACGCCATCATTGAGGAGGTGGATGAGGACGGTGAGCTCAGTGGAGAGAGGTCCACCTGGTTCCACCTGGTTCCACCTGGTTCTCCATCTTCAGGCCCCGAGAGGCAGAACCACGTACTCCTCCACTCACCGTGGCTTCAACTATTACTTTATATGTATTGATTTATTTTACAAATGACCGAGGCAGAACTTTGAGGAGAAATGAAGTCATCGTATTTGAGTCTTCTTGTTGAACAATAAGGGTTCTGACAGGGTTCTTTAAAAGGCTTTGTGGTTCTATGAAGAAGCTTTTTTTCATTTAAGGCAGAAATTTGAGGAACCAGATATGGTGCCTTAAAGAACCATGTTTTGAGGGTTCTTTGTGACACCTTCATAGGTTCTTTCAAGAACTCTTTAAGGAAATGGTTCTCTAAAGAACCCTGGTTTTAAAGGTTCTTTGTGGAACCAGAAATGGTGCCTTAAAGAACCTTGTTTTAAGGGTTCTTTGAGACACCTTTATAGGTTCTTTGACGACTCTTTACAGAAGTGGTTCCCTAAAGAACCCTGACTTGAAAGGTTCTTTGGGGAACCATAAATGGTTCTTCCATGGCATCACTCTGAAGAACCCTGTTTGGTTCTAGATGGCCCCTACATGTTTCTGTGTGTATGAGGATGCACTACCCCCCCCCCCCCCCCCAGGCAGCGGCACCATCGACTTCGAGGAGTTCTTGGTGATGATGGTGCAGCAGCTGAAGGAGGACCAGGCCGGCAAGAGCGAGGAGGAACTTTCAGAATGCTTCCGGATCTTCGACAAGTACGAAGAACTCAAAGCGCTGTGCGGCGCGGGGTTCTCCTCTGGAGAGAAGAACCGAGGCTCTTAAGCCTGCATCCACGGATATGATGGGATGCTATCGATGCTATCGGTGCTATCGATGCCATCGGTGCTATCGATGCTATCGGTGCTATCGAAGATAACGATGCTATCGATGCTATCGGTGCTATCGATGCTATCGGTGCTGTCGATGCTATCGGTGCTATCGATGCTATCGGTGCTGTCGATGCTATCGGTGCTATCGATGCTATCGGAGCTATCGATGCTATCGGTGCTATCGATGCTAACTTCCCATCCCAATGATCCGTGTCTTTAAGCGCTAGCTGTGAGTCCTACATTCTCTCTAGTGCTGGACACGTATCCTTAAACCTACAATTACTTTAAAACATTTTTAATTGAAAGTCGGCATCATTGAGACATTTAAACGTCTCTCAGACGAGTGACTTTGCATGTGCAGATTTTTAATGAGTTAAATACAGATTTCGACAGCACAGCGTTTAAATCTCCCCGTCCCGTGTGTGTGTGTGTGTGTGTGTGTGTCTTCGTCGTTTGACGTTGCTTCTCCCCCTCAGGAACGGAGACGGCTTCGTGGACCGCGAGGAGTTCGGGGAGATCCTCCATCTCACCGGGGAGCCGGTGGTGGAGGAGGACATCGACGAGATGTTCGGGGAGGGAGACACCAACAAAGACGGGAAGATCGATTTCGACGGTGAGATATTTATGGAGCCGGAAGAGTCCGTCCAGAAAGTCTGAGGACATTATCGGAGGGAGAGAACCTTTCCAACCAGGGTTCTTCAGGGAACCATGTCCTTAAAGAGTTCCTCAGAGAACCTATAAAGGTTCCTCAAAAAACCTTTCCAACCAGGGTTCTTCAGGGAACCATGTCTAAATAAGTCACACACATTGACGGTAGAAGAAGAAACACAGCAGATAAGTGACACAGTGGGGTGAATCTCATCTTCACATCTCACTCTGGGTAAGAACATATTTCCCAGAATGCAAAGCGTATTGATATATATATATATATGATATATATGACAACAGTCACCTTTAATAACAGAGTTTTTGGGCGCCTCATTATTTACTATAAAGGAATGTTTAGAGTCTGATAGCACAGCCATCACATCCCACCTGGAGAGAGAGAGAGTGAGTGTGTGTGTGCGTGTGTGTGTGTGTGTGAGTGTGTGTGTGAGTGTGCGTTTGTATGTGTGTGTGTGTGTGTGCGTGTGCGCGCGTGTGTGTTTGTGTGTGTGTGTGTGTGTGTCTGTGTGTGTGTGTGTGAGTGTGTGTGTGTGTGTGTGTCTGTGTCTGTGTGTGTGTGTGTGAGTGTGTGTGTGTGTGTGTGTGTGTGTGTGTGTTGTGTGTGTGTAGAGAGACTTCATTATTACTATTAGTCGTTACTTCAAACGATCACAGTTAAGGGAGCGGACATGAGAAGAGACTGAGAACTTCAGAGGCTCCGTTTCACACACACACACACACACACACACACACACTGTGCAGCCCACAGTTCATGTGGTGGTTGGTTGACCTTTGACCTCCTCCTCGCCTCCCCAGAGTTCCTGAAGATGATGGAGAACGTCCAGTAGAGCACCGGCTCTTTCTTTGGAGGGCACGTCCGGTCTGATGAGGGATCTGCACGCCTCGTGCAATTATGAACATGATGTCGTCTCTGAGACGCCCCCCCCTACCCCCCCCCCCCCCCATATGAAACCCAGGCGCTCGGTGAGGAATCCTATAAATATCCGCTCAACCCTTTTAAGACGAAGACTCGCCCTCCGCGGAGCAGCTGTCCACTTTTGCAGCTGTCGTTCTCCAGAAATGCTACACCACTTAGCTCAACCCCTCCCATCCTCCTCCTCCTCCCCTCTCCTCCTCCTCCTCCTCCTCCTCCTCCTCCTCCTCCCCCTTCCTCCTCCTCCTTCTCCTCCTCTAAACTAAATACCTGCACCTCCCTGTTCTGTGCTTTCTAAATAAATCCACTTCCTCCTCGTTCATCTCTGCAAAGTTATTCTGCCGTGCACGTCTTCATGCTCCTGTTAACCTGGCCTCACTCACACTCACACACACACACACACACACACACACACTTTCCACACCACCATCACGACACACCTCCCTTCACCCTAGTGCTGAGCTTCAGCCTCCTGAGCGGCCTCTAGGGGAGCATCAGTCCGGTCCCATGAGGACAGGTCCAGGTACCTAGCTCAAGTTGACCTCTATGACCTCTCTACCATCTCAACTCTCTGCCGTCCATCTTCTCGTAGCGGCCTCCCGGCACAGAAGCTCGTCGCCCCAGAGGTGAAGCATCGGAGGCTGGAGGCGGCCGCAGAGCCGACTCTCCCTTTGGACCCGGTCCCCTCGGGGTATATCGTCCCACCACTACTCAAAAAAGACATCATCCCTCCCCCTTTGCTCCCCTCCTCTGCCTCCTGCCACCTCCTCGGCCCCTCCCTCCAGGAACCCCCCACCGTACAAGGAGCCTCGGGTCGTGTGAGCGTGGGCGCTCGACCCCGGCCGCTCTCAGCCTAAAAATCTGCCGGCTATTCACGGCGAAAAGGGGGCGGAGACTAAGAGAGAGAGAGAGAGAGAGAGAGAGAGAGAGGTGAGGGTGGGGTGGGGGGGGGGGGTCTCCACAGCATTTCTCACCCGGTTTTGGGTTTCACGCCCAGATTGAAACGCCATCATCACAAAACCCACTTTAACATCTCAGGCTCCCCCAACACGGCCTCATATTGACAGGCCACAACATCTTTAGTGGGCATTGTTATTTATTGTTAAATGTTATTTTAGGAGCCACAGGGGCCATATTGGGGGTCACCTAATAAATGCATCGTCTTTTTTTGAGATTGTAAGGGAACCACACGGGTTCCTCACATCACAAACTGAACCAGGCGGGGAAAGATTCTCTTTGCTTTTTCCCCAAAAGCTGCGTCTCTGTGATTTCCTGTTGGTTCTTGCACCTTAACCTGAAAGACACACACACACACACAAACACACACACACACACACAAAAGCCTCAGAATTCTCCTCATTCACCTAGTCAACCCCACTCAGAGGGCCGAGGTGCTGCTCCCCTCCAAAGTGTGATTGGCTTGCCGTGGCCCCAGAACCCTAAAAGTTCAGGATACTAAATCTGGAGGAAGGGGGCGTGGCCTGGCCGTCCCGTTTAAAGTGTGTCTGAATCTTCACTTCGCGTCTAGTCTCTCTGTTGGGGTGCACGCGGATTGACCACCTCTTTTTGGCATTTTTTCCTTGGATATCTGGGAAGGGAAAAAGCTAATCCACAAACATGGTAAGAGCACGAAAGAGTTCAAACAAATAAAAAGTGTGTGTCTCAAACCAGCTGCTCGTTGTCAGGCAGATAACGAGAGGATGATTGATGGGTAATAAAGACATAACAGTCTTCCATTAGTTTTATAAGATGTCGAGAAGCATGTGTTCCTTCCGTTGAGCCTGCCGGCTTCAAACTGCTTTTCTTTTTTTATTTCACCCAATACTCAATTTTAGAGTTTTATATATTTACACTTCGTTTTAGTTTATTTAAATATAATTCATAATTAAAAGGCATTAGAGTGCGCCGTCCGTCGCTGCTGGAGGAGGACCGGGGCTCCGGGGCTCCGGGGCTCCGGGGCTCCGGGGCTCCGGGGGGGTGGGGGGGCTGCGGGGGGCAGCGGGCTGCGCTGAGGCGACAGATTCCCGGGGATTAGGTGTCTGCGCGCCATATACAGAGATCCTAATGGGTTGAGCCTGGAAATAGCCGGAGTCACTTTTCACTGAGCTCGAGGCGCGCAACGCACGACGTCCATGCAACAAGCATGACGTCATCAGCTACACGGTACATTATCGCATTCCTGTCATATAACTTCCTCTGGCTTTAAGCTTCTGGTGATGTTGTGAACGCGGACAATGCTGTTAGTAATATTCCTAAACACACATACATGTGATGTTGGCTCAGCTGTGGGTGGTTTTAGGGTCATCCTCATGAGGTCACGTGTGTAGTAAGTGAGTCTGTTTTCTTCCAGACTGACGCGCAACAAGAGGCCCGCTCCTTCCTGAGCGAGGAGATGTTGGCCGGTGAGTAACGCGTTACTTTAGCAAGCACGTTACCGGAACCAGCGATGTCATGGAGTACCAATCAAATGGCTCTAATTCCACCAGCTGGTGAATGAAGGGCTTATTGTTCCATCACCAGCCCCGGTGTGATTACGTCATCACCGTGGTGACACAATACGTGTCCTCCTCTTCCTCCTCCTCCAGAGTTCAAGGCCGCCTTCGACATGTTCGACACTGACGGCGGCGGAGACATCAGCACCAAGGAGCTGGGTCAGGTGATGAGGATGCTGGGCCAGAACCCCACGAGAGAGGAGCTGGATGAGATCATCGAGGAGGTGGATGAGGACGGTGAGCGACGTGATGACGCGGCGGCGGCCCACGTCGTGCGCAATCATGAGCTATTATTGTTCCACGTCTGTGACTCCGCGTTGCTCCTGCGCGCATGCGTAAAGAGATGTTAAAGACATGTACCCAATCCCCCCCCCCCCCGATCGGCAGACAATTCGTATTGATTTTGCTATCAATTATACATATAATTATATTATAATGATGGGGAATAACTTATCTTCACGTGTTTCCTTTTGTGCGTAAAGCTGTGCGTAAAAGACGACAGCGCACATGCGCAATAAGAGACTCTACTGACCCCATCAGCAGACACGTTGTCCCGGTTTTGCTTTGAATTATACAAATCATGATGATTATAATACATTATGAATAGCGTATCCCCATGTGTTCCCTGTGCTCCGTACAATCGGTGACATGGCTCCTTTGCGCTCCCCTCTCAGGCAGCGGCACCATCGACTTCGAGGAGTTCTTGGTCATGATGGTGAGGCTGCTGAAGGAGGACCAGGCCGGCAAGAGCGAGGAAGAGTTGGCGGAGTGCTTCCGTATCTTCGACAAGTGCGTCACGCCGGCCACATTAGAGCGTGGTGTTCACGCAGTGATTCTCTGATATCGGTACATGTGTGTCGTTTGCTCACGGTTGTGTACACTTGCGTGCGCAGGAACGGTGACGGCTACATCGACAGAGAGGAGTTCGCCCAGATCATCCGCAGCACCGGAGAGCCCGTCTCAGAGGACGAGATCGACGAGCTGATGAAGGACGGAGACAAGAACTCAGACGGCATGCTGGACTTTGACGGTATATACATGAAGCATGATGATGCAGATGAAGATGATGAAGATAATGATGATGATGATGATGATGATGATGATGATGATGATGATGATGATGATGATGATGATGATGATGATGATGATGGAAATGTTATGGCGTCACATGTCGAAGGACTTAGAACGTGTCTGTGGTACTCTGAAGAATGTCGAGCAATTTAGAATTTAATTTGAAAGGTTTATATATTATTCTTAGCCTTATTTATAGAACATTTTATTACTTGTTTAAATGTATTGAATGATATGAAACATTCAACATAATTAAACCATCATCACCTGGAGTCACACGATGTTCATCTTTCTGTTGTGGAAGTCACTGCGGTTTGTAACCGGTCTCATCTCTCTTGTCTTTCCCAGAATTCCTCAAGATGATGGAGAATGTGCAGTAAAACCAGAAAGACATTGGAAAGTGGACATTCCTCCTCCTCCTCCTCTTCATCCTCCCTGTGAACCCCCCTCCCCAAACTCCCCCCTCCTGTCCACTGCCTCTCCTCTCCACCCGTACAGACATCCTGAACATACAGCTAGGGCACCCGGCAGGGGTCACTGGGGGGGTCACTCACTCGCGCTCTTGTGATTGCACCCTGTGGATACTGAGCTGAGACTCCCCCCCCCCATAAGATCTGATCTAGATCTGGATGGATCGGCGGCCTGCCACCTGCTGCTTAGACCGCCTCAGTCAACCACTCCACTGTACAAAGACGTAACTCGCTTGAACAGAATAAATTAATTAACTCATGCTCACTTGTAGTTGGTCTGTCATATTTATGGTCCTTGTACAAAAAAATGTTTTGAGAAATATCAATAAAATCTGTTTGTTTCTTATTTTTTGACCATCTTGTTTGAAAAAAATTGCTTTTTTTCTTCTTCCCCAAGACGCAGGCGCCTGTGAAAGTGACGTCATCATGCAGTTTAATGCGTGTTCTAGCACTCGCCGTGCTCAAATGTCATGTTATTATTTATTATCCATAACATGTTAGAAAACAGTGAAGTCTTTCTATCAAAGGTTATTAATAACATTAAATATGTAACTGTTTTGTCCAACTCTCCTCTCAGAAACAAACATTTTCATTATAAGAAAAGAAAGTAGCTAATAATGTTGAGGTAAGACACTACTGTGGCTCATGCAATGTTCTGATCCTGCAGTTCTGAGACCGTAAACATCAGTCTACATCCGGGTAACTTTGCCCTACTCTGGAACTAGAGAGGAACAGACTGGGCGTGTTGAACTAATATGAGACTTTATTGACACAGTCCCAGACACCATAAGTAATAACTAACAAAGCAATTTAACATTTTAGTTTAACAAATACAAAAAGGGGGGAAAGAGCCAAATTAGAAGTGGTAGCTAAGACAATGGGTGCGTTAAGAGCCGTAGTTGGCCTCGTCGAAGGCTTTGCGGGCTCTCTTCAGCTCCTCGTTCATGGTCAGCAGGTCTTTGACTCGGGCGAACTTCCGGGGGTCCTTCCGGATGAGGAAGACGATGTCCTCCACCTGCACGCGGCCCTGGCGGCCGATGGACATGGCCTTGTGGGTCATCTCCGTGATGAACTCGATCACCAGGTCCTCCAGGATGTCCACGGACTCCGTGTACGGGTTCTGGTCGTCCCCGAAGCCGTACATCATGCAGCGGAGCTCCTTGGAGAAGAGCCGCTTCCGCTTCCCGTGGCCGCCAGCGTCCACTCCGCCGGACCCGTCGTCCAGCTCGTCTTCGTACCCGGCTTCGTCCTCCTCCTCCGCCATTCTGCTGATGAAGGAGACAAGAGAAACACGCGGGGGACGGGTTTCACGGTTACACCTGTCCGCGGCGCAGCGGCTAACGTGCGGCTACGCGGACTACTTTACTCACTCAGCGCAGGGACACACGGAGCTTTGTTGACTTCCGCTTCTTCTTCTTCTTCTTCTTCTTCTTCTTCTTCTTCTTCTTCTTCTTCTTCTTCGGTTTCCTCGACGGCGGAAGTAGTTCAGAGAGAAAAGTGTCGAGCTGTAGAAAATACTGCCCCTTGTGGTCAAGTTCCCTCAACTCTGTTACCCCTCCCGAGTCATTTCTGCACAAAGTTACACAAGAAGTACGTCGTCAGCCGGCAGGTAGGTAGGTGAATCTCATGGCGAATGCGCGCGCTGGCTTTTTGTTGTTGTTTCTGAATGCACGCGCGCAATGTTTGGAGACAAAGAGACAGGCCGAACTCAGTTTAAAGAGACGTGAGTTTAACGTGCGCGCGCATCTATCGCTTCACCGTCCAGCGTTGCAAATTCACTCAACTGTTCCCGCGCATGCGCGTATGTGTGTTCGCTTGATCGTTATAGATGCGCGGCGCTTCGCGCGCCTTGTGTTCGCGGCAGCTCCAGCGCTCGTGGGGTTTAGCGGCGGAGAGAGACGTCACGTGACGTCACAGTTACGCTGTCACCAGTTGCAGAGCGCGAGCGGTGCTTGAAGGCAACGAGAGACCTGCGCGAGCGAAGCGGCGTGGATTAACGAGTAACGGTTACCGGTTAACGGTTAACGGTTACCGGTTCACGGTTCACGGTCTACTCCACACGCTAATGGCGGTAGAGCTGGCGGACTGAGAGGAAACAACCGCCCGTCAAACTCAGACCAACTACCATATGGTGAGTGATGGTGAGCCCATCACCTCCCGTCAGGGCACTGTCTAATTAAGAAGGTCTCTCCCTGCTTGTTACTAGTTAGTTAACGCTAACTAGTTAGTCAGTTAGCTAGTTAGTTGTCTAGTTAATCGGCTACGGGTGGTTAGTATTAGCTGACGTGGTCTAGCGGCTAACGGAATCAGCTGTTCGTCTAACCCGAGCTAATGTTCCAATTAAGCTCACATAGTTAGCTTGGTTATAACTATTCTGCTTTATATTTACTATAATGAATTAATCCCACGCCTAACCGTGTGTCTCTGTCTGTCTCTGACTCTTAGTCTGTATTTCTCTGCTTGTACTATTTGTTTAACTGTGTGTTTCACGTCATGTTTTGTGTGTATTGCATGTTTTGTCCCGTCTGTGGACCCCAGGAAGTTCAGCTAACGGGGATCCAAACTAAACTAACCACCGCCCTCTCTTCTGCTGAAGGAACCCGCCGTCAGGCCCGGGTGCAGGTCCAGTTGGGAGAGGACCTCTCTATGGTAGCCGCCGCCACGCCTTCTCTGGACCGCCGCTCCTGGCCTGCAGGCCAGCATGGCGTGCCCCGTCCAGTTCTTCTGCCGGGGGCTTCGCGCCCTTGGATTAGTCCTGTTCTACTACGTCTTCTCCATCGGCATCACCTTCTATAACAAATGGCTGATGAAGGTACGCCGTGGGGTTCTTGAAGCGGCGAGGCGGTTCGGTTCCTCTGCTCGGACACGCGTGGTTTCCCTCGGGATGATTCATGCATGTTACCTTTTCATAGCGTTACTGTCGTGGGGTATTAAACCGGGTTATCTCCCAGTGTCTCAGGGTTCAGGAACCAGAGACACTGGAGCGTCCAGCGCCGCCCGTTCCATCCTGGGTGACCCTATCCGACCTGTTTCTCTCTCTTCTTTTTTTTAGGGTTTCCGCTACCCCCTGTTCATGACGTTAGTTCACCTCGCCATCAACTTCTGCCTGGCGGCCCTGACGCGGCGGGCCATGCAGTGCTGGGCGGGGAAACCCCGCATCCTTCTGAGCTGGAAGGACTACCTCCGTAAAGTGTTTCCCACAGGTGAGACGGCACCGCAGAGTTTTACCCGACAACGTCAAGAACCAATCGGCTCTTATCACCTTCCCTCACTGACGAGGCTTTCAGAGCAGAGTACTTTGACCATTACAGCACACCGAGGAGATAGTTGAGTCGAGACACTTTGGACTGGACTACTCATTTTGTGTTTAATCAGCAGACAACACGTGTAGCTTTCAACCCTAAAGCCTCAAATGAGTCACCGGTATTCAGTTAAATGTGACATATTTTGAATTATTACAAAGCACATCTTTATTCTCAACATAGTGGTGCAGGGACATCGTTTTGTACATCTTCTTTTGTCTGATAAAAGTCCTCAATTCTGTCCCCAGCCTTGGCGACAGCTCTGGATATTGGGCTTTCCAACTGGAGCTTCCTCTTCATCACCATCAGCTTGTGAGTTTCAAATAGAGGATACGCCACTTCAATATGAACTCTCGGTATTACCCAGTTATTGGATTGTTCCCTTCTTATGCGCGGCTCTTTATTTCCTTGTCCTTCCAGGTACACCATGACCAAGTCTTCATCCGTGCTCTTTATCCTCTTCTTCTCCCTGGTTTTTAAACTAGAGGAGCCAGTGAGTGACGCACAACTTCAACTACAATATGAGGAAAAGGAAACCCATCGTTGCGACGACGTGAAATGATTTTGTCCTGACGTAAAAAACAAAAAAGGCCACAAGAAAGATCTTTAAATGCATCCTTTTGCTTCCCTGTTTATAATGACTACAGAGCCACAGAGACATGTATGTTCCCTGTGATCCTCTTTGGTGAAAGTTGCTCATGATTAAGGAGAGACATCCGTGTCTTTCTTATTCTAACATTGAGTTGCGTAACTAAATGAAGCGCCAGATGTTTGTTCAGCGGGACTCCTCCCTCCCTTGGGGCGAACTCTTTGAAGGCAAAATGTTTCATTTGTACTTTTATTTATTGAGAATGCATAAAACGCAAATAATGGATCCTTCCGCTGTCTGTTTGGGCAATATTTAAAGTGACGCGGTCATTTAACAAAAAATAATCATGACTTGCAAACATGTTTTGGGATGTCTCGCTAATTCGCTAATAGATATTATATTAATGCTGGATTATTCTGTAATAGCAAGCTGATGCAAGCCTAACGGATCCCATTGTTTATTGTTTGTTATCATGAACAGAAGAGCTGAGCAACGCCGACGTGGCAGCCAAAGGAAATATAATACATGTAATGAAATGAGTACACGGCAGTCACAAATATATATGCATATCTTTAACGTTGTTATTTACATCCATCAGGATCCTTTTGACATTTTTTCTTCTAATTTTTCTCTGGTAATTTTTATTCTGCTTATTCTAATCTGTATTTCTTATCATTTTGTCATCTTCCATTCTTTTTTCCTGCTGTCTCTCTCGCTCTCTCTCTCTCTCTCTCTATCTTCCATCCCTTTCCTCCAGAACCCGTTCCTGATCCTGGTGGTCCTGCTGATCGCCAGCGGTCTGTTCATGTTTACGTTCGAGTCGACCCAGTTCAACCTGGAGGGCTTCACCATGGTGCTGCTGGCCTCCTTCATCGGGGGGATCCGCTGGACGCTCACGCAGGTCCTCATGCAGAAAGCAGAGCTGGGTCCGTGTTCAGTGGCAACCCGGAGTGAAAATGAACAAGTGATGAGGCGCGGGGACTTCTTCAAAGGTCTAGAAGCTCACGCCCTCATGTTCCTCCTCCTCCAGGCCTGCAGAACCCGATAGACGCTTTGTACCACCTCCTGCCGCTCATGTTCATCGGCCTCTTCCCCCTGTTCCTGTACAATGAAGGTGAGTCTCACTCTGTGACATCATCACTCTGTTGTCTGTGTGGTAAACTGAAACTCAGCAGGATGGCTCAAGATGTCATAGACCCGCCCCCTCTCTTCAGTACATTACATGCACATATTCAAGTGCAGGAATAGTACTTTAAATGACCTCTGTAGGAGAATGTCTTATTTTTTATTTATTTTTCATCAGGAAAACATTTCTCATCATTTTATTGGGTGATTTGATATTTAACATTTCTCAGTTGTATTGAAGACAATGTTCATATCAGTCACAGTCTCACATGCCTGTCGTGAGCCCGTCACTGTGGTCTCTCGGAGGTTTAGTCAAACAGATATCCAGTTTGTAATGTGAAAGGTTATTTATCTATAAGGTTGTACGGCTTCCAACATAAATCAATATATATATATATATATATATATATATATATATGTGTGTATGTTCCTTGTCTAAAACCCAGTTGTATGTTCACAAAAAATGAAAGAAATCCAAACACATTGTCACCTGCTCTCCCACAAACTGTGTGCTCTTGTCAACCCCCCCCCTGATGTTATTGGCCTGTCTTACTTGGCGTTGGCCCTACACCCCTAGTGGCAGGAGGGCCAACAAACAAAAACAAACAAAGTGTCTCTAATGCTACGTTCACACCGGACGTGTGGAAATCTCGACGAGCGTCGAGATTACATGCAAAGTCGATGCAAAGCTGCGTCGAAGCTGCGATGCTGCGTATTTTCCTGCGAGCAGCACGAACTGAGCGAACAGAGCGATCTGTCGCAGCTCCTCGACGCGCGAGTTGGAATTTCCCAACTGGAGCAGCAGAAACGCGTGAGTCATAGCTGCGTCAGCCAATCAGCGTTGAGCAGCTCCGCTCGTCATCGTTCTGCCGGCCGGTTTAGAAAGTGGAGGAAAAGATTCTTGTCGCCGTTCGCGGGCAAAACAAACTTTATGACACGACTCTTTACTTACCGAAACCGTAGCGATAAAGATGAAGCGTGGAAGGAGGTCAGGGAAACCGTGGGACTACCCGATACGTTTAGAATGTGTGCGTTTGCTTTTATTCTAGCAGCAGGGCGACTCGCAGGGCGACAAGTGAAGACACGACATCTCAGTCTGGTTAAGGAAAAGATTCATGGCTGAAGAAGCGGGCGATAAGCCACGCCCCCGCCGCGTCTCGTCTCGACGCGTCCGGCGTGAACGTAGCATAACGACGCTGACATCAGTGGCGTCTTGTCGGAGCTCATTGTTACACCGGAGGCGTGGCAGGGCTGTACAAACGGATCAGCGCCGCCGGCCTGTTTGACCTCCATGTTTGCTCCCCTCGGGAGGCGGGTGAACACAGCTCCCATTGTGTTTCCTGCTCCGCTCCTCGCTGCATGTTTCTGATTCCCGTGAACGAGGACAATGGGTCACCTGTTGAGTCTCAGGCGTGTGGGACACTACGCCCTAAATGTCCTGATGTTCCTTTGTGTCTTTCCTCTCGCTCCCACACGGGGGACCCCGACGTGACGAGCAGCTGCAGATCGGTTCCCGTCTCTTTGCGCTCCAATAATCGTGACGTGACCCTGACTGTTGACGGGATTGTGTTCCTAGTGTTAAGATGATCAAGATGTCATGTTTAGGGTCCGTACGCTCATGGAAAACCTGGAAAAGTCATGGAATTTTAAAATGGTCATTTCCAGGCCTGGAAAAGTCATGGAAAAAACTTAAATCATAAAAGTTCTGGAAAAGTCATGGAAATGTGTTATATTCACATAAAATTAATTAAAATAATGTATATGTTTTTGAAAGGAAGACTCTCAAAAAATAAGCCGGTGTACGCCAAGTCCAAACAGGTGGTTTTGCACATAAAGGATAATAGTTTGATTAAAAGAATAAACATTTATACAAGTGATTCTAAGAATAAAGATGTATAAAATAGTTTATTCTTTTAATCAAACTATTGTCTCTCATTCACTTCTTTCATTTAAGGTATATTGTATGCTTTGTAATTCTCCTTGTTTGAATACTTCATTTAATTTTTTTTTCATGTATACACCGAGATTTCAGTTTGGTCGTGGAAATTTGCTTTAAAGTCATGAAAAGTCCTGGAAAAGTCCTGGAAAAGTCGTGGAATTCCACTGGTCAACATGTGTAAGAACCCTGCATGTTAGTCACGCGGCCACCAGGGGAGGAACACCTGCATGCAGCTAGGACTCTTGTCTAGGGATGCAACTAACCATTATTTTAATAGTCGATTATTCTTTCTATGAATCAGATTAAAAAAACTAATTTCCAACCCTTTATTCAAAAACATAAATTTACTCACCTGAGTTAGTTTACTCACCTGACTATTTGGGGTTTATTGGCGTCGGCTAGGGGGCGGGGCTTATCGGTCTCCATGCGGCCTCGATGTAAACCACGTGTCTGTCTCAGTACACGCAGAAACCCTCCAGCTCCGGCCGCCCTGGAACATGAATGGACATGTTGAACCAGCCAGGGGAAGCATCACGGTGTGCGTCTCGTTCCCAGGGCTCAGCCTCAGTAACTCGGAGAAGCTGTTCCGGGCGACGGAGCTGTCGCCCGTCCTGTACACGCTGCTCACGCTGACCGCCGGCGGCCTGCTGGCCTTCGGCCTCTGCTTCTCCGAGTTCCTGCTGGTGTCGCGGACCTCCAGCCTCACGCTCTCCATCGCGGGGATCTTTAAGGTAACGTTGAAAGATCGTGCGAGGTAAAAAACGTTGTTTTTCACAGGAAGCCGACAGCGCCAGAGAGCGTGATGCGTGTGCGTTTTTGGTTCAGGCTCAGCTCCAATCCGATTGGACGAGCTTTGAAACGTCATCTTTCCGCCCCCCCCTTTCTGTGTTTGTGCGTGACGAGCTCCAAGTCTTCGTCGGGCCTCGTGTGATCTGACTCCTCCTCTTCGTGCCGTGTTGTCTGGCGTCCTCGCAGGAGGTGTGCACTCTGATCCTGGCAGCCGCGGTGATGGGAGACCGCATGAGCGTCTTCAACTGGCTGGGCTTCTCCGTGTGCCTGAGCGGCATCTCGCTGCACGTCGGGCTCAAGGTGTACTACTCCAAAAGTAGGGCTTCTGTCCCCGTCCCCGGGGTCGTCTCTGTCCTGAGATGAGAGGACGCCTCCAGACTGAGGGTGTGTCTGTCCCTCCAGACAAGAGTCCGTCCCTGCGGCAGCTCAAGGGCGCCGAGCTGGAGTTCCCGTTGCTGCGGCACGCCGGAGACGACGGGCGAGACTCGGCAGCCGAGTACAACGACGAAGACGAGGAGCAGGAAATCACTCTGCACTGAAGACACGCCGCGCACCTGGAGGCCCAGGTGGGTCCGAACCGCTCTGACACCGCTGGGACAGACACACTGCCCCCAGGAGAGGACGCGCTCTGCCTCTGGTCTCTAGTCATGTCTCTGGTCTCTAGTCATGTCTCTAGTCATGTCTCTAGTCTCTAGTCATGTCTCTAGTCTCTAGTCATGTCTCTGGTCTCTAGTCATGTCTCTAGTCTCTAGTCATGTCTCTGGTCTCTAGTCATGTCTCTAGTCTCTAGTCATGTCTCTAGTCTCTAGTCATGTCTCTGGTCTCTAGTCATGTCTCTAGTCTCTAGTCATGTCTCTAGTCTCTAGTCATGTCTCTAGTCTCTAGTCATGTCTCTAGTCATGTCTCTAGTCTCTAGTCATGTCTCTAGTCATGTCTCTGGTCTCTAGTCATGTCTCTGGTCTCTAGTCATGTCTCTAGTCTCTAGTCATGTCTCTAGTCTCTAGTCATGTCTCTAGTCTCTAGTCATGTCTCTGGTCTCTAGTCATGTCTCTAGTCTCTAGTCATGTCTCTAGTCTCTAGTCATGTCTCTGGTCTCTAGTCATGTCTCTAGTCTCTAGTCATGTCTCTAGTCTCTAGTCATGTCTCTAGTCATGTCTCTAGTCTCTAGTCATGTCTCTAGTCATGTCTCTGGTCTCTAGTCATGTCTCTAGTCTCTAGTCATGTCTCTAGTCTCTAGTCATGTCTCTAGTCTCTAGTCATGTCTCTAGTCTCTAGTCATGTCTCTAGTCTCTAGTCATGTCTCTAGTCTCTAGTCATGTCTCTAGTCTCTAGTCATGTCTCTGTCTCTAGTCATGTCTCTAGTCATGTCTCTAGTCATGTCTCTAGTCTCTAGTCATGTCTCTAGTCTCTAGTCATGTCTCTAGTCATGTCTCTAGTCTCTAGTCATGTCTCTAGTCTCTAGTCATGTCTCTAGTCTCTAGTCATGTCTCTAGTCTCTAGTCATGTCTCTAGTCATGACTCTGGGCCTCTGGTCATGTCTCTAGTCATGTCTCTAGTCATGTCTCTAGTCTCTAGTCATGTCTCTAGTCTCTAGTCATGTCTCTAGTCATGTCTCTAGTCATGTCTCTAGTCTCTAGTCATGTCTCTAGTCTCTAGTCATGTCTCTAGTCTCTAGTCATGTCTCTAGTCTCTAGTCATGTCTCTAGTCATGTCTCTAGTCTCTAGTCATGTCTCTAGTCTCTAGTCATGTCTCTAGTCATGACTCTGGGCCTCTGGTCATGTCTCTAGTCATGTCTCTAGTCATGTCTCTAGTCTCTAGTCATGTCTCTAGTCTCTAGTACTCCAAGGACTCCAGTCACAGTGCTCTCACCCCTGAGTTCAGGTGTGTCAAAACCCAAAGATAATCAGGTCTCCTTCCGAGAGAGGACGCTCACATGTTTATAGAAGCGACCACATTTCAGACGCTTTGGTCCTCAAAAGACACATTATTATCAAATGAATTGCTGGTTGAATTTTAACGTCCACCTAATAATGGATGAATGGCAGGTTTGAATGTGTTTTTATGGTGTTTTTTGGTTACTGGGACACAATATAATGTTGACTCCAGGCGATTTCAGAAGCTGGTTGTTGTCAGCGTGTTGCAGTCTGTGTCCTGCAATGAGCTCACGTTGCAGGGCGGTAGCAAATGAAATGATTCAACCGGCTCATTCCGGTCCCACGACAGCCAAAGATACGGGACGCCTCGGCCCTTACTGTCGGAGCGTTGGATTCATTGATGTCGAGAGAATTTCAACTATTAAACAATGTTTTTGAAGAAAAGGACCAGCGAGCTTCAGGATGGAGACGGTTCACATAGGATCTATTTATTGTTCTAAGACGTGGTTATCACCTCGATGTGCCTTGTTCTACGTCAGAGATGCTCTCTGGACCCATCACAGAGGAATCTGACCGTGGAGTTTAAAGCCTTTGTCAAATTTGAATGTTTTTTTCTTCTGTATGAAATGCAGAATGTTGAGAAATAAAGTGAAAAGAAAAAGAAAACAACACGTTTCACGTCGGAATAAATGTGGGTTATAATAAATGTGGGGGGAAATAATAATAAATGTGGGTTATAATAAATGTGGGGGGGAATAATAATAAATGTGGAATAATAAATATGGGATAATAATAATAAATGTGGGTTGTAATACATGTGGGGGAAAATAATAATAAATGTGGAATAATAAATATGGGATAATAATAATAATAAATGTGGGTTGTAATACATGTGGGATAATAATAATAATAAATGTGGGTTGTAATACATGTGGGGGGAAATAATAATAAATGTGGAATAATAAATATGGGATAATAATAATAAATGTGGGTTGTAATACATGTGGGGGAAAATAATAATAAATGTGGAATAATAAATATGGGATAATAATAATAATAAATGTGGGTTGTAATACATGTGGGATAATAATAATAATAAATGTGGGTTATAATAATTGTGGAGGGAAATAATAATAAATGTGGAATAATAAATATGGGATAGTAATAAATGTGGGTTATAATAAATGTGGGGTATTAATAATAATACATGTGGGATATTAATAAATATTGGGTAATATAAATGTGGCATAATAATAAATGGCAACAAATTGGAGGTGGTTAGAGAGCCATGCACCTCTGGCCTTCATGGTCTGCTCTGCTGTGGGGGCTCCTGTAGTCCTCGTGGAGGTCTCTTGTAGTCCTCTGGGGGGCTCTTGTAGTCCTCTGGAGGCTCATGTAGTCCTTTGGGGGGCTCTTGTAGTCCTCTGGAGGCTCATGTAGTCCTCTGGGGGGCTCTTGTAGTCCTCTGGAGGGCCACGCCCGCGCCGGGGCAGCGGGAGGTGCCTTGCTTCTCGGATTTCAACCCGGAGGAGTTGCGCTCTGATGTGGAGAGGAGCCTCATAGCGGAGCGGAACTGGTGCGTGTGGACATCCCCCTCCGGTCTCTCTCTGAAGGAATACCGTGTCTCACCTCCCCGCCAGGTAAGACCTCACCTGGCGACACAAGAAGCTTCATTCATATACAGATATATTGGATGAGTACATGTATGTGTGCGTCGTGGCTCTTGTCTGAGTCCCGCGGGGCTCACACTAAAGTAGCGCGATATCTTGAAAGTTGAGTTGCCGTCTGTTGTTTGAAACTGTTGTACCTCCGTTCATACAGCCAACTACACATCTTACACGTATTTTAAAAAACATGGACTTTTGTATCCAAATGCGCATTTCACGCATTTTGCGCATAAGCGATGCGCAAATGTAACGCGAAGAAATCAAAACGACGCAAGCAGCCGCATTGAGCGCAAAGAAACTACAAGCTACACACTTTCTCAAGTCCAATGAATGGTGCAGTGTGTGTGCGCGTGTGTGCGCGCGCGCGCGTGCGTGCGTGTGCGCGTGTGTGTGTGACTGACTCTTCGTTCACCAGCAGCCATCTGGGTACTGGTGAGGGTTCACCGTAGTTCATGTTGCAGCGGAGTCATTTCCCCCTGGTGAGGTCACTCAAAGGTCAAAGGTCACGCAGGTAGCCTGAAGGCATCATCAGGGGTCGGATGGCTGGGGAACATTTGGTTCCCTGGATAACGACATCAGTGTTTAATACTGAATCCAACACCTTTTGCAATGGACGTGGTTCATTCTTACAATGATACATCCACTAATGTAAGTGAGATCAAAGTGCTATATACCCCCCCCCCCCCCCCCCCCCACTGCGCAGAGGAAAAGAGTTCTGAATGGCGTCTTGTTCTCTCAGCCTGACAGACGTGGAGATAGAGATGTTTGACGGGCAGGCAGGAACACGCAGAACACAACAGGAACCACAGCGCTCCGTGGTTACGTCACGTTATTTAAATCACAATAAATGAAGAACAACTTGTGGAATGACGTGGATCAAACCAGCAGAGCAGCACACCCGGCATGTGGTTGGTGAGTTCCTCCTCCGCCGCCACGGAACCATCACTTAACACACCTGCTGGTTTGTTCCTGTGGACGCGTGTCTGGACGCCACTCGTCTGGACGCCACTCGTCTGGACGCCACTCGTCTGGACGCCACTCGTCTGGACGCCACTCGTCTGGACGCCACTCGTCTGGACGCCACTCGTCTGGACGCCACTCGTCTGGACGCCACTCGTCTGGACGCCACTCGTCTGGCCTGGCGGATAATGGAGGCTCAGCGCAGAGGTCTGGTTCACAGAGCACCAGAGACGGAGGTCTGGTGGTCTGGTGGTCTGTGGAGGTCTGGAGGTCTGGTGGTCTGTGGAGGTCTGGAGGTCTGGTGGTCTGTGGAGGTCTGGTGGTCTGTGGAGGTCTGGAGGTCTGGTGGTCTGTGGAGGTCTGGTGGTCTGTGGAGGTCTGGTGGTCTGTGGAGGTCTGGAGGTCTGGTGTTCTGTGGAGGTCTGGTGGTCTGTGGAGGTCTGGTGGTCTGTGGAGGTCTGGTGGTCTGTGGAGGTCTGGAGGTCTGGTGGTCTGTGGAGGTCTGGTGGTCTGGTGGTCTGGTGGTCTGTGGAGGTCTGGTGGTCTGGTGGTCTGTGGAGGTCTGGTGGTCTGGTGGTCTGTGGAGGTCTGGTGGTCTGTGGAGGTCTGGTGGTCTGGTGGTCTGTGGAGGTCTGGTGGTCTGTGGAGGTCTGGAGGTCTGGTGGTCTGTGGAGGTCTGGAGGTCTGGTGGTCTGTGGAGGTCTGGTGGTCTGTGGAGGTCTGGAGGTCTGGTGGTCTGTGGAGGTCTGGTGGTCTGTGGAGGTCTGGTGGTCTGTGGAGGTCTGGAGGTCTGGAGGTCTGGTGTTCTGTGGAGGTCTGGTGGTCTGTGGAGGTCTGGTGGTCTGTGGAGGTCTGGTGGTCTGTGGAGGTCTGGTGGTCTGTGGAGGTCTGGAGGTCTGGTGGTCTGTGGAGGTCTGGTGGTCTGTGGAGGTCTGGAGGTCTGGTGGTCTGTGGAGGTCTGGAGGTCTGGAGGTCTGGTGGTCTGTGGAGGTCTGGTGGTCTGTGGAGGTCTGGTGGTCTGTGGAGGTCTGGTGGTCTGTGGAGGTCTGGAGGTCTGGTGGTCTGTGGAGGTCTGGTGGTCTGTGGAGGTCTGGTGGTCTGTGGAGGTCTGGTGGTCTGTGGAGGTCTGGTGGTCTGGTGGTCTGTGGAGGTCTGGAGGTCTGGTGGTCTGTGGAGGTCTGGTGGTCTGTGGAGGTCTGGAGGTCTGGTGGTCTGTGGAGGTCTGGTGGTCTGTGGAGGTCTGGTGGTCTGTGGAGGTCTGGTGGTCTGTGGAGGTCTGGAGGTCTGGTGGTCTGTGGAGGTCTGGAGGTCTGGTGGTCTGTGGAGGTCTGGTGGTCTGTGGAGGTCTGGTGGTCTGTGGAGGTCTGGTGGTCTGTGGAGGTCTGGTGGTCTGTGGAGGGTTCCCCGTCACATCCTTTAATCCGTGGCGGTTCGTTAAACTTTAACTTCTTGGAGCCTTTTGAAACGGAGACGTCTCGGTCGTCACGGAAACGCAGATGATTCCTAGTCATCAGGTCTGGATACAAATATACAGTAAAAGAGACAAATAAAGGTTCTTAAATGGTTCTTTAAAGGGCTTTGTGGTTCTACGAAGAACCAGCACCTACTGAAGAAATGGTGCCTTGAAGAACCATATTTAAGGTTCTTTGAGCCACCTTTATAGGTTCTTGGAAGAACTCTTTAAGGAAAGGGTTCTTTAGAGAACCTTCTTCAGAGAATCGGCCTCCGCCGGTCAGAGGAGCCGAGGCTGAGCGGTCACAGCGAGGTGTGTTTATGGCCTCTCGACCGCTGCGTGTTCAGCCTTGTGTGTGTGTGTGTGTGGGTGTGTGTGTGTGTGTGTCATTACCTGTGTGAGGTTTAAGGTCTCTAATGGGGCCCTGAAAGCACCTGTCGTCAGCCATAAAAGAGTTCCCATGGGAAAACCTTTTTACGACCCAGTAAACATTTCAGAAATGCCGGAATTATTTTTTATGATGCTGCTGATCGTTTTATTTGTTTATGGTTCATCGGTTTGTGAAATATCCCCCAGATGTCAAAATTCCATAATTTGCCAAATATTCAACAGTCTGTCGGTGAGAAGAAGCAGAAGCAAAATATTTCAACATTTGAGAAGCTGGAATAAATAATTGTATTGTCACGTTTGGCTCTAAAAAAATATTAAATGATTTCTCAACTTTAATATATTGTTTCTGTTGTTGTTCATTTTCCGTCCCTTGAAGGGTTTTATTCCCACGTAGCATCTGAGCTCTAACTAATAAACCAAAACATGTATCCAAAGGAATACGCATGTGAGATATTCATTGTTTTCCATGTTTCTCGGCTCCTCTCATCACCTCCTCCTCCTCCTCCTCCTCCTCCTCCTCCTCCTCCTCCTCCTCTCAGGCTCATGCTGTGCTTCCTGCTCGGCGTCCTCCTGCTGCTGTCCTCGGGGGTCCATGGCCAAGGTAGACTTAATGACCAGTTGTGTAACCGCTTGACTCCTGACGGGCCTCATGTCTCAGGACGGCGCCCTCGGACTTCAAAGGACGCATTATCTTAGAGCTGAAGACGGGATGGCGGCGAGCGGCGAGCGGCTGCTCTCGCCCGCCCGGAGCACACCGCCGCCCCTCTCTCTCCGCTGCCCGCCTGCGTGGAAAGGTTGTTGTTGTGGGTCTGTGAGACCTTGACCTTGACCCCGGTCCCTCTAAATCCCCGTCAGACCCTGATCTGATCTCCTGCCAAGCCCCCAAGAGGATGAGGACCCTCCAGAGGCCCCACACACACACACACACACACACACACACACACACACACACACACACACACACACACACACACACACACACACGCACACACACATGCTAGTCAGAATAGAATCTGAGGGTCATGCATCCGTTCCCCCCCCCCCCCCCCTCTCCATCCGTTACCCTGCCTCACATACTACATACTAAACCCCGACACACTGTAACTCTGTGCTGCTCCTCTGACACGACCTTTGACCCTCCAGTGTCCAGCCGGCGTCCTGTTCCTGTCTCTGTGCAGACGGGAGGACAGGCCGTGCTTTGATGAGCGGAGGGGCAGCTGGAGAGAGGGATGGGGGGACGGAGACATGAAAGACGCTGCTTGTTGGGGAGCCCCTGGTGGAACATTATGTAAATCAAAGTCGGGAAACAAGAGGCGGATTTGATTTGGGGAGAAGGAAGTGAGAGGGGCGACTGAGAGGAGCGAAGAAGGCTTGTTTCTGTGATCTTTGTCAGGCTGTCCTCTGAACACACACACACACACACACTCACACACTCACACTCACACACACACACACACACACACGCATTGGGAGACCTGAATTTGTGTCCTTGTCTGTCCCGTGAACTCGCAGGCCGCCTGAAGCTGACGGTCCTGTCTGAGGACCGGCTGCAGATGAAATGGAAGGAGGCCGACGGGCCGGTCCAGGGCTACAAGGTCCGCGTGAGGCCCATCTCAGGTGAGACGCCTCTTCTCAGGTGAATCGATCCCAGGCCCCGCCCACCCAGAGCCCTCATGTCCCCCCAACACCGGCTGGACAACTTCCATAAAGCGTGGTTGATTTCCTCGGGCCGAGCGGAGGGGCATCGGCGCTCCACGCGTTGCATCATTCTCCAGATGTAGTGCAGCAGAGTGACCAGCAGGCGGAGGGAGGAGGGCTGCTGCCTCACATCCACAGTTACTTTGTTGTATTTGTACAAGAAGTCAAAATATTTCATCGATCACCCTTTGTTTCCCTCTCATGTCACCGCGGGGAGGAAGAGACGTTCCTCTTCCTGTAATCCCGCCGGCTGCCATGAATGTGTCAGCTCCGTCTCTCTCTCCACACCTCCTCCTCCTCCTCCTCCTCCTCCTCCTCCTCCTCCTCCTCCTCCTGCTGCCCTTCAACTCCGTCCTGAACGTTGTTTTCCTCTCTGCCATTCCACACCGGGCGGCTAAGCCCAGGCACGCCTAAAAGAGAGGGAGAGAGGGGGGGGGGGAGAGAATTCACAAAACTAGAGGTGGAGGTTATGCAAGGGGGGGGGGGAGATGGTGTGGATGAGATTAAAGAAGGAAGGCAGCACAATCCTGTAAAATGCACTCCAGCGTTCCAGTGGCAGCTTTATGGTCTCCGTGTGAAACGACACACAGGAACTCATCCTGCAGCATCACGGGGAAACGTACGACTTTAAATATACGTTAAACTGTTGGGGACCGGGAGGGGGAGGGGCATCAGTTCTTATCCCTTTATTCATGTATTCCTGTATTCCTTATTTCCTGTATTCCTGTATTCCTGTATTCCTTTATGCCTTTATTACTTTATTACTTTATTACTTTATTCCTGTATTCCTGTATTCCTTAATTCCTGTATTCCTTTATTCCTGTATTCCTTTATTCCTGTATTCCTTTATTTATGTATTCCTTTATTCCTTTATTCCTGTATTCCTTTATTTCTGTATTCCTGTGTTCCTTCACTCTTTTATTCCTTTATTCCTGTATTCCTTTATTCCTGTATTCCTGTATTCCTTCATTATTTTATTGCTTTATTGCTGTATTCCTGTTTTCCTTCATTCTTTTATTGCTTTATTCCTTTATTCCTGTATTCCTTTATTCCTGTATTCCTTCATTCCTCCCCGTGCTCCAGAACAAAGCCTTCTATTCCAGATAAATGCTGTTTACCTTTACGTGTGCAGACACCGTTTGAATGCGAGTATGTGCGCTCGTTTTTTAATTATATGTTATTACACGTTGAGAAATTCAGGGGACATAATTACAAACATGGAAATGGAAAAATAACCCCATAAAAAAGTTTATCTTTACAATTCTAACATTTCTGACTGTAAAGTATAAAACTTTTCTTAGAAGATAAAAAGTGGTTTTATTCGTACATTCTGCTCATATGACACGATGACTCTTGGTGCGATCATAACGACGTGTGCGAGTTCTGATCTGGAAACGTCCTCTTCTGGCCGTTATGCTTAGAACTGAACTTGTCTAATGATGGAGTAATGCATTCAATTCCTATTCATTTATCTCTTTCAGCCGACATCCCGGGTCACATGGTCACATCTAACAATACGTGTCCTCCTCTCGTCCTCCAGAGGTGCCGCAGCCGGAGCTGATGCTGACCACCACGCGGGGCCGGGCCACCGTGGCAGGGCTGGACTCGGGCCAGGAGTACGCCCTGCAGGTCCTCCTGCTCAACGGGACCACCGAGAGGCTGCTGGCCAAGCGGAGGTTCACCAGTAAGGGGGGGGGGGGGGGGACGAGGGAGGAGGGAGGAGGGAGGGGAGGAGAGAAGGTAGTCGGCGAAGGGAGATGACCTTCAAGAGCGTATTGAGGTCAAGGCCGTTTTATCATGAAGAAGAACAAGAACAAGAGGAGGAAGAAGAACAAGAGGCAAGAAGAAGAAGATGTAAATGAAGAAGAGGAGGAAGAGGGAATAGAACAAGAACAAGAAGAGGAGGAATAAAAAGAAAAAGAGTAGGAAGATGAAGATGATGATTTTTGACATTGTTCTTGGAGTGTGCAGCCCCCCCCCCCCCCACACACACACACACACAGCGGTCTAAATACCAGCGTGTCTGGATTACAGGCTGAGCCTCTGTTTGAAGTCCCTGTGTATACTTACTGGACTCCGGCGTGTTCGTGGGTTGTAAATCTGCCCGGCAACAGGCACACACCCCATAATAACTCAGCCGGGGCCTTCAGCCCACACCGGCTGACCACGAGAAGGTGGGAGGATGTCATCTGTGGGGGTGGGGCGGTGGAGGTGATCCGGTGGAGGTGATCCGGTGGAGAGGCCGGTGGGGATGTAGGTTGCCGTGTGCAGCGAGTCCAGGCAGGACTCGTCTGTTCATGTGGACGTTTGCTTCTCTCTGGAATGATGACGGCAGTCTGGGAATTCCTTCCCAATGCGTCGCGTTCCTGTTCTGCTCCGACGCCCACGGGCCGCTACTTGTGCACTTACCCTCCCCCCCCCGACACGCCGCCCTTGATTCCCTGTGCTTGACCTTGACCGTGACCCTTGACTCCAGGCAAGGATTGGGCAACAGGATCCGGTGAAGTCCCATCGTACACCATGTGACCTCACAGCAGGGGTCACAGGCCGGGCAGCGCCGACCACCAACTGGTGGACTTAATCAATTAATCAATTTGATTCCTCCACAAAAAACAACACTTTCAATATTGTGTTTACTCAAATTGTTTTTATGAAAAATAAAATTCACAAAATACATCTCATTAGGGTAGACCAGAGGCGCCCCCTGGTGGTCAGGAGAGAGAATGCAGCTTGAACACATGAAGCATAGACTTATATACATATACATACATATATTTTTATTAAGTAAAGGTACATACATATTGGCATCAAAATGTATCATTTGCATTATAACTATTGGGTAGATAGTCATGGAATCTGTCTCAGATGTTCCACGTGAAGAAATCCTTCCCTTCCCTTTTCACCTATCAATCCTCAGGTTAACGTTTCCATTTGTCAGAGACTTTGGTTTGTGAATATAAATAAGCCTGTTAGCATGTAGCTAGCATGGCTGTGTTCCTGCCCTGGTCTTCTCGTGTCCTTTGAGGTGCAGTAACTACGTTAGGTCTAGTAAAGTGTTGGTGTTGGTTTGATCCTGTTGAGCTCAGTTGAAGTCGTGGCCTGTGCAGGATCTCCAACCTGCAGCCAGACGCAGAGCGATCCTCCTCTGTCCAGAGGGGCGTGGCTATGGAAGAAGGGGCGGGGCATGGATCACATGTAGCAGCACATTGGTTCCTTTAAAAGAAGAGTTATGGATGTTACCTATATCTGTATTTCCTGCACAGAGGGATTTACAATCTGACCTTTGACCTCACATGGGATCATTCATGTTATTGACTTTCACATGACTTGATATTGATAACCCATGATGTGCCCCCCCCACCCCCCTCCCCCAGTGGAGGGTCTTCGGGAGGAAGAATCGATCCGCAGCGGCAGTCGGGAGCAGAGGAGGAAGACGCTGCCGGGCGGGTCGGGGTCCGGAGACCCGGACGATGTGACGGAGGTTCTGGTGGGTCTACCCACGGTTCTGTATCCAGACCCCACCCCCACCCCCACCCCCACCCCCACCACCACCACGACTGCTGCTGCTACTCCAGGTAATCCATGTGTCTCCACCAGGTGCCTCTCTGATGTGGGCGGCCCGTTGCTCAGCCAGTCACTCATTCTGGGCGGAGGCCATGAACAGTTAGTCATAAAAGATGTAAAATCATAATGAGGATGACATTTTGGGCGGTTTAGCTCAGTGGGGAGAGTGGTCGTCCTGTAACCGCAAGGTGGCAGGTTCGATCCCCGCTCTCCCCATTAGTTGCAGCCCGAAGTGTCCTTGAGCAAGGCACCGAACCCCCGGCTGCTCCCCGGGCGCCGTGCTTCACTGCGGCCACTGCTCCTTCATAACGAAGGATGGGTCACATGCAGACATGAATTTCCCCATTGTGGGATCAATAAAGTATACATTATTTATTATTATTATTATTATTATTATTATTTACATTCAACTAGAACAATTAGATTATAATCAACAAAATAAAACAAAACACGGACGATGAGGAAGATCTCAGGGACATAATGAGAATCAATGTGACTCATCCTGGTCCTCTCAACCACATGAATTTAAACCAAACAGTATTACTATAAGATATTAGTCCCTATTAACTTCATTACCACCAATGGGACGCATCTCTCTGCTTATCTACCCCCCCCCCCCCCTTCTTGTTGCCCCAGAGCCCCCAGCCATAGAGACCCCCTCTCAGCCCCCCGACGAGGCCCCAGAGAAAACCCCCAAGGAGAAGAAGAAGAGGAAGAAGGACAGAGAGAGGGATCGGTCCCAAGGGGAGGAGAAGGAGGAGAAGGAGGAGCAGGGCGGAGACGCCGAGGAGAAACCCCGGAAGACCCACCCGGTGACAGGTGACCTCTGACCCCGAGCCTCGTGGACGGCGTCCCTTAGTTCCGAAGCCTCCCTTCACCTCCTGCTCCCCCGCCTGTGTCCAGGTGCGTCTCCTAGGAAACCGTTGGCGTGTGACAGCGGCGCGGCGGCCGACATCGTGCTGCTGGTGGACGGCTCCTGGAGCATCGGGCGCTCCAACTTCAGGAGGGTCCGGGACTTCCTGGAGGGCCTCATGGCGCCCTTCCACATCGGGCCCCACCGCGTGCAGATCGGTGAGCGGGAACATTTACATTCATGTTCATTATTTATATATTTATGTGTGACATCAGGAGGATGTTGTTGTTGTGGATGTTGTTGTTGTGGATGTTGTTGTTGTGGATGTTGTTGTTGTGGATGCTGTTGTTGTGGATGTTGTTGTTGTGGATGTTGTTGTTGTGGATGTTGTTGTTGTGGATGCTGTTGTTGTGGATGTTGTTGTTGTTGTTGTGTGTGATGACCACCTGTCTCTCAGGCCTGACCCAGTACAGCGGGGAGCCGCGCACCGAGTGGCAGCTCAACAACTTCACCACCAAGGAGCAGCTGTTGGAGGCCGTGAGGAGCTTCAGATACAAGGGAGGGAACACCTTCACAGGTACGCCACACAGGTACACCACACAGGTACACCACACAGGTACGCCACACAGGTACACCACACAGGTACACCACACAGGTACACCACACAGGTACACCACACAGGTACGCCACACAGGTACGCCACACAGGTACACCACACAGGTACACCACACAGGTACGCCACACAGGTACACCACACAGGTACGCCACACAGGTACACCACACAGGTACGCCACACAGGTACACCACACAGGTACGCCACACAGGTACACCACACAGGTACACCACACAGGTACACCACACAGGTACACCACACAGGTACACCACACAGGTACACACACAGGTACACCTTCACAGGTACACCACACAGGTACGCCACACAGGTACACCACACAGGTACACCACATAGGTACACCACACAGGTGCACCACAGGCACATGGGTGCACCACACAGGTGCCACACAGGTGCACACCACACAGGTGCCACATAGGTACACCACACAGGTGCATGCACACAGTACACACACAGGTGCACCACAGTGCACCACATGGGTGCACCACACAGGTGCACACACACAGGTACACCTTCACAGGTACACCACACAGGTACGCCACACAGGTACACCACACAGGTACACCACATAGGTACACCACACAGGTACACCACACAGGTACACCACACAGGTACGCCACACAGGTACGCCATACAGGTAACACCTTCACAGGTACACCTTCACAGGTAACACCTTCACAGGTACACCTTCACAGGTAACACCTTCACAGGTACACCTTCACAGGTAACACCTTCACAGGTACACCTTCACAGGTAACACCTTCACAGGTACGCCATACAGGTAACACCTTCACAGGTACACCTTCACAGGTAACACCTTCACAGGTACACCTTCACAGGTAACACCTTCACAGGTACACCTTCACAGGTACACTGCACAGGTAACACCTTCACAGGTACACCTTCACAGGTACACCTTCACAGGTAACACCTTCACAGGTACACCGCACAGGTAACACTGCACAGGTAACACCTTCACAGGTACACCACACAGGTACACCTCCACAGGTAACACCTTCACAGGTATACCAAACAGGTACACCACACAGGTACACCTCCACAGGTAACACCTTCACAGGTACACCACACAGGTACACCGCACAGGTACGCCACACAGGTACACCTCCACAGGTACACCTCCACAGGTAACACCTCCACAGGTAACACCTCCACAGGTAACACCTCCACAGACGTGTTACTTGTGGAAACACCTTTATAGGTTCTTTGAAGAACGCTGTTTAAAAGGTTCTTTGTAGAACCATAAATGGTGCCTTGAAGAACCTTGTTTTGAAGGTTCTCTGAAGACCTCTTTAAGGACATGATTCTCTGAAGAACCTGGTTTTAAAGGTTCTTTGAGACACCTTAAAGGTTCTCTGAAGACCTCTTTAAGGACAGGGTTCTCTAAAGAACCCTGTTTTTAAGGTTCTGTCTTGGTGTCCCCAGGCCAGGCGCTGCTCCACGTCATGCAGGAGAACATGCGCCCTGCGGCGGGCGCCAGGCCGGGCGCGCCCTTCTTCCTCGTGCTGCTGACGGACGGGAAGTCTCAGGACGACGCCGTCGCCGCCGCCGGCCGGCTGAAGAGCGCCGGCGTGGAGATCATCGCCGTGGGTAAGGAAGGGGAGGGGCTTAGGACGGGACGCCACGTGGAACCGCTTCCCGACACCTTTCCCCCGCGCGTCGCCCAGGTGTGAAGAACGCCGACGAGGCGGAGCTGAGGCAGGTGGCGTCGGAGCCGCTGGAGCTGAACGTCTACAACGTCAACGACTTCCCGCTGCTCAGCCGGCTGCTGGCCAGGCTGGTGCACGTCCTGTGTGGGAAGATCAGGGAGCGCGGAAAACGTAACGCACACCTGCATTAACGTTACCTTTCACAATAAAAGACCCTACACATGCAGCATGCCCTGCATTAATAGTTACCTTTCACAATAAAAGCTCATTAGCATGCAGCATACCCTGCATCAGTGCTTACCTTTCACAATAAAAGACCCTACACATGCAGCATACCCTGCATTAATAGTTTCCTTTCACAATAAAAGCTCATTAACATGCAGCATACCCTGCATTAATAGTTACCTTTCACAATAAAAGCTCATTAACATGCAGCATACCCTGCTTTAGTGCTTAACTTTCACAATAAATGCTCCTAAACATGCAGCATACCCTGCATTAATAGTTACCTTTCACAATAAAAGCCCCTAACCTATGCAGCATACCCTGCATTAATTGTTACCTTTCACAATAAAAGCCACTACACCATGCAGCATACCCTGCATTAGTGCTTAACTTTCACAATAAAAGCTCCTAAACATGCAGTATACCCTGCATCAGTGCTTACCTTTCAAAATAAAAGCTAATTGACATGCAGCATACCCTGCATTAATAGTTACCTTTCACAATAAAAGCCCCTAAACATGCAGCATACCCTGCATTAATAGTTACCTTTCACAATAAAAGCTCCTACACATGCAGCATACCCTGCATTAGTGCTTAACTTTCACAATAAAAGCTCCTACACATGCAGCATACCCTGCATTAATACTTCCCAGTGGGAACTCAACCTAACTCGGAATATAATAACTTAAACTGTGTATTTTTCTGATAGAGTTGTCCTTGTTGATGCTGAGCTCTATGTCGTCCTCTACATAGAGATCCCTGGGTGGAGTGTAGGGAATGACTGAATTCCTGGCAGGTCATTGTGTTCTTCAAACCCTGAACGTCTTGTTCCTCGTCTCCAGGAATGGAGCCCGAGCCCACGGCCGACCCGGCCCTCTCCTACCCGAGTCCCACCGACCTCCGCTTCTCCGACCTGGGCTCCAGGGAGGTCCGGCTCCACTGGACCAACCCCGCCCAGCCGGTCGGGCAGCACCGGGTCGTCTACCACAGCGCCGAGGGCGCGAGTCCACAGGAGGTCAGAACCCGGGATTCATTATGCACCGATGTGTCCGGTTTACAGTGTCTTACAATGTCAAAGACAAGTGTTCTGTGCTTGTGCATAGGCATCCCCCTCGCTCTCCCCCCCCCCTCTCCCCCCCTCATGGTGCTGCTCAGAGTCCTCCGTGCTGTATACATCTAGTTATTACTCTTCCTCACCACTAGATGGTGCTGTCCGGCTCGGAGTCCTCCGTGCTGCTGGACGGCCTCTCCTCCCAGACGCTGTACCACGTGTCCATCTTCCCGGTGTACGAGGACAACGTCGGCGTGGCGCTCAGAGGAACCGTCACCACGCGTAAGAGTCACGTGTGTGTCAGTGTCAAAGGTCAAAGGTCACCGGGACCTGGTGTCCACCGTCCTGTTCGTGTCTCTGGAGGCCGTTCCTTCTAATGTTACACAAACAATGAGATGTCACAGGGTTGTTTTAGAGCCACACCCCACCTCTGACATCTCCTCTCCTCCTCTCCTCCTCCCCTCCTCTCCTCACCTCCTCACCCCTCACCCAGTGCCCCTGGCCACGCCCGCCGACCTGGAGGTGACCCCTCAGTCCTACAGCAGCCTGAGGGTGAGCTGGGCCCCGGCGCCCGGAGCCACGCAGTACATGATCCTCTACTCGGCCCTGAGCCACGGGGAGCCGGACGACGCCCAGGAGGTGAGGAGTGTGTGAGCGTGTGTGTGTGTCTCTTTGTCTATGTGTGTGTGTGTGTGTGTGTGTGTGTGTGTGTGTGTCTGTGTATTTGTGTGTCTCTGTATGGTGTGTGTGTATGTGTGAGTGTGTGTGGGGCGAGGACTCAAAGTCACACGGGTCATCAGTGCATTACACAAATAAAAAGGCAAGAATCAGACAGAATGATACATTATGATACATTGTTCCCGTGTCATTCCCGTGTTGTTCCGTGTTCTCCAGGAGAAGTTCCGCGGCGGCCAGACGGCGGTGCATCTGTCCGGCTTGCTGCCGGCCACCGACTACTCGGTGACGCTGTACGCTCTGTACGGGGAGGAGCCCAGTGACCCCGCCACCGCCACGGCCGCCACACGTGAGAGCTGCTGCTCCTCCTCCTCCTCCTCCTCCTCCTCCTCCTCCTCCTCCTCCTCCTCCTCCTCCTCCTCCTCCTCTTCTCTTTACATCTCTTCATCTCTCTTTTCATTTACATCTCCAGCATCTATGTCCTGCAGATCTTCATCATCTCTAAAATAGAACACGTCTCTCACCTCCTTTCTCTCTTTCCTTTGCCCTCCCTTTTTTATTTGACCCCTCCTCCCCCCCCCCCCCCCAGTCCCCCTCCCCCCTCCAGGGGGCCTCCATTTCCCCATGGTGACCCACAGCCTGCTGAGGGTGAGCTGGGCTCCGGGAGCCGTGGACGTGCCGGGTCACCGGATCACCTACAGCACCAACCACGGCAGCGACGTCCAGCAGGTAAAAAACAACAACAACAACAACAACAACGACACCAACACCAGCTCTCCCCTGGAGACCCCTGTGGTGATCTGTGTGTCCCCAGGTGGAGGTGGAGGGTCTGAACTCGGTGCTGCTGCAGAACCTCTCGTCTCTCTCCAGATACCTGGTGTCGGTTCAGTCTCATTACCCAGAAGGCCTTTCTGCAGGGGTCACCGGGAACATCAGCACACGTGAGACACACACACACATAGACACACACACACACACACACACACACATACTTAGACACACACATAGACACATAAACACACACACTTAGACACACACAGACACACACACACATAGACACACACACACACACACTTAGACACACACACACACATAGACACACACACACATAGACACACACACACACATAGACACACACACACACATAGACACACACACACATAGACACACACACACACATAGACACACACATAGACACACACACACACATAGACACACACACACACACATAGACACACACACTCACACACACACACACATAGACACACACACACACACACACACACACAGCGCTGTAAGGCACCGTGTGAATGTTTCCTCGTCTCCTTCCCTCCTAGTGAAGGTTCCTTCCCCGTCAGACTTCCGGGTGACCAACTTCTCAGGCGGTGACATCACGGTGCGCTGGGAGGCGGCGGCCGGCGACGTCGTGTCCTACCTGCTCAAGTGGATCTCCCTCAGCGGGGGGGACCTGAGACAGGTGGGGCGCTGGGGGGGGGGGGGGGTGTTGTGTTGTAATAACTAACTCCTCCCCGTGTGTGTGTGCGTGTGTGTGTGTGTATGTCTGTGTGTCTGTGTGTCTGTGTGTCTGTGTGTGTGTATGTCTGTGTGTCTGTGTGTCTGTGTGTCTGTGTGTCTGTGTGTGTGTGTGTGTGTGTGTGTGTGTGTGTAGCTGCGGGCGGGGGGGCAGAGCGAGGCCGCCACCCTGCAGGGCGTGGAGGTGGATAAGGAGTACCAGATCTCTCTCTCGGCGCTCTATGTAGACGGAGCTCAGAGCGACGCGGTGGCCACGCGCTACAACACGCGTGAGTCACGCCACCGACACGCAACACGCAACACGCCTCGGCGGGGAGGGATGAACATGAACGATTAACTTTTGTTTAGTTTTTAAACTTTTACTTGACCACCATCTTCTACCTGCATCAGATTATTGTGGGTTCACTTTTTGACCTTTTGACCTTTTGACCTTTAGCAGATAGAAGCAGTAGAAGACACACAGACAAACATGTATGACACACACACACACATACACGCAAGACACACATGCAAGACACATGTAACACACACAGGTCAGACACTCATACATACACACACACATATCAGACACACAAACACACACACACACACACACACCCTCTCTCTCCGTGTCCCTTCAGTGACGTGTGTGTGTCCCTCAGTGTCGGGCGGAGGCCCCTCCGGCCTGTCGGTGACGGAGGAGACGGCCGTCAGCCTGGCGGTGGGCTGGGCTCCTCCCAACGCCCACGTGCTCCGGTACCGCGTCTCCTACACGGCGCTGACCGCGGCCGAGGCCCAGGACCGCACCGTGAGTCGGCCGCGAGGGAAAGTAGTCCCGCCGCCGCCCGCCCACGGGAGCCTGACCGCGGGGCGCTTGTTTCGTTCACCAGGTGCTGGTCCCCGGCGGAGAGAAGCGGGTGGTGCTAGAGTCGCTGCAGCCGGACACGCGGTACAGCATCCTGGTGACGGCCGAGTACCGGGACCGGGAGGGAGGCAGCGGGTCGGCTCAGGGGAAGACCAGTGAGACACACACACACACACACTGAGACACACACACACACACAATCACTGACACACACACACACACACACACTGAGACACACACACACACACAATCACTGACACACACACACACACACTGAGACACACACACACACACTGAGACACACACACACACAATCACTGACACACACACACACACACACTGAGACACACACACACACACAATCACTGACACACACACACACACACTGAGATTCACACTGAGACACACACACTTATTTGTCAACGTTTCAGACTGTTCTAAAATCCTCAAACAAAAATGCAAAATGAGGTTGACCCCCCCCCCCCTTCTCCCCCCTCCTCTCTCCCCCTCCAGCCAGCCTGAGGGTGAGCAGTGTGAGCGTGGTCCGGTCGGACCACTCCAGTATTTGTGTGTCTTGGAGGCCGGTGTCAGCTGTGGATGGATATCGGATCGTGGTCCAGTCCGTCAAAGGTAACGCGGGGGTGAGAGAGAGGGGGAGGGGGGAGAGAGAGAGAGAGAGGGAGAGAGAGAGAGAGAGGGAGAGAGAGGGAGAGGGGAGAGATAGAGAGAGGGAGAGAGGGGAGGAGAGGGAGAGAGGAGAGAGTGGAGAGAGGAGAATGGAGAGAGAGGAGAGAGAAAGAGAGAGGAGAGAGTTGAGAGAGAGGAAAGAGGGAGAGAGGGAGAGAGAGGGAGAGAGAGGGGGGAGAGATAGAGAGAGGGAGAGAGAGAGAGGGAGGGAGAGGGAGAGGGAGAGAGAGAGAGAGGGGAAGAGAGAATCTCTATATCTAATGTGTGTGTGTGTCTGTCTGTGTGTGTGTGTGTCTCTGTGTCTCTGTGTGTGTGTGTGTGTGTGTGTGTGTGTGTGTGTGTAGATAAGCAGCTGCAGCAGCAGGCCGTGGACCGCTCCAGCAGCAGTCTCTGCTTCACGGAGCTGCAGCCGGAGACTCTGTACCGCATCAGCGTGCACTCCCTCCTGGGCCCAGCAGAGGGCGCCGCGGTGTCCATCCTCCACCCCACAGGTCCTGGTCGTCATGACTCCCCTCATTAGCGCCTCCACACCTTTCTTAACGCTCTTGTTGTTGTTGTTGTTGTTGTTGTTGTTTTCGTTTTCCTCTCGCAGCCACAGCTCCTTCCAGGATCCCCCTCCAGCCCTGGATGTACCCGGTGCACAACGAGGGTGAGTCTCACCTCCAGGACCGCCCTGCTCCCAGAGGACCACACGCACACACACACTCACACACACACAACACACACACATATACACACACACACATGCAAAGACACACAAACAACACACACGCATGCAAAGACACACAGACAACACACACACACACATGCACGACACACAGGCATATACACACACAGACATCCATCCACACGCAAACCACACACAAACACATACACACACACACGGTACAACCATGTAAGACACACACACACACACACACACATCCAACAGGTGTTCGTGTTCTGCTGACTCATCCTGCAGCCGGTAACAACATGTCAACACATTCAGACATTCTCCTTCAAAACGAGAAGAAATACAAACAAAAGAGATTAATAAACATAAAACATTGTTTTATGTTTATTACAACGTGTCAAACTGAAGCTGCTGTGTGTTCCAGTCTGTCCCGAAGTCACCATCAGACACAGCCGCGTGACAGGTGAGCTCATCCAGAGCATCATGCTAACGCTGTGCCCCGCGTCATGCTAACGCTGTGCCCCACGTCATGCTAACGCTGTTCCCCGCGTCATGCTAACGCTGTGCCCCCACGTCATGCTAACGCTGTGCCCCACGTCATGCTAACGCTGTTCCCCGCGTCATGCTAACGCTGTTCCCCCGCGTCATGCTAACGCTGTTCCCCACGTCATGCTAACACTGTTCCCCCACGTCATGCTAACGCTGTGCCCCACGTCATGCTAACGCTGTTCCCCCGCGTCATGCTAACGCTGTTCCCCACGTCATGCTAACGCTGTTCTCCCACGTCATGTTAACGCTGTGCCCCCGCGTCATGCTAACGCTGTTCCCCCGCGTCATGCTAACGCTGTTCCCCACGTCATGCTAACACTGTTCCCCCACGTCATGCTAACGCTGTGCCCCCGCGTCATGCTAACGCTGTTCCCCCGCGTCATGCTAACGCTGTTCCCCCACGTCATGTTAACGCTGTGCCCCCGCGTCATGCTAACGCTGTTCCCCCGCGTCATGCTAACGCTGTTCCCCCGCGTCATGCTAACGCTGTTCCCCCGCGTCATGCTAACGCTGTTCCCCCGCGTCATGCTAACGCTGTTCCCCGCGTCATGCTAACGCTGTTCCCCGCGTCATGCTAACGCTGTTCCCCGCCTGGCGCCTCAGGTTTCGACATGATGGAGGCCTTCGGCCTGACGGAGCGCGCCCACTCGTCCGTGGACGGCGTGGCGGCCGAGCCCTTCGTGTTCAACGCCATGCCGGCATACACGCTGTACAGAGACGTGCAGCTCACGCAGAGCACCAGGTGAGCTCTTCATTTAATCATGAGTAATACACACCAGGTGAGCTCTTCATTCATGAGTACTACACACCAGGTGAGCTCTTCATTCATGAGTACTACACACCAGGTGAGCTCTTCATTCATGAGTAATACACGCCAGGTGAGCTCTTCACTTCTGATCACTTTATTCACACACCCACATCCATGAATGAAGCTTTGACCTTCACTCTCACTTTGGTGCTGATATGGATCCTATAGATATGACCTGCAAGTCATTGCTACACCTGACCCCCCCCCCCCCCCCCCCCCAGGTTCATCCACCCTGCGGGCTTTGCCCCTGAACACACCATCAGCATCTCCTTCCGCGTGCTGCAGGACTCGCCCCGCGAGCCCTTCGCCCTGTGGCAGCTCACCGACAACGACTTCCAGCCCCAGATGGGAGTCGTGCTGGACCGTGAGTCTCCAGAGCCCCGCGGCCCGATGCTGCAGGATTCAGTGATCAATAATCAACATGCAAATCATCTGATCTGTTTTGGGGGTTTTAACGAACGTTCTCAGCGTCTCATTTCTCAGGATCAGAAGCGCTCTTTGTTCTTTGTTGTTGAACGTTATCGTGAGCTGACGCTGTGCAGGGATACGGCTGCTGGGTGGAGAGAAAGTAGTTCCCACATGAAACTCAAACACAATGTAGAGGGAGAGAGGGAGAGAAAGAGAAAGAGAGAGAGAGAGAGGGAGAGAGAGAAATAGAAAGAGAGACAGATTTCAAAACAGCACGAAAGTTTAGAAAAAAACTTTTTTTTTGGGGTGCTATCTTTTGTTTGTTCCCCTCTTTCTCTCTTTCTCTCTCTATATATCTATATATCTATATAGATATATATATATATATATATATATATATATATATATATATATATATATATATATAAACGTGTATATATATATAACGATCCTTTGGAAAGACGCCATCTTTTTTCATCTGGTTCCTTCTAAAGGAAAACAAAATATAAATACTATAATTATATTATTACTATGAAGTCGTGCTGAAACAGGAAGTAGTCGGGGTCCGGTTACACCTGGTCCTCTGTGCTTCCTGTGGGACACAGTGTGAGGTCAGAGGTCAGAGGTCAATGTCCTCCCCAGCGACCACCAAGCAGCTGCTGTACTTCAGCCTGGACTACCGGGGGGAGGTGCAGGAGCTGACCTTCGACCAGCAGGAGGTGCACCGGCTGTTCTACGGGAGCTTCCACAAGGTGAGGGGGGCCGGGAGGAGGCGCAGGTGTTCACGGTCTACCACCCGGGTTCTGATGCCGCGACTGTGATCGGCAGGTGCACCTGTCCGTCAGCCAGGTGGGCGTGTCCCTGTCCGTGGACTGCCGGCGTGTGGGCGAGCGGCCGGCCCGCCCCCTGGGCAGCCTGCCCACCGACGGCTTCGAGATGCTCGGCAAGCTGGTGAAGACCAGAGGGCCCAACAGCGGCTCGGCGCCGGTACGTCTCCCACAGCGGACACACAGGTGTACCCCACGGCCTCCTCACGGCGTCCTCACCCCGCCCTCCTCTCCTCCTCCTCCTCCTCCTCCTCCTCCTCCTCCTCCTCCTCCTCCTCCTCCTCCTCCTCCTCCTCCTCCTCCTCCTCCTCCTCCAGTTCCAGCTGCAGTCCTTTGAGATCGTCTGCAACACCACGTGGGCTCTGGAGGACTCGTGCTGCGACCTGCCGGGGGCGGTCAGTCTCTTTGTTATGAAGCTTTATTCACACAGGTGAAGCCTCTTTAGAGGGGGAGCGGACAGACAGGTAGCAACACACAGCTACACACACACAACACAGGACACACAGCTACACAAACAACACACACAGCTACAGACAAACAACACAGGACACACAGCTACACACACAACACAATATGTCTTTATTGTTGATGTGTGTGTGTGTGTGTGTGTGTGTCTCAGAGAGATGAGGGGAGCTGCCCCGTCCCGGCCTACACCTGCACCTGCTCCTCCGACATCCCCGGAGCCTCCGGTTCCCAGGGGCCAAACGTACGTGCCCCCCCCCACACACACACACACACACACACCCCCAGGGTCTCATTGTGCCGTGTGAACCAGCCCCTTGATAACCTGTTGATGCTCCCTGTGTTTGCCCCCCCCCCCCCCCCCCTTCAGGGAAGGCCAGGTTCTCGTGGTGAGAAAGGCGAGAAGGGCGATCAAGGCCTGAAGGTGAGAGAGTGTTGCGGTGAGGCGGCTGCAGCTTCAGGACCGGGTGTCTTCAGGACCGGGTGTCTTCAGGACCTCGTGTCTTCAGGACCGGGTGTCTTCAGGACCTCGTGTCTTCAGGACCTCGTGTCTTCAGGACCGGGTGTCTTCAGGACCTCGTGTCTTCAGGACCTCGTGTCTTCAGGACCTCGTGTCTTCAGGACCTCGTGTCTTCAGGACCGGGTGTCTTCAGGACCTCGTGTCTTCAGGACCTCGTGTCTTCAGGACCGGGTGTCTTCAGGACCGGGTGTCTTCAGGACCGGGTGTCTTCAGGACCTCGTGTCTTCAGGACCTCGTGTCTTCAGGACCGGGTGTCTTCAGGACCTCGTGTCTTCAGGACCTCGTGTCTTCAGGACCTTGTGTCTTCAGGACCGGGTGTCTTCAGGACCGGGTGTCTCTGTTTCAGGGGGAGGTGGGGCCTCCAGGAAAGCCTGGATTGGAGGGGGGTCTGGGGGCCCTGGGCACCACGGGGCCCCGGGGCATCGCCGTGCAGGGCAAAGCGGTGAGGGGCCTCCTCTGCATCACACGGGGTCACTACCCCGGTCCACATAGTCCACATGGTCTCCTGGTCTCATGGATCTAGTATGTGTTCTTCTGTCTTTAGGGTCCACCTGGTGCCCGAGGGGGGAAGGGGGATCCTGGGCGACCAGGGGTCCAGGTGAGTCTACACCAAGTCCCCAACATACAGACCCAGGAGGGGGAATCTTCAGAACCCTTTAGAACCCTGTAGAACCCGTTCATCAGGTGACCTGACCTCTTGCTCTGCAGGGTCTACCGGGACCTCCGGGTCCAGCGGGCGAGGTGGGGCCTCCGGGCCCTCAGGTGAGCTGCGTGACCCCAGGACGTCAGCTGACCCTCCCTCCCTGTTTGTGATTGGTCCTAACCTCTCTGTCCACAGGGCATCAGGGGCCTCGAGGGCAACATCGGGGGACCCGGTCTCACCGGACCCCGGGTAAGGACCTCATTGTAGACCCCCAGGGTCCAGAGTTCAGACGGGTCAGCATCTGACCGTGACCCACACTCTGTCCATGAACTCTCGCGTGGACACGTTCAATCTATGAAGAGCGTTTAGGTTCTGGGCCTTCGGCTCCACCTGCTGGTCAAAACATGGCAGTGCATGTATATCACAGTGTGTCGCCTCAAAGTGGTCCTGTCCAACCTAAAGAGGACAGTTAAAATATATATATATACTCTGAGAGACTTAATATAAATATATATATATATATATATATATAAACAAATATGTATATATATATATATATATATATATATATATATATATATATATATATATATATATATATATATATATATATATATATATATATATATCCCATTAATATCCCAGTGTCTCTTCTTCTCTTCCATCTCTTTGTTCTCCAGGGTTTCCAGGGAATGCCCGGCCACCCGGGGCCCATCGGGGAGCGAGGCTTCTCTGGAGCCGTGGGACCTACGGTAAGACGGGAGGGACAAACCACGAGACGGTTCACTTTGTGTCCATTCGTTATTCCATTTAATGATCTTACTGACATTTCACTGTACAACAAGACAACATCATTTACAATGCAATCTAGCTTTTTTTGCATGCATTCAGTTCAGACACACACACAGACACACAGACACACTCACACACACTCTTCTGAGGAGGTCAGAGGTCATGTTCTGGTGTCTCTCCTCAGGGTCTGTCGGGGGGCAAAGGGGAGCGAGGAGAGAAGGTGTGTTTATTAAATCTTTCTCATCAAACACATGTTGCGTGTGTGTGTGTGTGTGTGTGTGTGTGTGTGTGTGCGTCTGAGTGTGCGTCTGAGTGACATGATGTGCTGCTGTGTCTCAGGGGGAGCCGCAGTCCATGGCCATGATCTACCAGCTGGTCACTCAGGCCTGTGAGCAGCTGGTGCACAGTGAGTCATGAGTCATGAGATATGAGATATGAGTCATGAGATATGAGTCATGAGATATGAGATATGAGTCATGAGATATGAGATATGAGTCATGAGATATGAGATATGAGATATGAGTCATGAGATATGAGTCATGAGATATGAGTCATGAGATATGAGATATGAGTCATGAGATATGAGATATGAGATATGAGTCATGAGATATGAGATATGAGTCATGAGATATGAGATATGAGATATGAGTCATGAGATATGAGTCATGAGATATGAGTCATGAGATATGAGATATGAGTCATGAGATATGAGTCATGAGATATGAGTCATGAGATATGAGATATGAGTCATGAGATATGAGTCATGAGATATGAGTCATGAGATATGAGATATGAGTCATGAGATATGAGTCATGAGATATGAGATATTAGTCATGAGATATGAGTCATGAGATATGAGTCATGAGATATGAGATATTAGTCATGAGATATGAGTCATGAGTCATGAGATATGAGATATTAGTCATGAGATATGAGTCATGAGATATGAGAGTCATGAGATATGAGATATGAGTCATGAGATATGAGATATTAGTCATGAGATATGAGTCATGAGATATGAGATATGAGTCATGAGATATGAGTCATGAGATATGAGTCATGAGATATGAGATATGAGTCATGAGATATGAGTCATGAGATATGAGTCATGAGATATGAGATATAAGTCATGAGTCATGAGATATGAGTCATGAGATATGAGTCATGAGATATGAGATATAAGTCATAAGTCATGAGTCATGAGATATGAGATATGAGATATGAGTCATGAGATATGAGTCATGAGATATGAGTCATGAGATATGAGTCATGAGATATGAGTCATGAGATATGAGATATGAGTCATGAGATATGAGTCATGAGATATGAGATATGAGTCATGAGATATGAGTCATGAGATATGAGATATGAGTCATGAGATATGAGTCATGAGATATGAGATATGAGTCATGAGATATGAGTCATGAGATATGAGTCATGAGATATGAGATATGAGTCATGAGATATGAGATATAAGTCATAAGTCATGAGTCACGAGTCATGACTTATGAGTGATGCCTCACCTCTCTGCTGTGGGCGTGTCCAGAGGAGGTGCTGAAGCTGGACATGTTCATCACTCAGAGGAGTCGTAAGCCCGCCCCCATCGAGGAGCCCGCGGGGCCCCCCGGGGAGCCGGGCATCCCGGGGCCCAAGGGCCCCCCGGGGGCCAGGGGCACCCAGGGGCGCGTGGGCCCCCGAGGGACCCCCGGGAGGTCTGCTTACCCTGGAGAGCAAGGTGAGGCCCGCTGGAGGGGGAGGAGCCAGAGTGTTATTGTTATTATTAATATTATTATTATTGTTATTATTATTATTATTATTATCATTATTAATATTATCATTATTATCATTATTATTATTATCATTATTGTTATCATTATTATTGTTGTTATTATTATTATCATTATTATCATTATCATTATCATTATTATTATCATTATTATTATCATTATTATTATTATTATTATTATTATTATTATTGTTATTATCATGATCATCATTATTATTATTATAATGTCTCTTCTTTCTCTGCAGGGAGAAGAGGAACCCCGGGGGGGAAAGGAGGCCAAGGGGCCACCGTCGAGGGGTCACCAGGGGTCACCGGGTTGGCAGGTACGTCTATAGGGGTCAGACCACGGCACCGTACAGCCCCCGCTGCCCTGAGCTCATGTGTGTGTGTGTGTGTGTGTGTGTGTGTGTGTGTGTGTGCAGGTCTTCCGGGGGAGTCCAAGCTGGGCAGTCTGGGCCCTAAAGGAGAGGACGGTAAGCCAGGGCCCCCGGGGACCACCGGGCCCTCAGGGCAGCCCGGCGAGGCCGGCCCGGCGGGGGCGTGCGACAGCAGTGGAGGCTGCCAGCGGGTTGCCCAGCAACCAGGTGAGCTACCGGGGACGTAGTCCTGAGTGTCAGTGTGAGCGCGGCCTCCAGCGAGTTTGACCCGTGTCCCCCCCCCCCCCTCTCCCCCCACAGAGGATCCTTACTACGCCTACCGGACCTGAGCGGACGTCAACGAGCAGGCGGCGGCGCCGGGGGGCGGCGCCGGGGGGAGTGACTCTGGGTCCTTGGAGCTGAGTGCTGGACCCGGACTGGAGCTTTAAAAGATGTAGTTTTCTGAAGCTCCGCTGAAGAGGTCTGCTGAGACAAACTGAACTGGCCACTGGCTGAAGCTCCACCAGAGGAAGAGGAAGAGGGTCGTCTCCCGGATACTCGTGTTACCTTATTTTCTTTTAACTTTGAAGAAGAAACTGAGAACCCAGAATAAGTAGGACGCTCTTTATAGACGAGTGATGAGTGATGAACAGGCTCATAAAGGAACATATGGTGTCATTAGGATCGGCATGTGTTCTCTGGTCCATCTTATTCGCACTGAAACCTTTTATTACCATGTATTCATGCACTGTATCGATGCCAAGTAGTTTAGCTGTTACTTTTATACATATTTCATCTGCCATTCTAACCTTAACTGCCTCAATGATAATGACGACGCATAATCCATGGTGTAAAATCTTCATTTTTGGTATAAATGATACTGTGAGAATCTCCTTTGTCTTGTGTATTATACTTTGTATATTTTTTATTATATTCATTGTATGCAGTTATTCATATATGATATTTTATACTGTAACTTTTTTGTTTTGAAAATTCCTGTTTACATTTTCCAGTTTCAATGGGGTTCAGGTGATCAACTGTGTGTGTATGTGTGTGCGTGTGTGTGTGTGTGTGCGCGTGTGCGTGTGTGTGCATGTGCGTGTGTGTGTGATTTTGTTAATCCTGTTAATTAAATTTAATTAATGTGTTTTATGAAGATGTGTTTTTTTCTTTCTTTAAAAACGTTTCTTTACTGAGCGAAAGGATACTTTAATAATTGTATTATTATTATTATTATTATTATTATTATTATTATTATTATTATTATTGTCATCATTAATAATAATAATGTTATAGTACTTCGTTGGAACGTCTGCGATGAGAGACTTGTTTCTAGTCGGGTCTATTTTGAAGAGCACAACGAAAGTTCCGGTTCGATCCCCAGTGGCTTCGTTAAGTTAGCCTCAATGCTATACGCGGTTTCCGGTTTAGTATGTCATTTCTGTTTGTTTTTCAAAATAAGAACAAACCTGTAGCCCTCCTAAAATCATTGAAGAATACTTATACAACGTAAAAGTTAGGCTAGCTAGTTGTAATGAGCATCATTGAGCAATGTGTTGTATCATCATGGTAGCGAGGTGAGAATCTGATTGTAATTTACATCGCAACATGAAGTACTTCAGATTAACAAACTCGTACACGTTTATGTTCTCCGTACTGTTTCACTACTGCTAATACAAACCGTTATAAACTGTATATGCCTGTTTGGTATGAAACATGTAAAAACTAAAAAGTATTCCATCCATTGTATTTTCCAAACTAGTTACGCCGATACTCACTTTATTTTGAAAAGCAAAAACAGGATGTTGTAGCACACTTTAGCTTTACGCGGTGGTTACCTGGCCGTAGATCCACGTCGCTATGGCAAGCCGAAAAACTTCGCCCCCAATCCGGGACAGTAAGGACAAATACTCGGTACTGTTACCGACCTACAACGAGAGGGAGAACCTGCCGCTGATCGTGTGGCTGCTGGTGAAATACTTCGCTGAAAGGTGAGCGGAGTCCCGGAGCCGCGTAGTTCGAGCTAGCTAGCTGTAGCTAACGTCTGTCAGTGATGAGCTGTCACTAAATCAGAGGCAGGTCGTGTGTTGTTGTTGTTGTTGTTACTGTGTGTGTGTGTGTGTGTGTGTGTGTGTGTGTGTGTGTGTGTGTGTTAAAGGTTCAACACTTGAACGAACCATATTACGCAACTCGAGTTGATCGTGTATTTACAGTGGCTACAACTACGAGATAATTGTCATTGACGACGGAAGCCCAGACGGGACACTTGAGGTGGCGAAGCAGTTGCAGAAAATCTATGGAGAGGATAAAATAGTAAGTAAAGCCCTCACAGTGACGACTCTGGGCAGACTCCTTTGCATTTCTTACAATATTGTAAGCTATAATATAAATTGTAATATATATATTAGAATGAATGAATATATAATACACCTTCATAGAGACAACAACTAACGTGTTATTGACATTGTATGTATAGCATTAACCGTGGGTTTCAGTCAGATAATGGTGCATGAGATGTTCATGCAGACTCATAATCTCTCTTTTCTGTGGTTCAGCTTCTACGACCAAGAGCAAGCAAGTTAGGCCTCGGTAGGTTCAAAACTGCGTGGGAAACCAGTAAATAAAAAGGTGTATTTGTTCCAGTAACATTTGTTAACGACTGATGAGCTCCTCCGCTTCTTCTTCAGGCACCGCGTACATCCACGGCATGAAGCACGCCACCGGAAACTTCATAATCATCATGGATGCAGATCTTTCCCATCATGTGAGTGGGGCTTGGTCAAAGAGAGTTATTTTATTTTTTTTCAATTCATTGTTTGTTCTATAAAATTAATTAATTAATGTTCATTTCTGGCATAATATTATTTGATCATTACTTTTCTCTTTTTTTCCCAGCCCAAATTCATCCCAGAGTTTATTGAGTAAGTGTTACTTAATTTCCATTCCTTATTATGTCATTAAAAATAATCTCTATAATAATACTTTCTGAATACATAAACTAAATTCTTCTTTTTAAAACCTGTTTTGTTTGTTTGTCAGCAAGCAGAAGGAAGGTGATTACGACCTGGTGTCTGGTACCCGTTACCAAGGGAACGGAGGCGTGTACGGATGGGACCTGCGCAGGAAAATCATCAGGTAGCTTCACGCCGTTGACATTTCCCACTCGCCCCCGTCCTGCGAACAACGTCTGATTCTCTCCGTCCTCCGTCGTGTTCTCTCGTTCACAGCCGGGGGGCCAACTTTCTGAGTCAGGTGCTGTTGAGACCCGGAGCTTCGGACCTCACGGGCAGCTTCAGGTAAGTGGAGTGAGCGCCGGTGACTGTTCTTTTCAACGGGGGCGTGTTTCTGAACACGCCTGCTGTGTTCTTCTCCCTCCCTGACCTCAGGCTGTATAAGAAGTCTGTGCTGGAGAGTCTGGTGGAGCGCTGCGTGTCCAAAGGGTACGTCTTCCAGATGGAGATGATCGTCCGCGCCAGACAGCTCAACTACACAGTCGGAGAAGTGAGGCCCCGATTCATTCATTCATGTATTTATGGGAGGATGGGGGGGTGGGAAGAGAATGCATACTTAAAGTTATGAGGTGATGATATTTCTTTCGATTCTAAAAAAAAGTAATATAAATCAGTTGTTTGTGAAACCAAAAAAGGATAATTTCACTACTTTTTCTGCATCCGGACGACATTGGTCTTTTAAACTGGTCTTTATTTAGTTTTTAGACTTCGCTTGGAGAGGAGGCGTTAACTATCTTCATGTATGTTCTTACTTTGCAGCAAAATCAAATAGTTTACAGGATATTCAACGTCCGTTTCTTTCCAATGCATATAATACTTTAAATGATTATTCTTTATTCTTCTACTAAGGCAATAAAGGTGCCCATGAATATGAGATAATACTGTACAGATAATTACCGCTTAAGAAAGAACCGTTCTAATGACTGGGTTTTAAACTGTGACTTTTAATAGTTTTACACAAGAATAACCGGTTTGAAAACGGCAAATCGACGACCTCGTGCTCTAAATCACGAGACTCTGCAGCTGGGAGGTCCCAACCGTTCTCTCTTGTCTCCTCCCGACCCTCAGGTGCCCATTTCCTTCGTGGATCGAGTTTACGGAGAGTCCAAACTCGGAGGGAACGAGATTGTGTCGTTTGTGAAAGGACTCGTCACGCTCTTCGCCACGACATGATCGTCGGTCTTCGGCTCGGACGTCACGCCATCACCGAGCGCTCCTCTCAGTTTTAAAGTCGATGTCTTTAACTCAGTACGATCAGAATGTCAGTAGAACGGGACGGGAGCGGTCCGGCTGTCACCCCGAGGAGAGCGGCCAATAGAAGGTAGCTTACTGTCAGTAGTCGCTTCTGGATACTGAAGGAACGTACTGCTCTACATTCCCATCGGCCCCTGAACGCAGCACGTGGCGTCACATGGTGTCTCGTCATTCCCAGTCCAGACAGCTGACTGAACGCTACACACACACACACACACACACACACAACTTTCAGATGGGTGTCAAGTACACGTTCTACTGCTGCCCCTGTGATAGTTTGTTTACAATTAAACAATCTTTGTTTCTGATTCTCATCTCTCTCTTTCTTTCCTCTTTACAACGAGTCAAAACCTTAAATAGGCAACCGGCTACCAGCTCACAGCAGGATGATCATATGAATAAATTATGAAAGACATGAAACATCCAGGGCGGGATTGCCAAGCCGGGTTTATTGTGTGTTGTACTGGTTTGTGTCTGTTGAACTTCATCATGGAACGGGCACCCAGAGGGGCCTTGCCTGAGGCCTAGCACTGGGTGTGGATGAGGGGTGTAGCGGGCCACAGGTTATGAGTTTAACCGTTTAAATGCAGTGTCACAGGACTGTTCTCAACAGGCAACGCGTAAGGAAAGTAGTCCCGGTCAGTTTGGCTGCATTGGGCATCAGCAGTGTAGCACAGCGCCACCTATCGGTGGCGCAGCCGTTGGTACCGCTCCATGTGGGTGCTGAAGGCTGCGCACATCCGAGCCTGCGCAGGGGAGCGCGGGGGGGGGGGGGGGGGCAAGAGGAGGGGGGACGCCAGATGTAGCCAAATCGCGCATGCGCACCAACCGGGAGTAACCGACTCCAGGAGCACGCCCGCTGCCGGCCGGTTCCCGCCACTACTCTGTCGGGTTGTTTACCTCACGGACTCGGAGCTCGGGAACCAAAGGCCCGCTGCCGTTTATAGAACAACGAGGTAGGTTTATTTGTCTTTCTTTTTTAAAGCTTAATTGGCCAAAGTGATTGATGGACCAATCAAGAGTTTCCGTGAGCCAACCGAGTTCGCGGGGCTCTCACAATGAGATTATTTATGCTAATCAAGTAGATGTCACTTCCGCCCCTTTTTATTTGCGCCATTTTGGATCGGGCAGTTTCTCGGTTGTGTGTGTATTGTCTGTCAGAGAGAAGAATGAGCGGAGCGCAGTTGGCAGCCGGGCGATCACAGGCAGACCCGGGCTACCCGCTTTGAGAGGGTCCCACCGCAGGACGCGTCCGCCCGCAGGCTCAGGGGAATGGACGGCTTCATGTTCTCATGAGGCGCGGAGGCTTTCTGGTCCCGTTTGCCGACCACAGGGGAGAGGATAGCCCTATTCGGCGAGGCAGAGTCCGGCTCGGAGGGTCGACCGACGCCCGGCGGGCTCGTCCCCCCCCGCGGAGATAGTTGTCACCCGATAAAAGGATAATTCTCCGAGCTCCATCTGGGAAAGACGGTCCGTGGAAGCCGCGGACCCCTCTCACTCAGGCGGGAGCGCTGGGCGAGCAGAGCAGGTAACACGGCGGTCCAACGGGCGAGCGCGAGACGGGCACGGGGCGCGAAAGAGCGAGCGCGAGGCGGAGAGTTCAGCCGTTAGCCGGGGCGACCCGCGGGGGGGGGCGGGGGGGGGGACGTCACGGCGACGGTAACCGGGCTGTCACCGCTCACCATAGTCCGGAGGGGGGGTAACGGAACCGCGAGTTGAATCACTTCTCCGGTAACGTCATGTGTTTGTGTGTGTGTGTGTGTGTGTGTGTGTGTGTGTGTGTGTGTGTGTGTGTGTGTGTGTTTGTGTGTGTGTGTGTGTGTGTGTGGGGGGGGACCGACGTGTAGCATTAGTTTCGAACAGCCCGTGTTGTTGATGCGAGTTGCGTTAGCTTAGCATGCTACCAGCGCGGCGCGTCCCCATTCTTTGTCAGCGGGCTGCCGGAGCCGATCGACCCGGAGTCACAGATATCAACCCCCGCGTAGATCCGCTGGCTCGTGTCCACCGGACAGAGCCCGCGGATCTTTTAGAAGTTTTTAATGTATATTATTTTTTTCTCGAAATGCTGCGAATATTGAAAGTGTGGGACTGTTACTACACCGGAGTTGTGTCCTGGGAGACACGTGATGTAACGAAGCTATACCCACAACTCACTCAGTGTGTGTGTGTGTGTGTGTGTGTGTGTGTGTGTGTGTGTGTGTGTGTGTGTGTGTGTGTGTGTGTGTGTGTGTGTGTGTGTGTGTGTGTGTGTGTGTGTGTGTGTGTGTGTGTGTGTGTGTGTGTGTGTGTGTGTGTGTGTGTGTGTGTGTGTGTGTGTGTGTGTGTGTGTGTGTGTGTGTGTGTGTGTGTGTGTGTGTGTGTGTGTGTGATATCACAAGCCTGGGGTCACCTGGCTGATCAAAGTTCATCCAGGTGACCCCAGGGCTGTGGTGCGCTCCTCTTGTTTGATACCTTCGCGTGGTCAGTGTCAAATAACGACCACGATCACTACCATCTTCTACACACACACACACACACACACACACCCCACACACACACACACGCTGGTGCTCAGACGGCCCCCTGCCGTGTGTTGCTGAAGGGCTCTGGTCAGGTGTTGAGCCTCCTGTCACAAATGACCCCGCTTGTGTTTTCAGCATCTCAAACTTTTGAATGTTGTTGGTGTGACGCGGTCGTGACCGTCTAGTCGAGCAGGAGGCGTCGTGTCCCAGGAGAGGAGAGGAGAGGAGAGGAGAGGAGAGGAGAGGAGAGGAGAGGAGAGGAGAGGAGAGGAGACGCGACGCAGCAGCTCCTGGCTGGAGGCTTCTGGGCCTTTCTTCTTTCGCAGCACAGGTGAAGAGGAAACCAGTTTTCTGCCAGCAGCCCTCAGCAGAGCAGCCTCCTCTCTCCTCTCTCCTCACTCCTCTCTCCTCGCCTCCCTCGCTTATTCCTTCTCTCCCTCCCTTCCCTCCTACTCAGCCTCCCCTTGGTCTTTTTTTCCTTCTTCCTTCCTCCTCCTCTCTACCTCCTCTTCCTCCCACCCCCTCCCTTCCCCTGCCTAGCCATAGCTCCTTCTTCCTCTCACCCTCTTCCATTTTCTCCCCCCTCCTCATCTCTATCCTACTCCCCTCCTTCCCCCACCCTCCCTTCCTTCTCCTCTGAGTCTGTCTGTCCGACCTCCCTGCCTCCCCACCCCCCCATCCTCCACTTTCGTGGCTCACTCTGTCCTCTCTCCTTTCCTCTCATCTCACCCTTTGCTCGCTTGCTCCCCCCTCTCTCTCCCTTGTCTCTCTCCCTCCCCTCTCTCACTCCCCTTCCTCCCTCCCGCCTCCCTACCCTCACTCCCCTTGCTCCCTCCCTACCCTCTCTCCCACCCCTCGCTCCCTCCCTCCCCTTGCTCCCTCCCCTTCCTCCCCTCTCTCCCTCCCCTCCCTCCCCTTCCTCCCCTCTCTCCCTCCCACCCCTCGCTCCCTCCCTCCCCTTCCTCCCCTCTCTCCCTCCCCTCTCTCGCCCTCCCTCCCCTCTCTCCCTCCCCTTCCTCTCTCCCTCCCCCTCCCTCCCTCACCCACCCCACCTCATCCTCTCTCGCACTCCCCTCCCCCTTCACTGATCTCTCTCGCTCCTTCTGTCCCTCCCCTTCCTCCCTTCCAACATCCCTCCCTTCCTCCCCTCCCTCCCCCACCCCTCCCTTCCCTCCCCCTCCACTGCAGACATATTGTAGAGGCTGCTGCTGACTCAATAGGAGGCGCCATTCTGTGATGGTATTGCGAGGCAGGAGAGAAAAGGGGGCCGGCAGAGAGAGAGGAGGGCGGCTTACATAACGGAGCGCCTCTCTAGCGCCATCTGCAAGAGAAGGGAGGCGGAGGGGAGGTGGTCATGGGTCTCTGCGCTTCACTCCCTCTCACACACAGACAGACACACAGACAGACAGACGCAGGTAGGCGAGGCGGGCGGAGACGTCTCTGCTTCTCTGGGTTCCTCTCCAGGCCCAACAGTCGGAGGAACCGCACGTTCTCCGCCTGGTGTTTCACCGAGAAGTGGAATGAGCCGTGTGGCCGCTGCTGTTTGATGTCCCTGACCTGCGTGGATGTCATCGTGCCACAGTGACCTTTGACCTCACCACACGAAGCTCGGATTTGAGTAGATGGGAAGAGACGGCCCCTTTGGACATGCAGAAGGTTCCTCCTCCCCCCCCCCCTGCTGGACGCTGGCTGACTGGACTCTGGCTGACTGGACTCTGGCTGAGTCGGTCCGTCTGTCAATGAGCGACTTCTCCCTCTGCCACACGGCGGGGATTGAGGTTGGGCCAACTCTGGATAGGCGGTCACAAAACAATGTGTTGGCTTGAGTCAGGACAACAACAACAACAACACTGTATCGCTAATACACATTGAGACCCGACCACTACACGTTGTTTAGATTCTGTAATACTCATCAAACTGTTTGTATTCTTGGGCTTCAACAAACGTATTGAGTGCAATTTCCTTAAATATTTGAAAGGCCATTTCTTTCAGGATTTAAATCCTGCATTGTTTACAACCATGTTTACAGGCTGACGGCCTCTATACACCCCGCAATGCTCTGTTTGGTAGAAATGTGTTGTCTTCACACATGCATTCTCTCTCCTGACCACCAGGGGGCTCCACTGGTTGTATAGAAGTCTCTCTAGTGACTCTACTTCTCTTGATGTCTTCCCTCAGTAAACATTGTAAACATGAGTTTATGTCTCAGTCTCTAGTTTCAAGTCTTCTTCTATACAGCATGATGTCATCATTTAGACTTTATGGTCATTTAGAGTCAGACCGTAAAGCAGGGGGCGCTTTGGGGGCGGGGCTACAGGTGATTGTCGGGTCAAATCGGCGAACTCAACACTTCATAACATATTGTGTCCACTTCCAACCCCAGGTTCATACGAGCTGGAGTGTATGTGAGCTTTTTACAAATGAATCCAGGCTGTTGCTTGTTGATCCGCCCTATTATTATTAAATATAAGTTTCATAATTGTTGTGCTGATTCCCACCACAGATCACTACGTCTAAAAGCCAAAAGGCCTTCTATTGAGTCCTCGTGTCAGCCTGCTGTGCTCCTCGTGGCTCGTGGAGGCGTCCTCTCGGGCCTCTCACTCGGCCAGCTCCGGGTCCTCCTCGGCGCCCCGTTCAGACCCATGACCGCCACACGCCCGTCTAACACTCCGTCCGTACGCGTCTTCTGCTCCTCAGGCGGCAGAATGTTCCAGCTCCCCGTCAATAACCTGGGCAGTCTGCGGAAAGCCAGGAGAAATGTCAAGAGGGTCCTGGGAGACATCGGCCTGGAGTTCTGCAGAGACCACCTGGATGTGAGCGCCGGTGTTTCTGTCCTGTCGTTTCACAAGAACTCGTATTCCCCTCCACCGCCTCACCTCCAGCTGCTGAACCTGGCTCTGATATTTGTAGCGTCAGGTTCTTCATTAAGTTAAACCCTTTCACTTTATGTTCCCTCCTTACTTCAGTGCTTGGATTCTGTGGAGCATTAGTTTGGGTTTAATAATAATTGCTCTTCCATCCGGCCCATCGGTGCGGGGTGCACACATTGCGTGCTGTTACATTATTATATTACATTACATTACATTACATTTAGCAGACGCTTTTATCCAAATACAATAAGTTCATCAACCCAAAGAACAAACTAAGAACAACAAGAATACAGAAAGTACCATTTCCTCAACATAGTCAAACTACTAAAGTACCACAATAAGAGATATTTAAGAGCCACTGAAGGGCTAATCTGTGTTTTAATCCAGATATAGTCAGAATAGATGTGTTTATTTTGGGTCTGTGTAGTGCAGAGCCTGCATGTTGACTGCAGTCTGACCTGGACCCAGCAGAGGACCACGAGGCCTGCAGGTTGATCTCCCGACGCTCAGCCCGGCCGTCTCACTTAGAGAGGAGACGCTCAGCCCGGGAAACTCAAACCAGGACTTCACATAGCGCAGCAGGCACAGACCCTGAAGTATCCACGGATCAGGTCGGGACGTCTAGGGACGTCATCGCCGTGGGAACGGAGCTGGAATCTGGCTGAGCACGAAGATGATCGAAAAACCACAAATCTCAATATTGATTTACTTTATCAGGATAAAAGCCGGGAACAATTTCAAATGTCAAATATTTTTTAATAATAGTTGTTTTGAAATGCAAGTCTTCCTTTCGATTTGTTTTTCCCTTTTTATTGAGAATGATTAGCAAATATTTTATCAACTCTTGAATATTATTCATTAAAAATCTAACAATACTTTCACGATATTATTCCCATCGTCCATATTTCTCCATAGTTCCCCTTTTTACTTAGATATACAGCATACTCACCTGAACATGTGTTGACTCATACTCACCTGAACATGCATCCCCACGTCAAGCCACGACTCTAAAGGAAACGCATTAAAAACACCACACCATCTTGTAACATGTTTCCGTTGATTGGTCAGGATCGTGTTGCGTCTCCGTTTCGTCGTTGGTTCTAATCTTAATTTCCTTTTGTTCAGGACTTCAAGGACTACGTCCCCCCGGAGGTCTACATCAAGCACACCAACTGGGACGATGTGTGCATGTGGGAGCCGTCGCACACCAAAGTGCAGGTGTGTGCCGCTGACGCCCGGGTCTGTTTGTTTATAGGACGTGTGCCGCGGTGGTACTCCGTCAGACCCGTAACGCGCCCCTCTCTGCCCCCCCCCTGCAGGACTACAGGTCGAAGCCCTTCTGCTGCACCGGCTGCCTCTTCTCCTCCAAGTACTTCTCCGCCTACAAGAGCCATTTCCGCAACGTCCACAGCGAGGACTTCGAGAACAACATCCTGCTCAACTGCCCGTACTGCACCTACAACGGCAACAAGAAGACCCTGGAGACGCACATCAAGCTGTTCCACATGCCCAGCGCCGCCAGGGCCCGGGCGCCGCGGCGGCCGGCGGCGGGCTGTCTGCGGACGGCGTGCTGAAGCGGAGCGGCAACAGCGTGGAGCAGGCGGTGTACTACTGCAAGAAGTGCACCTACCGGGACCCGCTGTACAACGTGGTGCGCAAGCACATCTACCGGGAACACTTCCAGCAGGTGGCGCAGCCGTACATCGTGAAGCCGGGGGAGAGGGCGCAGAACGGCGCCGCCGACGGCCACCACGCCAACGGCGCCAACAGCAACCAGATCCACTGCAAGAAGTGTCTGTTCGTGCCCCGGACCTACGAGGCGCTGGTGCAGCACGTCATCGAGGACCACGAGCGCATCGGCTACCAGGTGACCGCCATGATCGGCCACACCAGCGTCATCGTGCCGCGGCCCAAGCCGCTCGCCATGCTGCCGCCCAGAGCCCAGGGCGACAAGACCATCATCGGCATGGGCCCCAAGGGCGCCGTGATGGCGTCCGCCCGGCCGGCCGGCTCGCAGCCCATGGGCCGCGTCATCGTGTCCTCCAAGGCGGGCTTCGGCGCCCACGCCTTCCTGTCCGGGGCCAAGCACGACGGCGTGCGGCTGAAGGCCGGCACCACCCAGTCCTTCTCCATCGGCGGCCAGCAGGTGCGCGTGACGTTGCCCGGCAACGCCCAGGTGTCGGTGCCGCAGCAGTCCCACGCCGCCAAGCAGCTGGTGGCGCCCGGCGGCCCGCGCGGCCCGGTCGGCGCCGCCGCCAAGTCCAACGCGCTGGGCTCGCGGGTCCAGGCGGCCGCCACCACCGTGGCCTCCGTCACGGCCAAGAAGGGCGGGGCCTCGGCGCTCGGCGCCTCCTACACCCAGAAGTGGAAGATCTGCACCATCTGCAACGAGCTGTTCCCCGAGAACGTGTACAGCGCGCACTTCGAGAAGGAGCACAAGGCGGAGAAGGTCCCGGCGGTGGCCAACTACATCATGAAGATCCACAACTTCACCAGCAAGTGTCTGTACTGCAACCGCTACCTGCCCAGCGACACGCTGCTCAACCACATGCTGATCCACGGGCTGTCCTGCCCCCACTGCCGCGCCACCTTCAACGACGTGGAGAAGATGGTGGCCCACATGCGGGCGGCGCACCCGGACCAGAGCGTGGGGCCGCGCACCGACTCGCCGCTGACCTTCGACCTCACGCTGCAGCAGGGCAACCCCAAGAACGTGCAGCTGATCGTCACCACCTACAACATGCGGGACGCGCCCGAGGAGTCGGTGGCGTTCCACGCCCACAACAACAACAACAACAGCAACATCTCGGCGGCGGCGGCGGCGGCGCTGACCGCCGCTGGCGGCGGGCAAGAAGCCGCCGCCGCCGCCGGCCAAGACGCCGCCGGGGGGGGCGGCCGACGGCTCGCCGGCCAAGACGCCGCCGCAGGCCTGCGTCACCTACAAGGGCGACGTGAACAAGACGCTGTGCCCGCTGTGCTTCTCCATCCTCAAGGGGCCCGTCTCGGAGGCGCTGGCGCTGCACCTGAGGGAGCGCCACCAGGTGATCCAGACAGTGCACCCGGTGGAGAAGAAGCTGACCTACAAGTGCATCCACTGCCTGGGCGTGTACACCAGCAACATGACGGCCTCCACCATCACGCTGCACCTGGTGCACTGCCGCGGCGTGGGCAAGACGCCCAGCGGGCCGGACGGCGCCAGCCCAGCCCCGGTCGCCCGGCGCCGAGCGGCGCCGCCAAGCGAGCCGGCGGCGAGGGCCCCGACCCCGTGGCGCCCAAACGAAGGCGGCCGCCCGGGGAGAGGGTCCACCCCGAGGAGCCCGTGGTGCTGGCGCTCGACCCGCAGGGCCACGAGAACGAGTCGTACGAGGCCCGGAAGGCCTTCCTCACGCGCTACTTCAACCGGGCGCCGTACGCCACGCGGCGCGAGGTGGAGAAGCTGTCCGCCAGCCTGTGGCTGTGGAAGTCGGACATCTCGGGCCACTTCGGCAACAAGAGGAGGAAGTGCGTGCAGGACTGCGAGACGCAGAGCGCCAGCGTGCTGCTGGGCTTCAGCATGCACCGGCTCAGCAAGGTGCGCCACGCGCTGGCCGGCGTGGCGCCCGGCGCCTACGAGGGCGTCGGCAACCAGAGACGAACTTCCAGGACGCGGCTCGGCCTGTCGGAGCGGGCGCTCCGCAAGCACAGGGAGCTCGCCGCCGCTAACGGGGCGGTGGCGGCGGCGGCGGCGGTGGCGGCGGCGCCACGGAGGGGAAAGCCGAGGGGCGCGGCACCACCGGCGGCCAGCAAAGCGGCGCCGGCGGCCCCAAAGCCCAGCGCCGCAGTCGAAGACCAAACCAAGACAATCGGCGCCTCGACACAGAGGAGGCCTCTGGACCTGTCGGAGCCCATCGCCATCGACTCCGACAGCGACGAAGACGAGCGGCGGAGGGACGGCGAGGAGGAAGAGGAGGGAGGAGACGCGGAGCAGAGGACGGCGCCGGGCGCCAAGAGCCTCTCAGACCTGGAAGACACGTCGGACGACGACGATGATGAAGACGATGATGATGATGATGATGACGACGACGAAGAGGCGCACGTAGAGAACGGCTTCGCGCCCGCCGAGGCGCCTAAAGACAGAGACGCTCACCCCATCATCATCCCTAAGTTCGTGCCGTCGGCGGCGAGGAGCCGGAGAGACGGCGCCCAGCTGGGCGAGCAGCCGGTCTGACCGGCGACGCCCCCACACTGGGCAGCTCCGCCTCCTCGGGGGGCGTCGCCCGACGCCTCGGAGACTTTTTAAAGGACTCGACGAGCAGCTAGGATCGCCTCGATCTGTGAACGTGTTCCGGTTCCTTCTGGAGTCGTTTGTTCCGTTCGCCGCCTTCGCTTTACTTCGAGGTCATTGTTATTGTTATTATTATTATTATTATTATTAATGTTGATTTGTCGCCACTGACCTTGTGGGCGTGGCGTTACGTTGAGTTGTCGTGCGGTGAAGCTCCGTGTATATTTGTACAGTCTTCTAGACGGCGGCCGCGAGGCTCCGCCCCCCGGCCCGTCGGCTCGCCGTGTTCTACATCGTACGCTTCACGATAGTTGTCGCTTTGGTGGCTGGTATTTTCTTGTACGTTTAAGTTTATTTTTTAACAAAAACCTAGTTGTTTTTTTTTGCAAAATAATATATCTATATATAAAAGAAATAACAGAATTGATTTGTTTTGGCTTTAGATTTTTTTTCTTCTGTATTTCCTTTTTAATTTAATTTAATTTGATGGATTTCTTGTTCTGCGGTCTTATCGGTGGGCTCGCCCGCCCCGTGCCGCCGGCCTTCTCTCTCTCTCTCTCTGGGAACTCGATGGCGTTCCTTTCACCTCCTCCACGGGTTCCCTTTGCGTTCTTTGAATTGTGTGTATTTGTTTTTACGTTTTCCACTTAAGCATTTATGAACAATAAAGTGCTGTCATTGTGCTCCTCTCCGGCCTCGCGGCCACGCCCGTGTCTTTGTCCAGAGGAAGGGCGCTCGTCTTCGTTCCTCTGCTCCGCCGGGTCGTAGCTCGTGTTGTCCGAGCGGTGCGGGACGGGCCTAAGGGTCAAAGGTCGCGTGGCGGAGGGTTCAACGTGCACTCTGGCTGGCTGCTGTGGCCACGCCCACACGAGGCCACGCCCACAACTCGTGACGAGGGATCACAAGGAGATGGTGCTTCATGTTCGGGGCTCAATACCAAGAAGGGTTTTGAGTTTTTTGCGATCTTCAAACCAACTGTTGCGCAAAACTGAAGCCAATACCTCAACTAGAAACGGGAAACCAGAATTTATTTATTTGTATACGTTGCTCTTTTTAAAAGTATGTCTACACTGAGCAAATAGTTTTAGTCCCATTTTAAGATCTGGATCGTCAAATATTTTTTAATTTAAGGTGACGGCCGTTGGTCTGGAAACGTCTGCAGCATCTCGCAGCGTTGCTTGGCAACCAGAATGAAGTTCACCAATTTAGATCAAATCAGAGAGCGGAGAAACACGAGTTCACAGATTAAGCCTCTTAGTATTTTTTAGATTACAGGTGAAGGAGCAGGTGACCGGACGCTTTTGGAAACCTTTGAAGTAAAGCTCTTCTTCAGCTCGTCTTCAGCTCTTCTTCAGCTCGTCTTCAGCTCTTTTTCAGCTCGTCTTCTCGCGCATCGAGAACTTTCAACGCAACGTGAAACTGAATAAACGACGTTCTGGTGACACCGCTGGAGCAAAATGCATCCTCCGGTTATTAACCCTTTGCGGAGGCCGCTGGCCTCTTCCCACAGGGGTCGCCGGGCCAGGTGAGGGAGGTCACGCGCCTCCTCCCTCCTCCCTCCCTCCCTTCTTGTCTTTGAACCTCTTGAGTGTTTAATTAAACTGCCGCCCTGGGATGAGGGATCTAAAATGGAGGGAAATTACCCTGGTGAGAGAGAGGGAGGGAGGGAGGGGGAGAGAGGGAGAGAGACAAGACTCTCCTTGGCTGGAGAGTCAGTGTTGCTATGCTGTTGGAGGGAGGGAGGGAGGGAGTGGGGGAGGCTGAAGGAGAGAGAGAGAGAGAGGCCTGGCAGACTGTGGGGGAGGCGGAGGCCTCATCTGCAGTGCTGTGTGCAGAAGGAGCGCTTAACAGCCTTTCAAAGGGGGGAGGGGAGGGGAGAGAAGGAGGGAGGCAGAATGGAGCTGGGGGGGGGAGTGAGGGAGAGAAGGAGGGAGGCGTGGGGAGGGGAGTCGGAGAGAGATAGGAGAGCGAGAGGGAGGCAAAAAGGTAGGGGTGGGGAAGGGAGCCGGGGGGGGAGTGTGTGAGGGAGAGAAGGAGGGAGGCAGAAGGGGTGGGGAAGGGAGCCGGGGGGGAGAGAAGGAGGGAGGCAGAAGGGGGGGAGAGAAGGAGGTAGGGGTGGGGAAGGGAGCTGGGGGAGGGAGGCAAAAAGGGGGAGGGGTGTCAGAGAGGGATAGGGGAGAGAGAGGAGGGAGGCAAAACGCAAGGGGTGGTATAAGGGAGCTAAGGGGGAGGGGAGTGTGTGAGGGAGAGAAGGAGGGAGGCAAAGGGAATGGGGGAGGGAGCTGGGAGAGGGATGGGAGAGAAGGAGAGAGGCAAAAAGGTAGGGGTGGGGAAGGGGAGTCTGAGGGAGAAAAGGAGGGAGGCAAAAGGGGGAGGGGAGGGGAGTCTGAGGGACAGGAGTATGAGAGGAAGAGAAGGAGGTGGGGAGGCAAAGGGGGTGTGGGGAAGGGAGAGAAGGAGGGAGGCAAAAAGGTAGGGGTAGAGAAGGGGGCTGTGGGAGGGGTGAGGGAGGGAGGGAGGGTAAGCAAAGAGGAGAAGAAAGGGGGGGGTGGAGGTGACAGGGGCAGGGGGAGGGGGGGGTCGTCGCGGTGTGGAGACTGGCGCCCCCTGTGGCCGGAGGAGGGATACAGAGAGGCCCCTGTGTGGTGTGTGTGTGTGTGTGTGTGTGTGCGTGTGTGTGCGCGCGTGTGTGTGTGTGCCTGGTGCGCGCGCGTGTGTCAGACACAAAGGCTGCCGAGACTGAACAGTCCTACTTGCACTTACCAGCGAGGACGCTGATTGGTTGAACTGAGCACAGGTCACCTGACCCGCAGCCCGCGTCCACCTGAGAGGAAGAACAGGTTGGGAGAGGAGGAGGAGGAGGGGGGGGGGGCGCACACATAGGAAAAGGGGTCGTGCGCACAGGTTGCAACGGAATAACAGCTGCGCTGGAGCCGCTGGTGGCGCCCCCTGCTGGCGACTGGCGGGAACAGCCGTTAGATTCCCTTCAGCTGGAGGGAGCAGATAATGAAAACTAATGTCCACAGGAGGAGGAGAAGGAGGGGGAGGGGGAGGTGGAGAGACGAGGAGGTGGTGGAGGACGTGAAGGAAGGAGGAGAAGATGAATAGAGGAGGATGAGAGGAGGAGGTGAAGGGAGGAGGAGGCTGAAGATAGGCCTTGCAGACTGCGGGGGAGACGAGGCCTCCCGCAGTACTGGGGGATGGGGGGGGGTGCAGCAGAGGGAGGGGGGTGGAATAGGGTGGACTGGAGAGAGAAGGGATATGGGGGGGGGGATAGGGTGGACTAAAGAGAGAAGGGGGAGGGTGCACACACCTCCTGCTGCTAGCGCCTCCTGCAGTTCAGATGGCCTCACTGCACAGAGCAAACATGATTAATGGGAAAACAAATGTGAGATTGAATGATTCATGATAAGAGAAGAGGAGGTAATAAAGGACAAGAGGGAGGGGGAGAGGAACCCAGAACCACCCCCCCCTCTCTACTTCTGACCTTTGACCTTAATCGTGACTCACCTGACCCGCCAGATGGTGTGGGGCAAGGAGCTGTCAGTGAAAGCTTTTAGGAAAAGGGGAGGTACTCGGCAGGTGATTGGATAAAACGTCTGCCAATCAGACGAGAGAGCGTCTTCCTACACCGTAGCTCCGCCCACTGGCTTCTCTGGCTGATGTTCAAGGTCACCTCAAGGGCCCAAAGGGACCAGTCAAGGTCAAACAGCCGAGTCCCTTATTTAAAAAACAAACAAATAGACATGTCAGTTAAATGTGTTCTCTGTTTTATTACATCCTGTTCACATTGGACGAAGCAGCTGATGACATCATCGCCTCCGAGAAGAGAGACAGCAGGTCAGAGGAGGGGAGGGCCGGAATGAGGGGGGGTGCATGTGTGTGTGTGTGTGTGTGTGTGCATTTGTGTGCAAGTGTGTGTGCATCCTGTCTAACACTCTTCATCCTGTCTCACACTCTTCATCCTGTCTAACACTCTTCATCCTGTCTCACACTCTTCATCCCGTCTCACACTCTTCATCCTGTCTCACACTCTTCATCCTGTCTCTCACTCTTCATCCCGTCTCACACTCTTCATCCTGTCTCACACTCCTGCTGAGTCCCAAATAGAAATGGTTAAATATGCATGATTTGGATTTCTAATGATATGACGTGGCCCTTCATCATTCTAAAGTAGAAGGAAGTCCCTATAATAGCCACGCAGCCTCCTCCTCCTCCTCCTCCTCCTCCTCCTCCTCCTCCTCCTCCTCCTCCTCCTCCTCCTCCATTCTATTCCATGTCTGTCTTCCGTTATTTGAATGCACGTGTGCTTCCTTTCTTGTGTATAAAAACAAAGTGTGTGATTATATGATCATGTGTTGCTCTGCCTCCATATGTAAATATCTCCACGGTTAGTTCCTCTCTACCTGTGCTCAGAATATTTGTGCAAATCCACAACAATAAGCCCGGCACAGTGTTATACGGTCCCCAGCTCATTATATAAAGACGTCGCACGTTTTGAAGAAAAAAGTTTGGCCTTTTTTTCCAGGTAAATTACACACTGTTTACACACATGTAAACACCATGCGTAAATTACACGCTGTCACTATTTTTCTCAACACGCTCCGTCAGCTTGGAGGATGTGCAAAGGTCAATAGGTCGCACTGCGGAGGCTAATGTCTCCGTTCAGAATAAGTAGAGAAGGGTCACAGGAGGCAGAGAGGGTCGTCCTCTTATTGCCAGATCCTGCTGGAGTGTCCTTGAGCAACACATGGAACCCCAAGTTGCTCCAGATGGTCAGGCTCTGCCACCACGTGGGCGTGAGTGAGTGAATTAAAAGGGAACTAGTGAGGGGGAAGTGTTCGCATCATGGTCGCCCTCAAAGGGTTGTAACTGAAACATATACATGCATAAACTATTACCCAACACATTGTTAAATAACTATTATTGTTTATTTGACTGTAGAAATAATGTACATAGGAAACATTCTCTAATATTATAACAGAAATCCATTTAATTTGAAACCTTCAAAATAAAAGCACATGGTATTTTTCTTACATTTCTTTAAGAAAAGGTGATTAAATGTCTTTCAAGTTGTCAGGGGCCACATGAGATGATGTGGCGAGCCGGATTTGGCCCGCGGGCCTCGTGTTTGACACCTGTGGCGTAACCCATATGTGAGGCTGTGTTGAAGGCTGAATAACCAGGTGTTAAATCTGACTTACTGTCATGTTATTGGCCGTTTGGGAACAGCCGCCAATACTAACAGACTATGATAACCTCCCCAGCTCAACCATCTATTTATTCACTTACTTTGAGTGTCTGCCATTTAATTTATAGTGCAAGATAAAACAAATATCAGTGGTATTTTGTAAAGATAAAAAGTAACGTGTAAATATAGTACATGGGTGTGCATGAACAGGGCTGGCTGTGGGCCTGTATGGCTTCTGGCCAGAAGATGTCACTATGCAATAAGAAACAAGTTGCATATTTACTACCACATATATGTTACATATTTATTTGACATAACGATTAATGTGTAAACAAGATATAATAAACAACACCACATGTGGTAGAACAGGTTATAATGTCAATATATATAATACATATATATATATATATATATATATAATGTCATATTTCGTAACTTTGTTTTTTTGTCTACACTAAATTATATTTTTTCGCGAGCCCAAACACACTTGTGATCATATAATATATATTATGTAGTGTTTTACGTAGTTTGGAGCAAGTTTGAGAGTCCCTGAAGCGCAACTGTAACATAAAAGACTCTTATTGTGAAGTCACACCGAGGCTCTTATTTTGAAGTCTCGTGGTGTCGCCAGGCACAGAGAGAGAGAGGTAGAGAGAGCCCGGTAGACAGCGCATAGTAGTGGGGTAGCTCCACCGGCAACTATGAGATAAGTTTCCTGGTCGGCCGGGTGGCAGCAGCCGTTGACGCGGAGAAGCCTCGGGGGACAGACGCTCTCTGGGAGACACGCGGCGGAGACAGCGGGGCTACTTTGTTGTTGGGACACGAAGAAGAAGAAGAAGTAGAAGAAGAAGCGGCGGCGGTCCCGCTGCTAGCGAAACATGAACAAAACCCACCGGGTGCCGAGCAACCGGTCACTCAGCGCGGTGGAGGTGAAGAGCAAGGTAACGCCGGCGTGCCGTGTGCAAAGCTACCTGTCAGTTTATATACGTAGCTAGTCTTAACCCCCCCTCCCCCCCTCCCCCGTGATGATAACTCCGGCTAAGTTAGCTTGATAGCAAATTATGACGTCACGGATCCGAGCTAAAGCGCTACGAGCGGGTGTCACGCGCTCCTCGCGTCAAACTTTTAACGTCAAGTTCCGACGGTTATCTCTTTTATCGGTGGAGGGTTCCTGCCTCCCGTGTGTCACCTGTCACGGACTCCTCCGCCGCGCGCGCGCCTCCCTGTTCACGTAACGCGTATTGACTCAAAGTTACGAGTCGAGATTCGGGAAAGACGATAAAACATTTAACGACGATAAAAGCGGTTTAATTAAACCCCGCGGGGCAGTAAACACGACATTGCGTGTGAAACTAGTCCCGGCGTCGTCCCTTCGCTGCGCGGCTCTCGGTGCGTGTCGGCGTGATGCGGCCCGCGCCGGGCTGTGTCCTTCCGCAGAGTCCGTCCCCGGAGGAGAGGGGCCTCCGAGCTACTTTTAACAGACTATGAACAGCCACATTAGGATGAAACGAACCATGGCATTTCCTTTTTAACAGTTCTTAATTACAATATAATAAAACATATATATTTTTATACACTAAGTATGTAAAAAATACTTGTTTATACTTTGGTTCAGGATCAATTACAATGTTGTGTCTACTCGTGTCCCTGCCGCTCCCGACCTGTGGGGCCTGTCATTAACCGTGAGCTGCCTCACAGTCGCTCCGTGGGTCCAGGTTGGCAGTAAATTGTAGCTCATCTTTTGTCAGCGCCGGGCAACAGTAACCACAACACTCGGTGCCTCTCGCCAAACAGTTGCTTAAAGACTATGCGTCTGCAGGCCATTGATCCGGCCTGACCGCAGCCATCCCTCAGCGTTGCATTGTGGGAATGTGTGGCCGGCGTATAAACACATAGAGCTTCTTCCCTCTGAATACCAGACGTTGTGTCAGACGGCTTGATTAGACGGTGCCGGTCGGCCGGGAGCACATCCACGTCCACATGTTCAAAAATCTAGAGATAGACGTACACAAAGTCTGCATTAATAATTAAGCTTGTGGTGGACGGCAGACGCTCATCGGTGGTGGAGATGAGCGAGGCGACCAGAGAACACTGTTCTCCCCAAACACCGCCTCACGGCCCGAGCCCTTCAGGAGGTCTTGATTAAGCGCTCGTGCATTTGGAAGCCGAGGCGTTTCCCGTTGCCTGTGCTGCTCCGTTCTCACGCCCCTCTTCGTGTCCTCGCTCACGCCCGTCTGCTTCCTCCCAGTTCGGTGCAGAGTTCCGTCGGTTCTCGCTGGATCGGTCGAAGCCGGGCCGCTTCGATGAGTTCTACGGCCTCCTGCAGCACGTGCACCGCATCCCCAACGTGGAGCTGCTGGTGGGCTACGCCGACGTCCACGGAGACCTGCTGCCCATCAACAATGACGACAACTACCACAAGGCCATCTCCACCGCCAGCCCTCTGCTCCGGCTGTTCCTGCAGAGGAAAGGTAAGCAGCGAGGTTCCGGCCGGTCGACTTTCTGATGGTTTTCTGCCGTCTCCGTAGCCGAGAAACACGAGATGGGCCGTTGAGGAGTGAAGATCGTCTGTTAAGCTTTGCCTATTGAAACTCTGAAGGAGCCTGGCATCTCTTTACCGGTTCAGTTCTTCCAGCTGATGGCTGCGTTTGTTCCTCCTCATTGTTCTGTGTCTTCTGGCGTCTCTTTTGGATCCTGACCCACGTAGCCAAAGGTCGGCGGCCTTGCCGAGAAGCGGCGTTCGTTTCCAAAGGCGAGTTCTCTGCTCGGGCAAAACTAAAATCAAGTCAACTTGAGGAGAGGAATATTTCCACCCACCATTAGTCAAGCTGTCCGATTAGCGCATCCGGTTTCTTTGGCGCGCTCCCTGGAGGTTTGTGTTCGCTGTAGTGTTTGCTCATGACGGCCGGTCTGCTCGTCGCTGTTTGCACGTGTTTCGAGACGAGTGCAAATCCGTTTCCATCGGACCGCAGATACAGAAACTATTTAAATAGATTTCTGAAGTGCGCCGAACGGGTTGAAAAGGGTGACTTGTTGAATGCCGGGGTGTGCGGCCCCCGGTCGGGGCGGGTGGCGCCCTCCGTTGTGTTTAAGCCGCCTTGCTGCGCCATACGACTGATGGAAGCTAAGCCACCTTGTCAGGAGGAGATTAGTGGGGTCACCGTGCAGCGCGGCGTGGGGCCTTGTTTCAATTACACGGCCCTGACGCCACGCCGGGCTGCTGCACACACACACACACACACACACACACACACACACATGGAAACAAACAGGAACACATGGGTCATGCATGCAAGCAGGCGTCATGCAGCAAACACACACACACACCCACACACACACTAATGCAGCCACAGCCCCCTGTAGACCCCTTAGCACTCAGACCCCCCCACCCCCCCTCACCCTAACCCTAAGCACCAGTTGGTGCTTCACGGCTCTCTGGTGTCGCAGCTTGTCGATCATTTATTGCAGTTCTAGGTTTCATTACGTATGTAGAGTCTAGCTGACAGGCTGTTCCTCCTCCTCCTCCTCCTCCTCCTCCTCCTCCTCCTCCTTCTCCTCCTCCTCCACAAAGGACCCTGTGCTGAGGGCCTGCAGCAGCGCTCTGCTCTCCAGCCGCTTGTTGTCGTACGCCACAGGGCTTCAGCCTCCAGGAGGCCGCCACGTCCTGCAGGAGCTGAGCGCTCCCGTCTTCAGGCGAGGCAGTCGCACTACACAGATGGATGTCTGGGAAATGGGTTTTAAAGCTAATAACATCTGATCCAGACTCTGTGATCGGTTTCCAGGCGTCATCATTTGTGTGTGTGTGTGTGTGTGTGTGTGTGTGTGTGTGTGTGTGTGTGTGTGTGTGTGTGTGTGGGTGGGGGGGGGGGGGGGGGTTAATGCCAGGCACAGTTGGGTGAATGTGAGGTTATTTTGGGCCGTGCCTTTTGTCTGTGAGTCTGAACCCGGCTGTGTCTCTCTGTTCATTCATCGATGTGCAGAGCGTGGCATCGAGGGATGGACGGCAGGCTGCGAGTGTCTGTTGTTGTATTGTTCTGCACAATAGCCACATTGTTGTTGTTTATGCATCAAAGACACATCACTGAGCAGCCGTCAATGCCGTGGACGACCAGACTCTGACGGTCGTTTCTAACTTCAATCTCTCCCGACCCGCCGGGTCCCTCCAGCCCGCCGCCGCCTGGGAGCGCCGCGCTGGCCATTATTGAGCAGGCGGTGAGGCGTCCGCTGGTTCCTGGTTGTCATGGAGGCAGTGGAGAGGCCTTCATAGTCGGATTAACATTGCACGAGGCTGGCGGGGGCTGCAAAGCATGCTGGGAGCAGTATTGTTGGCATTAAAGGGCCAGTTCTCCCTCTCTGCCTGTAGGGCTTTGTGTCCTTCTAGATTGTCTCAGGAGAGCGCTTCCTTCTGCAAGTGATGTGGTTGGCGGGACACACCCAGGTCCAGCTTCACCAGGTGTAGTTTGATGGAGAGAAAGTAGTTCCTGAGTGACCGGTCATGGTTTCTGTCATGTTGTTGTGTCGTCGTTGGACAGGAGGCCGACGCCTCCACGGCCGATGTCTCCAGGACCAGAAGGATCTACGTCGATAACCAGAGCAACAGTTAACAGGAACGATCTGTATTTTAAATGTAGTTCTGAAGTGTCTTGGTAACTAGTCTGTCGTGCGGAGGCGTCTGCTATATCTGCGTGTAGTCGTCGCTCCTTTGAATGGAGTCCGTGTCGGATCAATGAAATGTGAGTAACGGACCGCTCCGTGGTGGTCGTTGCTCCACTGTTGAAGACCAAGCGGTCGAGTGGTGCTGATGTTCTTCTTAAAGATACCACGCCGTGCTTATATTTACTGTTATTCATTTTCACTGCCCTGGGGCAGACTGACGGAGGCGTGGCAGCCAATCAGCGCCCCGCCCCCCCCCCCCCCCCTCCGCCAACAACACATCCATATATCCATACGGCTGGCTGCGTGCATGTCTTATGGATGGGGGGAACCCGGGAACGAGGAGGAAACCCACGCAGACAGACGAGGAGACGACGAGGAGAACACGAACCCCACACCATCAGATGGATGGAGAGAGAGGAGGAGAGAGGAGGGCTCAGTCTCTCAGCAGGCATGGAGCGTACAAGTAGACAATGTCATGTTTACACTCTCTCTCTTCTCTCTCTCTCTCTCTCCTCTCTCTCCTCTCTCTCTCTTCTCTCTCTCTCTCTCTCTCTCTCTCTCTCTCTGTCTCTTTCTCTCTCGTGTGTGCTCTCTCTCTGTCTCTTTCTCTCTCTCTCTGTCTCTGTCTCTCTCTCTCTCTCTCTCTCTCTCTCTGTCTCTCTCTGTGTGCCCCCCCCCCCGGCCGTGGGTTTGTTTTGTTGCTCACGTGCTTCAGTCCTGAATGGCCTCGGCGCGTCAGCCGCTACGGAGGGGAACACAAAGGTATCGAGAGCGGCAGGAATGCTCGTATTTGCGTATCCCAGAGCTGACTGGCTCTGGTAATCAGAAGAGTCATCAGTCATCAGTCGTGACTCACCGGCCAAAGGAAAAGACACGTACAGCGAGAGTCCAACAGGGACACGGGACACCTGCAGGTTATAGGTGTGCAGGGGGGGACACGGCATAAAGAGACACGGCACAAAACAATCAGAATAAGGAGGGAGAGACTCACTACTCGATGAGAGGATTAAAGAGAGAGAGAGAGAGAGAGAGGAGAAAGCCGGCAGGTGTAATGGATGAAAAAGAAAAAATTAGTCATCAAACCACCGGCGCTTTGGAGCTCCAGTTCTCCTCGGATGCTGCGAGGGAAGAGATGGAGGAGGAATGTGTGGAGGAGGAACACATCTCAGGCCTAATGGGAGGGGAGGACGGGTGAAAGGAGAGACGGAGTAAACCGCATTAAAGAGGGAGTAATGTATAAAGCATTGTGGAGGCAGGGCGGGTAATTAGAGACGCAGGGGGAGTGTACGGGTGATAGGAATGCAGGAGGGGGGGAGGAGGGAGGGAGGGTGGTGGGGATAGCATTAGCGAGGGAGGAATGCAGAGTGAGGCCCAAGCTGGGGAGGGTGGGAGAGAGAGAAATAAAGGGAGGGAGAGAGAGAGGGGGGGGCATGTTGGATGGAATGTGGCCTCTGATCACGGCTGCTGGCTCGATGAGGCCGGACCTCCAGAGCCGAGGGTCCAGCCTGGGGGGGGAGGGGGAGGGAGGAGGAGAGAGGAGAGGGGTTATATAGAGGGTCAGAGAAAGATGGAGAGCAAAGGAGGAGGAGGAGGAAAGAAAGAAAGGAAGCAAGCAAACAGCATTTATAAACAAGCGAGAGCAACCAGCCGGACACTCTCTACGCTTAAAGACCTAGAGGGGGGGGGGGGGTGACAATCTATCTGAGTGAGTGAGGGATGGAGAGGGAGTGTGAGAGAGAGGTAAGGAAACAGGGTGCACTATGGGAAAAAGAAACCCGGAGTGGATGAGAAAGGAGGGATAAACATCCCTTTGGAAGAAGAGGAGGGTGAGGCAGGTGATTTATTGCTTCCCAGCAGTCGACTCTTTGTTTCTTTCACATTTTAGTTCATGTCTCCTATATATATATATATATATATATATATATAAATAAAAATAAATAATCTGGACCCTGGTGCTCCGCAGCCAGCAGGCTTCGACATGCAGCCCTTCACACGGTTGCCCATGACTACCGTCCCTGTTTTGGTTCAGCTGCTCCTCATCCTCTGCAGCTCTGAGGAGGCTCTACAGGGGGTGTGTGTGTGTGTTTGTGTGTGTGTGTGTGGGGGGGGATACAGACCTGCTGCTGTGAACTAGATGCTCTGAAAGACCTTAATGATAAACCCTCTGGAGTTCCTCTTGATCGACGCACAGGTAAGGTCGGGTTTAAAGATGTAATAAAGAGTCTTTCATTGTTCAGCTACATGCAGTCGACCGCCGGGCCACGGGGTCTGCAGCTGGTCCGCCTGCAGCTGGTCCGCCTGCAGCTGGTCCGCCTGCAGCTGGTCCGCCTGCAGCTGGTCCGCCTGCAGCTGGTCCGCCTGCAGCTGGTCCGCCTGCAGCTGGTCCGACTGCAGCTGGTCCGCCTGCAGCTGGTCTGTGTTGTCTTCCAGAGCCGGACGCAGACGGCCGGCCGGCGCCAGCAGCCCGCCCCCCCCCCGCCCGCCCCCCCAAGTCCCTGTTCAGGCGCATGAGCAACAGACTCGTGAGACTAGACTTGGGGTCCCGGGCCTCCAGACACCGGCCGAGAGTAACCCCCCATTGCAGACTCATCTTCTGTTCCAACGCTGGGCTCTAGGGAGACCCCTAGGGGAGAGAGAGGGAGAGACACTGGGGGAGAGGAGGAGAGAGACACTGGGGGAGAGGAGGAGAGAGACACTGAGGGAGAGGAGGAGAGAGACACTGGGGGAGAGGAGGAGAGAGACACTGGGGGAGAGGAGGAGAGAGAGACACTGGGGGAGAGGAGGAGAGAGAGACACTGGGGGAGAGGATGAGAGAGAGACACTGGGGGAGAGGATGAGAGAGAGACACTGGGGGAGAGGAGGAGAGAGAGACACTGGGGGAGAGGAGGAGAGAGACACTCGGGGAGAGGATGAGAGAGAGACACTGGGGGAGAGGATGAGAGAGAGACACTGGGGGAGAGGATGAGAGAGAGACACTGGGGGAGAGGATGAGAGAGAGACACTGGGGGAGAGGAGGCATTGCAGAAAGGAGAAAAGAGCTGATGTCAGCACAAAATAAATTGATGGAACTGCTTCATAATGCGGTTGACGACACACACACACACACACACACACACACACACACACACACACACACACACACACACACACACACACACACACACACACACACACACACACTCAGGGCTTTACTTGAGTATAGACTGGCAAATAAAGTGTTCCTCCTGCTCCTCCCGGTCCTCGGCTGTGTTACTCGGCGTTAACAGCGTTTTGTTTCTCGAGTGTCGATAAAGTTTCTAGTTAGTTTTTAATATTTTAGTGTTCTTGATAAATGGCCGACGCCGGGATCGTGAATCAGGCTGATGAGGGAGATTATGAGGAGGAAGCAGCCACCGAGGTCTCTGAGATATGGATTTAATATGCACTTCCTCAAGTTGACACACACACACACACACACACACTCACTGAGGCTCTGTCTTCACTCGTGCCTCTCTCGAACTCTCCGGCATCTCCAAAAACGCCTCACATCATCACTCTGCATCTCTTTTCTTGCCCTCCTCCTCCTCCTCCTCCTCCTGCTCCTCCTCCTCCTCACCCACCCACCGTGGTCTTATCAGTATTAAGGCACATTTGATCCGCGCTGTGCCAGGACGGTACGCTCCCCACACCAGGAATAGTAACCCTCCGGGAATGTCCTCCTTTTATCAAACTTCTTTTGAAACGCCTCCTCCTCTTCTCCTTTATTCTCTCTCTCTTTCTTGTATTTGCTGTTTATCTGTCTCTTCTGCAGTTTTCAAGTCTTTTTTTATTTCTTGTTTCTCCACCACCTCTGGTTCTTCTCATCGACACGCACCCCCCCCCCCCCCGTATCGCTCGGTGTCAGGCGCAGCGTAGCCCCAGCTGTGTGCTGGACGCCTCTCATCAATAAAGTTGTTTCCAGAACACGCGGACCTCCGAGCAGCTTTTATTTATGTATTATTTTGTTCACACTCGGATAAAAACAAACAAATAAACATATTTTTGCTAGAACTCGAGCCTCTGGACAATGTTTCATCAGTTATGTCGGTTAAATATCGCGACGCTCCGCGGTCACCGGGTGGAGGTCGTGGTGGAGGTCGTGGTGCTTATGACGCGTAGCGCCTCCACCTGCACACGCGTGTCGTGTCGGCGCTCGTCGCATCGCGAGGGAAGCCGTCGCTGTAGTGTCGGCGTCACGGGAGCGTAGAGCAGGTGCATGCTGCCGTGTGATCCAGAGACACAGCAGGTGGAGAATGTCGTAGATATCGTCCACAAGAGATGGAGTAAGTGTGTGTGCGTGTGTGTGTGTGTCAGTGGTCAGTGGTCAGCAGGTCCGTCTGTCAGTCAGAGGGTCGGTGGTTCAAGCCCCGCCCTCGACGATGAGTCCCTGAGGGTCTCCGTCTCCGGAGCGCAGCAGGAGGACCCGTCGGGTCGAGCCTCGTGGGCCGCTCGGGCCCTCCAGCCTCGTGTTGCCCCCCGCGGGCCTTGGGCCCGGCGGGTCGGCCCGGCACAGAGGGAGCGAGTGTTGCGCTCTGGACTCGTAACTCATGGGAACCGAAACGAGAGCGCCGCCCGCCTCGGGACAGGTGGTCCTTTGTTTTGGTTTGGAAGATGGAGGTGAGGGGGGGGGGGGGGGGGGGCTACCTGTCAGGGAGCCGGGGGTCTGCAGCAGACACACAAATGGATGTTTTACCGGAACACACACACACACACACACACACACACACACACACACACACACACACACACACACACACACACACACACACACACACACACACACATACTCTCTCTCTCACAAACAGGAAGTGTTCAGTGTAATCCCAAGCGTCTGAGTTTATCTGGACATGTTAATGTTTAGCTGCTCGTGTTCTGCTGGGTTAACGATTAGGGAACCGCGGTTCCCTCCCTCACCTGGTCGCTGGGTTAAAGTCTAAAGCGGCGTGACACGCTGAAAGAAAAGGGGGCGGGGCTTCGAGGCATCCGGTGACTGATATGTGACCGTCGTGTTCTTGGGTCAACCTTTTTGTTTTCCATCTCCCACCTGAGAGGACCGCCCAATGAATATGAAGCTGGGGGGGGGGGGGGGGGCTTAGCATGTGTGTGTGTGTGTGTGTGTGTGTGTGTGTGTGACCCCCTGCAGTGAGGCCTCAGGCTGAGCTCTGCTCTTGATTCATTCTCCTGAAACGAAATGATGCAACAGCGTGTCACTCGCCCGGCGTGATCATGGATAATTAACCAGCTTTATGTTCTCTCTCTCTCCCCCAAACACACACACACTACTTCTTTGTCCTCTCTCTCTCTCTCTCTCCCCGGCTCGCCCCGCAGAGGAAGCCGACTACACGTTCGGCACCAACTCTCTGACCAGGAAGAGGAACGGCGTGCTGGCGGCGGTGCTCCTGCGGCCGGACGCCGGCAGGAAGAAGCCCCCGGTGCTCATCAGCCTGCCGAGGGACTTCCGCCCCGTGTCCTCCATCATCGACGTGGACATCCTGCCGGAGACGCACCGCCGCGTCCGGCTCTACAAGCACGGCCAGGAGAAGCCTCTGGGCTTCTACATCCGCGACGGCTCCAGCGTGCGCGTCACGCCGCAGGGCCTGGAGAAGGTTCCGGGCATCTTCATCTCGCGCATGGTGCCCGGCGGGCTGGCGGAGAGCACCGGGCTGCTGGCCGTGAACGACGAGGTGCTGGAGGTGAACGGCATCGAGGTGGCGGGCAAGTCGCTGGACCAGGTGACGGACATGATGATCGCCAACAGCCACAACCTCATCATCACCGTGAAGCCGGCCAACCAGCGGAACAACGTGGTCCGCGGCGGCGCCGGCGGCGGGACGGCGTCCGGCAGCTCGGGCCGCTCGTCCGACAGCGGCGCCAGCTACTACGGCTACCCGTCGCACGCCGGCGCCGCCTCGTCGTCGTCCGCGCCGTCGCACATCATCCAGAACTTCCCCGCCGGCGAGCCGGAGAGCGACGAGGACGACGAGGACTTGGTGATCGAGGTGGGCGAGGAGGCGGAGCCCGCCGGGCGCCGCGCCCCGCCGGCCGCCTACAGCGTGGCCTCGGTGCCGCGCTACGAGCCGCACCTCAACCTGCGCGTCAACGCCGTCGACGCCAACGGCAGCACCGGCTCGCTCGGCGACGCCCCTTCCACCACGCCGTCCCCGGACAGGGCGGCTAGGAGGCGGAGCCTGGAGGAGGACGGCACCGTCATCACTCTGTAGGAAGGGACTGAAACACTGGAGACCAGAGGCACACTCCTCCTCCTCCTCCTCCTCCTCCTCCTCTTGGGAGTCAACACAGGAACGTCCGGCGCCCTCTACCTGAGGAGCACGCCGTGTCCCCGGTGCGCAGCACGCCACTGTACATCCTCACATTTCCACGTCACACACTCCTCTTCATGCCAATGACCACGCATGTGTGCCATAGTGCTGCCCCCCCCCCCCCCCCCACACACACACACACACACACACACCTCTGCAGGCACCAACATGTGTAACTTGATGCCCCTTCACTTCTAAACCACTACAAGCACTTGTTTTGCACCTGTAAGCTGTTGTTGCGCGGCGCCCCCACTAGAGGGCGCCGCCCTCGTCTCCGGTCGATGAACACATGAAGTTAGTCTGTGATTCTCCCTCTGAACTCTGAAGGAGGAGCTGAGCTCCAAGCGTTTGATGACAATCTGACTTTAGTACTGTAGTTTTTAAACGAGGGGAAAAGACACACGTCGGTGATCCGATGCTTTGAAACTGTTCTTAGCCGTTTTATTATTATTTGATCCTCTGTTGAGGATTAACTGGTTTTTAAACATTCTTGGGGGCAACAAACCTTTTACCACCGCACCTGGGTTTTATATCCTTTTCTCTTACTCAACGCTTCACCTCACAGGTGACCCGGTGACCCCATGGAGGTCACTTACCGTAACCGACCTCACCTCCCTCATGTTGCACGCCCTCTACCTTCCCTCTCCACGCCGAGGGTGACTCCTCCTCCTCCTCCTGCTGCTGCACGTCTACATGACATCATGTGAAGGAGATATTTATATTTTAGTGAGTCCCCTTGGATGTGAGGCATTCACATATGAAAAGTGTTCTCTGCAGTGTTCCTCCTCCTCCTCCTCCTCCTCTTCCTCTTCATTCTCACTGATGCCGATGTGTGACGCACCAGGAGAGAATGTAGGTGACTTCATGTTGACTGTGGGCCTAACGTTTGGCGTATCAATAGGCGGCATGGCACGCTGTTGGCAAACAACAGCCACAGAAAAGGGTTGGTGACGCATTCAGTGACGATGGAGAGAGAGAGGGAGGGAGAGAGAGGGAGAGAGAGACTGTATCTTAAAGTAAAGCCCCGGGTTAGATTGAGTCACATTGCAACAAAAACAACAAAAAGAACCGTGCGAGTGCACCGGAACAAACGGCTCCCCGTTCTGTTTGATGAAGGCGGAACGTGTTGCGCCAACAAATGTTCAGTGCAGCTTTAATTGTGAGGATTTTGCACTTCACTCCAATTAATATGCTGATGAAGTTTGATTAAGTTTTGCTTTGAGTACGATAAATATTGTTGGTGTAAACGGGAGATATATACATATTTATATTTGAATATATATATATATATATATATTTATATTTGAATATATATATATATATATTTATATTTGAATATATATATATATATTTGAATATATATATATATATATATTTGAATATATATATTTATATTTTAATATGTGTGTGTATATATATATATTGATGTATATTTTTATATATGCATATTAACATGTATATATCTTTATATATATATATATATATATATAGTAATATAAATATATATATATTTATATATATATATATATATATATATATATATATTGTTATATATCTATCTCCCTCCCATTGACCTTAGCTGCTGCTAACTGCCTTTTTGAACTGAGCAGACTTCTTATCATTTGCGCTCTTGTTAAAAGTGATACCCTTGACTACAGCATGGCTCTTATCTCACTGGCGTGGCACACGCACACACATACACACACATACACACGTGTTTGTGGGCTTCATCTGAACCCACGTTACATTGTGTCCATCCTGCTTCTTGCCTGAATACCGATGATGTCATCAGACGGTGAACATCGATGACTGGAAACCAACGCGATGTGCATCCGCTCTCCTCTTTCAGGCTCTACGGTTTACGGTACTATTCCAGCGTTGATGGTCCACATCCGGGACCCTCGGCTTCTCCCATTCCCGACAGCAACCGGTTATGAACGGAAGACTTTTAGAAATCAATGTTAATTTATTTTCTTAATTTCTAACTTTACCACATGGGCACTGGGATTGTAACCACGGTGGCATTGTTATTTATTCTCTAATCATGTCTGCATATTTTCTTCCTCTTTGAACACATTTTCTGACTTTATTTTTATAACTTTTTCTTTCGTCGGAAACTTCTCGGTAGACGTTATTGCCCAATAGGAGATGGTTTCGGTAGCTGATTCTACTGTTCCAGATAAAGCAGCAGGAGGGTCTGACAGACGTGACACTACTATTTAAAAAATTTTTTTTCCCATACTGTGAATTATCAATATTATGTAGTGGGAGAGAAACTGTTGTATTAGCACACAAAAGGCTACTTGTTTTGCTTCGAGTACGATTATTATTATTATTATTATTTTTTTAAGTGACCGAGCAATGATTTTTGCTTGCCAGATAAATCCAATGGTATAGATTTGTAAAGAAGATTGTCAGTATTTTCATATCGATGATATATATATATGATGTACATTTTTATCATGTTTAATGAAAATGTTTTAAAATTCAACTGGAGATGTATGAATAAATAGATGTGCACCTGTAATTGCTGATTGAAGGAGCTGAATACAATAAACTAATGCGTAGCAATATTAATTGTTGGTTTGTCTGTCGATGTATAGAAACAGCTGTGGTTTTAAAGGTTATTTTAGTGGCTGTTTTTCCATAAAACCTAAATCAGGCGCTCAATTACACGAGTTTAAAAATAAATATATTGTTAATATATTATGAATAAATAAATTCTATTAATACATTTTATTAGGAATAAAATACCCAATTACTAAAAAAAAATATATTTTATATTATGTTATATTTTTAAATATATAATTTGCATGTCTATATGACAATATAATATATATATTTTTTAAGATAAATCAAATGTATCTTAAAATGTATATTAATACATAATTGTTTATATATAAGATTAAATGTATATTACAATATAAAATATATATTAACACATTTTATATATATATATATATGATATATATACAATGTATATTACAATATACAATATATATTGATGTACAACATATTAATATTTTATATATTTTCATATATACATATATGCATATCTAATTAAATACTAATCAAATAACTGATGTCCCTGAAGCTTTTGCTCTGGAGGAGTCGCTCCTGTATCTACTCGGTGGTGTTTTAGTGCCCCCTGCAGGACGTTTCGGGAACAGCAGCTCTTCACTGGGAGCGCTTGTTTTGCTACAGAGGTGCAAAGACGGCGAACTGTCCAACGCGCGTGACGTCAGAGCTCCTCTTCGAACCATTCAACCAGATGGATTTGAACACGGGCTGCTTTATGTGTATGTTACGGTCCCGTGCGTTAGTTACCAGTACTATTTGACCCCAGGCGGGAGGTTAGCGACTCCCCACTCAAAAAAACAAACAGACAGCTGGGTGTCACGTGACGTGACGTGACGTGTAACCAGCATGGCGGCGCTGAGGTAGCGACTCGGGAGTTGAGTGACACCGCTAGCCTGGCTTTTCGTTAGCTTCCCTCGCCACCTGCTCACCCGCCGAGGGCCAGGCCGAGGGTGACGGCCTGAGAAGAGGAGCGGTACCGAGCCCGAGAGATGCAGCAGCAGCACCGCCGGCCGCCACCACCGTACCAGCAGCACTCCAAGGCGGAGAACAGCAGAACCAAGAGCATGTTCCTGTCCCGGGCGCTGGAGAAGATCCTCTCGGATAAGGAGGTGAAGCGGAGCCAGAACAGCCAGCTGCGCAAAGCCTGCCAGGTGGCGCTCGGTACGTTGTGTTAGCGTGTAGCTGTGTGTCGTGTGTGTCGTGTGTGTCGTGTGTGTCGTGTGTGTCGTGTGTGTCGTGTGTGTCGTGTGTGTCGTGTGAGCCCGGCGGGGTTAACGTGTGTCGGTCTCGCTCGTGGTTGACACGGAAGCCGCTATAACGTCTCCTGGCTAGCGCGCTAGCGTCCGGCTGGCCTCCGTCGTCTGTTTAGCTAACCAACCGTCGGCGTGCGCGTGCGGCGTCGCGCCTTCATCTTATTGTCGTTTCTCCGTGACTCACATTGATGTCCTCGCGCCGCCGCCGTTGCTGTCAACGTCGCCGGGCGCGCGAGCGAGCTAACTGATAGCCTTGGTTCCGTTAGCTCGCCGCGGCTAGCTCGGCTAGCTCGGCTAGCTCGGCTAGCTCGGCTAGCTCAACAGACCAATCCCCGTGTTGTACGTAGCGCTGTCACCCAGCCGGACAGCGGGACGACACCCGACTCCAGGACCCCGTGTCGCCCGTTTCCACTCGACACAACAGCGGATAGTGTTACACACACGTGCACACGTGCACCAGGCGCGTGCACCAGGCGCGTGCCTCGTCGTTAGTGATATTGTTGTTTATGTGTTTCAGCTCAGGCCCATCTGTGCAGCCGCCTTGTCATGTTGAGCAACAGCTTGGCCCGAGAAGCTTGTTGTACTAAGTGCACAATCAAGTTATTCATATATATTAGTCATGTTGTGTTGTTGTTGTTGTTGTTGCTGCACGGTGCCTCTCTCTGCGTCTCAATGCAGGTCGTTGTGAAATATGTTCAAAACCGGAAGTTCTACTTCATTATTATTATTATGGTCTGGTTGAGTGCAGGACGACCAGAGAGGTCTGCCAGCCACTCTCTCATTATTTATGGTGTGTGTGTGTGTGTGTGTGTGTGTGTGTGTGTGTGTGTGTGTGTGTGTGTGTGTGTGTGTGTGTGTGTGTGTGTGTGTGTGTGTGTGTGTGTGTGTGTGTGTGTGTGTGTGTGTGTGTGTGTGTGTGTGTGTGTGTGTGTGTGTGTGTGTGTGTGTGTGTGTGTGTGTGTGTGTGTTGATTACCGGCCTGTTGCCACTGTGACTATATCTGCACCCCGGGGCCGGAGAGATTAGTTGTTAATGGCTGTTTTTCTTTCCTTCCCCTCCGGTGAAACGCGAGAGCTGATCCTGGCGTTACGCCGTTCTACCGTTCAGCTCTTGAGAGGAACTGAGCCGACATGTTTATGACATTTTAATGAAGCGACTCGTTGTGCGTTCGCCTCCTGTGTTCGTTGCTCAAGAGGATTTCCGCTCGAGTTCAGCCACCACATAGTTTAGTGAAGTCGATTTGGCTGAACGTGCACCGCCGCTGGGTAATTGAGTCCAGTGCCCCCCCCCCCCCCCCTTGATCTCCAGTCAAATGATGTCACTCTGTGAGCTCACAGGGTCAAAGTTCACCCTCCAGTAACATTTAATCTCCTGTGTCTCTCCACACAGATGAAATCAAGGGAGAGCTTGAGAAACAAAAGTGAGTATGCACACACAGCGAATGAATGACAGCACAGCAGTTAGTTTGGGATGTGTGTGTGTGTATATATATATATATATATATATATATATATATATATATATATATATATATTGTGAGGTCTGCACCCCCAGCTGCTCACTGTGATTTCAACCAGCCTTTAGGTACTATAGACATGTCTGCTGCAGGCACACGGTTATTTAAACACAAACCTGTTATGCAGTACGGCGTCTCGGTGGTCGTTGACGGCTGTTTGCTCTCCTCCCTCCAGGGATGGGACGGTGGTCCCGCCCAGAGCCAACTACATCGAGGCGGACAAATATGTGCTGCCCTTTGAGTTGGCCTGTCAGTCAAAGTCCCCCCGGATAGTGAGCACCTCGTTGGACTGTCTGCAGGTTGGTATTCACACACACGCGCACACACACACACAAATACAGTTGAATAAGCTCAGCATCTTCTCACCGCTGGGTATTTACCCGTCTTATGCAGGTGAGCAAAGGGGGGAAATCTTGTTCCACCTGTTTCACACACCTGACGTTCACCTGGAACAATGGCTCGACGTTTCACACACATGCACACAAACGTACACACACACACACACACAGACACACACAAACACTAGGATAATAACCTGAAGCTATAGCATATCCAGTTTATTATTGTTAATATTATTACAGCTGCATTGTGGGCCATGAGCATCCAGCTCTTTGGGACTGCACCATCCCTGACTTATAGAGTCAGAATGTCTCCGGCTGCTTCTTCATTGTCCTAAAAATATGTTTTTAAATATGTCTGTTTTTAAATATGTTTTGATGTTTTAATGTTTTTATGTGAAGCACTTTGAATCGCCTTGTTGTTGAAATGTGCTACGCAAATAAACTTGCCTTGCCTTAAACTCTTTCTAATCACATGAATCCTTCGTAACGTGTGAATGAACCATCGTCTCGCCCACTGAGACGAGCCCTGACTACCAGACCCCGACCCGCCCCGTCCCTCTGACCCGTCCTCTCTGACCCTCTCCGTCCCTCTGACCCTCTCTGTCCCTCTCCGTCCCTCTGACCCGTCCTCTCTGACCCTCTCTGTCCCTCTGACCCTCTGACCCGTCCTCTCTGACCCTCTCTGACCCTCTCCGTCCCTCTGACCCTCTGACCCGTCCTCTCTGTCCCTCTCCGTCCCTCTGACCCTCTGACCCGTCCTCTCTGACCCTCTCTGTCCCTCTGACCCTCTGACCCGTCCTCTCTGACCCTCTCTGACCCTCTCCGTCCCTCTGACCCTCTCTGTCCCTCCCGTTAGAAACTGATCGCGTACGGCCACATCACGGGCAACGCCCCCGACAGCCGGACGCCGGGCAAGAGGCTCATCGACCGGCTGATGGAGACCGTCTGCAACTGCTTCCAGGGCCCGCAGACCGACGAGGGCGTCCAGCTGCAGATCATCAAGGTAGGCCTCTGGGCCGCCGGGAGGAAGCAGAGGCGCAGAGATGACAGGAAACGATAAAACTGTCGGCCACTCGGACCATTAGTTAATTCTTAATTCCTATAATGCAAAATATAATATAAGCACGTCTTTCACTTGTGAATGTGAAGTGCAGAAAAGCGTTATATTTGTTATTTAATGGCCCCTGTCCCTTTTAAGAGCAGGGCTCACCCTGGCATTGTTCTGGCTATCTAGCGTTGACGTGTTTGGATGTGTGCCGTTGACGCTCATAAACCCCAACTGGAGCGTCCACCTCCTCTTCTAACATTTCCTGGCTGTTTAGTTTTGCCAACTTCCCTGGTGTTTGCGCTCTAGGTGTGATTCATAACCGCCGCCTGTTGAAGCTTCCTCTTTCCCTGAATTAAACACACGGCGGTTGTTTGGCTCGGGGGCGAAGTCTCTCGCTGCCAGATCACTTCGTTTCATCGCTGTTGACACAAGATGTACGGCCCATAATCCACATGTTTGTGTAGCGGTCGCCTGGATGCCGCCGCAGTGGGTTTGGAGTCGTACATCTCATGTGTGCTCATCCTTTGAGACGTGCAGCGGAACGATAAGCGCACTTCTTTGGGGAGTGGAGACTTCCTTCCTGGTAGCTCCGTGACTTCCCGCCCTCTCCGCCAGGCGCTGCTGACGGCGGTGACCTCGCCGCACATCGAGATCCACGAGGGCACGGTGCTGCTCACCGTCAGGACCTGCTACAACATCTACCTGGCCAGCCGCAACCTCATCAACCAGACCACGGCCAAGGCCACGCTCACGCAGATGCTCAACGTCATCTTCACGCGCATGGAGAACCAGGCGGTCAGTGGCGCCCGCCGCGGGGAGGCGTGGCCTTAGGCTCTGAGGGGGGGGGCAGCGGGGTTCAGGGGGGGAGCGCCTGGGGAGGCCTGGGGTGTAAATGTGTCTACAGGCCGGGAAAAAAATCCCAAAGTTTTGGAAAGGTCGTGGAGATTTTTTATAATCATATGGAAATTTACACTGAGTTTTAAATAATTAATAATTAATTATTGCTTTTAAAGAAATGATGCTCTAAAGTTCTGTTATGTAGGACAAGGTGTAAATATCCCTTTCTGCATACTCGAGACTCTCTTTAAAAGAATGATAAATATAATCCAGCATACACTCTCTTTTCGCACCTTGACTGAAAAGACAAATGTTTATTATTTTATTTAAACTATTGTCTCTCATTCATTTGAGTAATTTAATGTTTTATAGTGACTGTTTTGGAATCATCATTGTAGTTTAAAGATGAAATGTTCTCACTTTGTCATGTAAACACAGACATTTCTCAACGTTAGGTCATGGACATTTGGTTTAAAGTGTTGAGGATAACTTATTGGTTTCCATGGTGATGACCCCTGCTTACTGTTTTTATTTGGGTCGTTAATATCGTTAATATATTTAACGTTCTCCAAATGCCCCTCGCCGTGTTCCTCCTCTCTAATTGGTCGACGGCCCCCAGGCGCTGGAGGCCCAGGAGCAGGAGAAGGACCGGCTCAGTCTGCCCCAGCAGAACCCGTCCCCGCTGCCGGGCGCCCGCAGGGCCGGCTCCCCGCGCGCCGACCGGACGCCGACCCCGGAGCCCCGCGGCTCGCCGTCCCCGGCGCCCAGCACTCCGGACCTCACCGTCGTCGAGGCCGCCGGTGGCTCCTCGCCCCCCCCGCCAGCCCCCGACCAGAACCGGGACCGGGACCGGGACCGGGACCGAGCGCCAGACACACCGTCAGTAAACGGAGAGCCTGAGGGCGTCGGCGCTCCGCTGAACGGAGGAGAAGAAGAACAGGCCACGCCCTCCAGAGCTACGGGTCAGAACCTCTCTTAGTCGGTCCTCAGCTGATGTTATCCTCCTCCTTTGATCTTCATCCTCTTCCTCCTCTTTTATTTCATGGCATCAGATTCAGTGTTTGAAGACGGCGTGGAGACGCCTCCTCCAGAAGCGGAGCGAGCGCAGGAAGTGGGCCGACCGGGCCGCAGCCCGGACCCCCCCGAGGCGGAGAGGCCCGGCGCCGCGGAGGGAGACCCCAGGGACACGGGTCAGAACCTCCGCTCGCTGTGTCTCCTGTCTCGTTTGTGCTGATGCATGTCCACACACACACACACACACACACACACACACACACACACAGCCATGAACATGTCCTGTGGTTCTCCTCCAGGAGGCGAGCGCCCAGCCCCCCCCCTGGAGGAGGCGGAGGTGGCGCCCCCCGCGGTCCGGACGGAGGCTCAGCAGATGAACGGCATCATCGAGGACCGCGCCTCGGTGTCCTCCACCGACATGCTGGTGAGCCCGGGGAGAAGCGGAGGCCAGCGGGCGCCTGAGGGGCGTTCACTGGCCCGCTGTGCTCAATGGTCACGTCAGAGAAGTGCATGAGACGTCAACGTGTTACTGAGGCTTAACGACGCAATAGATCATACGTGTTCATTTGGACATGTGTATTTCACTGTCCATGTGTTTGCTAATCCTCCTCATCATGTTGTTCATCCTCAATGTGTTGATGCACCAACACTTCACTCTAAAGGGGATTTAATCACGTTTGAGAGAATGTTGTTCTTTTAAGTTTTAAACATTTGTTATAGATATTTATTTATACATATATATATATTTATATATATATATAAATAGATATTCATATACATTTTTATTTATCTACTTATTTATTTATTTATTTATATATATATGTGTGTGTGTGTGTGTATGTATATATATATTTACTTACTTATTTATTTATGTATGTATATATATATATATATATATATATATATATATATATATAGAGAGAGAGAGAGAGAGCGATGTACTTTGCATATGATCAGTAACTTCAAAATATGAATTCTTTATGAAATGGGCCTCCAGACTAGTTCAGTGGCTGCAGGAGGAATGAGGTCATGTTCCCTCCTGGTCAGATTCTTAATGTTCTGGTCCTCTGGGAGCATCTGGAAAACCTCCATCGAGTTCCAAGAGTCCAGCTCTTGAGAATCGTAGCGAGCAGAATGTCCGTTGTCTTTGCGGTCCGAGTGTCTTTGTGCCGCGTCGGCGTAACAGAAGTAAGACGCTGTGTCTCCTCCTCCTCCTCCTCCTCCTCCTCCTCCTCCTCAGGACGCCGAGGCGCTGCAGGGCCCGCACGGCGCCGCCCGCTTCTCCCACATCCTGCAGAAAGACGCCTTCCTGGTGTTCCGCTCGCTGTGCAAGCTCTCCATGAAGCCACTGGCCGAGGGCCCGCCGGACCCCAAGTGAGCGCTTCGCCACGCACCTCCTCCTCCTCCTCCTCCTCCAACTCAACACACCTTCTCCACGTCTAGTCCTTACATCGCACCATGAAGATACACACGTGTGTTTAGTTTTTCGTTCCATCCTAAATGGAAACCGCTTGCCAAGGTAGAAGCCTTTGGCTCCGCCCCCTTCTCCAGGTGAACTGGCCCGTCTCGGGTTACGGTAACGTTAGTCCTGTGGAGAGTCACGTCTGACCCACATGAACACACAGAGGGTTCTGGAAGGAATCACCTCCAGGGACATTCATCAACACCGAGTGTTACCCTCATAACCGTCTTCGTCTTCTTCTTCTTCTGCCTCTTTCTTCTTCTTCTTCTTCTTCTTGCCTCTTGTTCTTGTTGCCTCTTCTTACTTTTCTCCTTCTTGCCTCCTTCATTTTCTTCTTCTTATTATTTTTGCCTCTTCTTCTTCTTCTTCCTCCTTTCCTCCTCCTCCTCCCCCTCCTCTTCCTCAGGTCCCATGAGCTGCGGTCCAAGATCGTGTCCCTGCAGCTGCTGCTCTCGGTGCTTCAGGGCGCCGGCCCGGTGTTCCGGACTCACGAGATGTTCGTGAACGCCATCAAGCAGTACCTGTGCGTGGCGCTGTCCAAGAACGGCGTCTCCTCCGTGCCGGAGGTGTTCGAGCTCTCGCTCGCCATCTTCCTCACGCTGCTCTCCCACTTCAAGGTTCACCTGAAGATGCAGATCGAGGTACGGCCTCCGAGTCCGAGTCCCCGCTGCAGCTCGTTTGAAGAGTCACTCTGACCTCCACCTGACCTCCACCTGACCTCCACCTGACCTCCACCTGACCTCCACCTGACCTCCACCTGACCTCCATCTGACCTCCACCTGACCTCCATCTGACCTCCATCTGACCTCCACCTGACCTCCATCTGACCTCCACCTGACCTCCATCTGACCTCCACCTGACCTCCATCTGACCTCCAACTGACCTCTATCTTTTCTTTTTTACTGCAGGTGTTCTTCCGGGAGATTTTTCTCACCATCCTGGAGACCTCGACCAGCTCCTTCGAGCACAAGTGGATGGTCATCCAGACACTGACGCGCATCTGTGCAGGTAGTCCAAGACACACACACACACACACACTCTCTCACACTCACACTCTCACACACTCACACACACACTGACGGCTTCATGTAGACACGACTCGGCATTAAAGACGAGCGTCGCCCAGAGGAGCAAGATGAGCGTTTCATCTCTGTGACCTTTCCCCTCCAAAGGTCAACACCAAAAAAATCCCATTGCGGTATTTGATTACTGTGTTTACTCTGTGCGTTATCGCCCTGCTGTAACCCCCTCCTCCTCCTCCTCCTCCTCCTCCTCCTCCTCCTCCTCTCCAGACGCCCAGTGCGTGGTCGACATCTACGTGAACTACGACTGTGACTTGAACGCGGCCAACATCTTCGAGCGCCTGGTCAGCGACCTGTCGAAGATCGCCCAGGGCCGCAGCGGCCAGGAGCTCGGCATGACGCCGCTGCAGGTACGTGGGAGGGGCTTCTCATGGAGGACGGGCTCAGGAAACTTGTCAATCGTGGAGAGTTGAGTAGAGTTTTTGCAGCGTTTGGTGGTTTAGGTTAGCTTGAATGTTAGCCCGCCACATCTGCTGCTGTCACGCTGCACGGCGTAGCGATAGCGATGTGATTTAGCATATGTTTAGTATCGATACTTCATTAAAGAGCCCGTGATCAGCGGGCACGCGCTGCTCAGCGCCGCTCACAGCGTGGGGCGTGGCGTGGCGGATCTTTTGAGACCGTCTTCGGCTCAAAAAAAACAAACATGCCAGAAGTGAAATGTCTCATTGCTTTGTCTCCGATGCAGACAGTCTGTAAAGTTGTGTAACTCTCCAGCTGCTCGTCCTGATGAACTGTGTATCCTCTGGTCAGATCCAGACTAACATAGTGTATAATCAATGTATGACGGCTCCATGGAGTTCATTCATATCTGGCTGTAGGCTAAAACTAATATCACTGATGTGTTAAGTGTTGGAACAAGTTGGTAAGTTGAACCATACAGTTATTGAATTTCTTACTATTATAGATGCATATACCAGTCTCTTCTTCATGGTATCATATTGTTATAGTATTGTATCTGGTATCCTGATATTTATGGCAGGTATGGTATAGAAGTTATAATGTTAGTATCGTGACAACCAGGTAGAGGCAGAATAGAGTTGGTCTATGAATGACTTTAACCATATTATATATATAATGACAATGTATATTTATTACTACTATCATTATACGGCTTCGTCAGAGCGGAGGACCTTTTGCTCTTAAACTGTTTATTGTCATTATTTAGATTTGTGGTCAGAACAATAACATGACCGTAGTTGTAATTCTAAAAGTGTTGAGGCTTCATCAAACAACATGGATGTGGTGACAAAATAAAAAGTCACCTGCACCTCGTGGTGTTGACCTCGTCTGGTGTGAATGATCCTTCTCTCCTCCCCAGGAGCTCAGTCTGCGTAAGAAGGGCTTGGAGTGCCTGGTGTCGATCCTCAAGTGCATGGTGGAGTGGAGCAAAGACATGTACGTCAACCCCAACCTGCAGGCCAACCTCGGTGAGTGGCTGCCGTGTGAAACCCTGCAGCCGCGTCGGGGGAGGAGTCTGACCCCGGAGGCGTGTGACCCCCAGGCCAGGAGCATCCGTCCGACGGCGACGGCGCCGAGCTGAAGCTCCCCGAGCCGCCGGCCGGGCGCAGGGACAGCGTCAGCTCCCTGGACTCCACGCTGTCCTCCAGCATGGCGCCGTCGCAGGCCGACCACCCCGAGCAGTACGAGGTCATCAAGCAGCAGAAGGACATCATTGAGCACGGCATCGAACTGTGAGCGCCGCTCCGTCTCCACAGGGTCCGACGCTCGGGGGAACCGGAGGAGGCCGGAGGTCCACCGGTCACATGAGTGTGACCCCTGTTCACGGCCATGGAGAGACCAGAGGGGGAGACGGTCGCCTTCTGGCTCCTGCTTCCAGAGGAGGAACACTGACTGCTTCTCTCTCTCTCTCTCTCCCCCTCTCCCCCTCCCCCTCTCCCCCTCCAGGTTCAACAAGAAGCCGAAGCGAGGCATCCAGTACCTGCAGGAGCAGGGCATGCTGGGAGCTGCTGCCGAGGACATCGCCCAGTTCCTCCACCAGGAGGAGCGCCTGGACACGGTGAGGCGTCCCTCTGTTTAGATGACAAAACACTGGCCACAAAGCACTTTCCTAGCCCCCCCCCTCATCCAGACGCAGGTGGGCGAGTTCCTGGGCGAGAACATCAAGTTCAACATCGAGGCGATGTACTGCTACGTGGACCAGCTGGACTTCTGCGGCCGCGACTTCGTCTCGGCGCTCCGGGCGTTCCTGGAGGGCTTCCGGCTGCCCGGCGAGGCCCAGAAGATCGACCGGCTGATGGAGAAGTTCGCTGCCCGATACCTGGAGTGCAACCAGGGGTAAGGGGGCGGGGCCAGGGGACGTCTGGGCTTCTCATTGGTCGGAGAACAATCTGCTAACCGCCGCCGTGTCCCCGTGCAGCCAGACCCTGTTCGCCAGCGCCGACACGGCCTACGTGTTGGCCTACTCCATCATCATGCTCACCACCGACCTGCACAGCCCTCAGGTGAGAGCAACGGGGGGTCGCCACGGTTACCTCTTTATCTACGATGCGCATAGCGTTTGTTGTTGTTTACACCAGCGCTTTACTCAGTTTAATAAGAGGAAAAGCATCAGCGTTAAAAATAGACGCTCTGAAGGTCACATGAGAGGTTAATGAGCTGGTCAAAAACATCTTTCTAAGTTCCTTTTTTAGTTCTAAGGATAAAGTAACTAACGTTCATCCATCGTGTTGGTGATGCTGCATCACTACACAACATGTGTTGACAGGGCTCCACAAATTTAGAGGAAGAAGAACACAAATGCTCCATGAGCAGAAGAGGCACATCTGCCTCTTGTGGCCGAGCGTAGTATTACAACAACAAACACTGAAGAAAAGAAAAAAGATACAATTGAAACAATTTACATTAGACAGAAAAAAATGGATGACCACAAAGTTTATTTCTGGAGTGGAAAACAAAAGGACACTACAGCAGTTCATAACACTCTTAAGGCTGGATCTTGAGAAGATGTGATCCCCGCTCTCCCCATTAGTTGCATGCTGAAGTGTCCTTGAGCAAGGCACTGAACCCCCAGCTGCTCCCCGGGCGCTTCACTGCAGCCCCCTGCTCCTTCATAACGAAGGATGGGTCAAATGCAGAGAAGAACTTCCCCACTGTGGGATCAATAAAAGTGTATATTTCATATTTTCATATTTCATTTTCATCTGAAATTTAAAGTCTGGGAAAAGCAAGAGAGAGAGAGTTAGAGATAGAAAGAGAGAGAGAGCCAGAGTGAGCAGGAGAGAGAACACACACACACAAATGTCGACCGATGGATTTCCAGGACTCGTTATGTGTATTTATGTTTATTGAAAGAAATATTCTAAAAGCATCGCTCCTCCTGTTGCTCCCGCAGGTGAAGAACAAGATGACGAAGGAGCAGTACATCAAGATGAACCGCGGCATCAACGACAGCAAGGACCTCCCCGAGGAGTACCTCTCCTCCATCTACGACGAGATCGCCGGGAAGAAGATCGCCATGAAGGAGAGCAAAGAGTTCTCGCTCACGCCCAAGTCCACCAAGCAGAGTGAGTCCTCCCCCCTCCCCCGCAGGGAGAAGGGACTCTCTGCCTCTGACCCTCCTCCTCCTCCTCCTCCTCCCCCCCCTCCCCCTCCTCCCAGGCGTGGCCAGTGAGAAGCAGCGCCGCCTGCTGTACAACGTGGAGATGGAGCAGATGGCGAAGACGGCCAAAGCCCTGATGGAGGCCGTGAGCCACGCCCAGGCGCCGTTCTTCAGCGCCACGCACCTGGAGCACGTCCGGCCCATGTTCAAGGTACGGCCGGCGTTAGAGCGCCGCGCGCCGCGCCGCCGCGTCGACCGATGTGCGCCATCCCATAATGTGCGTGCGTCCGCAGCTGGCGTGGACCCCCCTGCTGGCGGCGTTCAGCGTGGGGCTGCAGGACTGCGACGACCCCGAGGTGGCGTCCCTGTGCCTGGAGGGCATCCGCTGCGCCATCAGGATCGCCAGCATCTTCAGCATGCAGGTCCGCCTCCTCTTCCCCCCCGCCGGGCGCCGTTTCCTCTCGTGGGCTCGCCGCTCTTCGGTAACCCTAACCCTTCTCGCCCGTAGTTGGAGCGAGACGCGTACGTCCAGGCGCTGGCCCGCTTCACGCTGCTGACGGCGAGCTCCAGCATCACGGAGATGAAGCAGAAGAACATCGACACCATCAAGACGCTGATCACCGTGGCGCACACCGACGGGAACTACCTGGGCAGCTCCTGGCACGAGGTGAGCGGAGGAGGAGACGACGAAAACATCGGCAGAGCGGCGCGTACCTTCACTTTACTTACACGACCGTTCAAAAGTGTGGGGTCACCCAACAAGACAATTTCATGTTTTCCATGAAAACTCACTTTTATTTATCCGATGAATTGCAAAATGAATAGAAAATATAGTAAATACATTGACAAGGTTAGAAATAATGATTTTTATTTTAAATATGAATTATGTTCTTCAGACTTCAAGCTCAAAAGGAAGGCCAGTTGAAAAGCTTCTCCGACCAGCATAACTGTTTTCAGCTGTGCTAACATAACAAGGGTTTTCTAAAATTCTACCCGCTAGTCTTCTAAGGTGATAACACAATGTGCCATTAGAACACTGGAGATGGGCCTCTATACAACCGTGTAGATATTTCATTTTATTAAAACAGGTGTTTCAACCTAGAATAGTCATTTACCACGTTAATAATGTATAGAGTGCATTTCTTAATAATGTAATGTTATCTTCATTAAAAAAAACATGCTTTTCTTTGAAAAATAAAGACATTTCTAAGTGACCCCAAACTTTTGAACGGTGGTGTAGTTTAAACAGTTGTGGAGAGGTTTTAAGTCAAATGTATGAGCATTTCAAAGGCTGTAGCTGTATCAAAATAATAGATCATGTGGAACTGATTATTTGAGATGAGACGCTGAGACGAGTCTTTATTTCGAGAGCGTTTTTCATCATGACTCGCAAGATCAAAGCTATTCTCAGATTAATAAAGCACACACCAGAGGTGACGTGTGTGTGTGTCTGTGTTCCAGATCTTGAGGTGCATCAGCCAGCTGGAGCTCGCCCAGCTGATCGGCACCGGGGTGAAGACGCGCTACATCTCGGGGGTGGTCCGGGACAAGGAGGCCGGCATCCGGGGCCTCCCCTCCGGCACGGAGGAGTTCATGCCCCTGGGGCTCGGTGAGATGCACACACACACACACACACACACACACACACACACACACACACACACACACACACACACACACACACACACACACACACACACACACACATAGCATGACTCGTATTCACAATGCAACCCTATAACCCTGAATCATTCATATATATATATTTATATTATATATATATATATAATTTATATATATGTATATGTAATTCTTATATATATATATATATATATATATATATATATATATATATTTAGATATAATATATTTATATATAATATAATATACATATTTATGTATACCATATATTTATATATATAATATATGTATATATAATATACATATTTATGTATATTATATATTTATATATAATATTTATATATATGTATGTATATTTTTTATACATATATAGCTTGTGTTAAATATGTCTGATGTTGCAGGGAACCTGGTGGGAAGCCAGGACAAGAGGCAGATGGCTCACATCCAGGAGTCGGTAGGAGAGACCAGCTCTCAGAGTGTGGTGGTAGCGGTGGACAGGTGAGACCATAAAGACCGTAAAAAGACTTAAATTAATATATATAATAAAAGCCTCTCCACGTCTGATGAATGAAGGTCTCTTCACTACAAACACTAAAGCTGCTTTTATACTCTCAGGATCTTCACTGGCTCCACCAGACTAGACGGAAATGCAATCGGTGAGAGTTGTGCTCAGTGATGTTGTTGTTGTTGTTGTTGTTGTACATTACTCACGGCGTGTTGCTGTTTAATTGTTTCCAGTGGACTTTGTGCGCTGGCTGTGCGCCGTGTCCATGGACGAGCTGGCCTCGGCCCACCAGGCCCGCATGTTCAGCCTGCAGAAGATCGTGGAGATCTCGTACTACAACATGAACCGCATCCGGCTGCAGTGGTCAAGGATCTGGCAGGTCATCGGAGACCACTTCAACAAGGTCGGTGCATCCCCTCTCCTGACCACCAGGGGGCTCCTCTGGTTGTATAGAAGTCTCTGCTTCATGTGTTGAAGCTGCATTCTCTCTCCTGACCCCCAGGGGGCGACTCTGGTTGCCTTAAAATGTAAACCGCAGCGTTGGGTGTCCTTGGCTCCGCCCTCTTGTGACTCAATAATAAACATCTGTGTGTTTGTGAGTGGACGGCGAAGCGGCCGACAGCAACACGTCGTCGTTCTGTTGGCGTTTCCCCTAGAGATTCATTACTTGCTGATTTATTGCTGCTTCGTCGTCGGGAGGCTTTTAATAATGAGCGATGAACCTCGTCGTCATTTATTTAAATGTTCTCCGTCGTGTCGGTCTTCAGATTTAACGAGTTTAATTTTAGCTTTTTATTTGCCGTGTCACCGTGAATACGGAGGCTGGACGTTCCCAGAGCTACGAGGATCAGGAAATGTGAATTTAAAGCCGTTATAAACCTGTCAGCGTGTAATTACTCAACAGAGCCAGGAACACAGGAGCTCATGAGTAAACGTGTTCTATCAACGACCAAACGTCTGGTTCTACTGCCTAATAAATAATATATATAAAAATAAATATATATACAAATATAAATTAAAAAGAATTCATATATAAAAAATATTTCCAATTATTTATTTAATAAATGTATATATATATATACATTCTATATATAAATGAATATTTATTTATAATTTATATATTTGTGTTTATTTAAATAAAAATAATATATATATACAAGCCTCTGAGGCTCATTGTGACCGCCTCCCCCCCCCCGTGTGTCCTCCCCCCCCCCCCCCCCCCCGTATCCTCCAGGTGGGCTGCAACCCCAACGAGGACGTGGCCATCTTCGCCGTGGACTCCCTGCGGCAGCTCTCCATGAAGTTCCTGGAGAAGGGAGAGCTGGCCAACTTCCGCTTCCAGAAGGACTTCCTCCGGCCCTTTGAGCACATCATGAAGAAGAACAGGTGAGGGGCTGCAGCGTGGCGGGGGGAGGGGCCGGTGGGTATCCATAGTAACACTGCCCCCCCCCCCCCCCCCCCAGGTCGCCCACCATCAGGGACATGGTGATCCGGTGTGTGGCTCAGATGGTCAACTCCCAGGCCGCCAACATCCGCTCCGGCTGGAAGAACATCTTCTCCGTGTTCCACCAGGCGGCCTCCGACCACGACGAGACCATCGTGGAGCTCGCCTTCCAGACCACGGGCCACATCGTCAGTGAGTACCACGCCGTCTTTATCGCCACGGGACCTACCACGCCCCTTTTTTTAGTCCTGAAATGAGACTCAGATCGTTCCTGAGTCTCCTGAGCCAATCAAATCGTTCCTGAGTCTCCTGAGCCAATCGGATCGTTCCTGAGTCTCCTGAGCCAATCGGATCGTTCCTGAGTCTCCTGAGCCAATCAGATCGTTCCTGAGTCTCCTGAACCAATCAGATCGTTCCTGAGTCTCCTGAGCCAATCAGATCGTTCCTGAGTCTCCTGAGCCAATCAGATCCTTCTCCTCCCCAGCGATCACTTTCCAGGAGCACTTTGCCGCCGCCATCGACTCGTTCCAGGACGCGGTGAAGTGTCTGTCGGAGTTCGTGTGCAACGCGGCGTTCCCCGACACCAGCATGGAGGCCATCCGCCTCATTCGCCACTGCGCCAAATACGTGTCGGAGCGGCCGCAGGTGGGAACGCCGAGTCGCGGCGGCGGCGCGTGTTCTGCGAGCGGCACCCCGCTCACCGCTCCCCGTGTCCCCTCCAGGCGCTGAGGGAGTACACCAGCGACGACATGAACGTGGCGCCGGGGGACCGCGTGTGGGTCCGCGGCTGGTTCCCCATCCTGTTCGAGCTCTCCTGCATCATCAACCGCTGCAAGCTGGACGTCCGCACCAGGTCGGGACGCATTGAGCATCCATGTTGGGCCTCTGAGGATCCTGTTAGGCTCCTCCCACACCTCCCCCCCGCTGATGGGATTTAACACTAAGGGTTAAAATAAAAACACGACGGGATAAAAAACCTCTAAAGTTAGAGGAACATATTTGTTTAGTGGATCTTGACATCAAACGGATGTACAGACTGCAGTGAGATTCACCTTTAGATTATATTATGTTGGTTTATTATTCGTTAATAGATAGATGGATAGATAGATAGATGAATCCTCTATTAATCCCGAGGGAAATTTAATGTGTAGACATGCATGTGAATATGAAGAGAGAATAGAAGAGACTCAGAGCGTCTTGGTGTTTCCCGCCTGGACCTCATGGCCACGTGTGTGTGTGTGTGTGGCTGAGTGACGGATGAGGACGCCTTTGTATTGTTTTAATGATAATAAACAGGCTACCTCGTAGTCCTGTTGGGGTAACTCCTGACCCCCGCTGACCCCTGACCCCTTGTCTTCCAGGGGGCTCACGGTCATGTTCGAGATCATGAAGAGCTACGGCCTCTCCTTCGAGAAGCACTGGTGGCACGACCTCTTCAGGATCGTGTTCCGCATCTTCGACAACATGAAGCTCCCGGAGCAGCAGACGGAGGTCAGAGGTCACCGGTCTGTACGTTCTGCAGCGCGACCCCCGTCCGCTCACCTTCGGCTCTCGTGTGCCTCCAGAAAACCGAGTGGATGACGACGACGTGCAACCACGCGCTGTACGCCATCTGTGACGTGTTCACGCAGTTCTACGAGCCGCTCAGCCAGATCCTGCTGGCCGACATCTTCACGCAGCTGCAGTGGTGCGTCCGGCAAGGTGGGTGTCACCCCGAGAGGGTCAGACGCTGTGCGGGTCCCTGACCTCTGACCTCTGACCTCTGAGCCGACCTCTCTGCCCCCTGCAGACAACGAGCAGCTGGCGCGGTCGGGGACCAACTGCCTGGAGAACCTGGTGATCCTGAACGGGGAGAAGTTCAGCCCCGAAGTCTGGGACGTCACCTGCTGCTGCATGCTGGACATCTTCCAGAACACCAGCCCTCACGCGTGAGCTGCACACTCCCAACGCTCGCCACGCGGTTTCTGTAGAGATGATGGCGGTGGAGGCTGAGGCTCGTGCTCCTGTGACGCCGTGCGAGTCGTCGCCGGCTCACGCTCCGTTTGCCTTTCAGGTTGTTGACCTGGAGACCGGCCGGACAGGAGGAGGAGACGGCGGACGGAAAGCACTTCGTAAGACTCTGAACGCTCCTGTGACCTCCCAGCCGCGACGGCGAGGCGTCACAGGGGGGGGGCTGACCTGAGGGGTTTGTCTGCAGGAGGCCGACTTCGACAGCGTGTCCCAGAGCAGCTACGACCGGGCGCTGTCCGAGAGGGGCCACAGCCAGATGTCCAGCGACGACACCTGGAAGGGCAAGTCCAACGCCAGTGAGTGCACACACACACACCAGGGTTCGTACGGTCATGGAAAACCTGGAAAAGTCATGGAATTTTAAAATGGTCATTTCCAGGCCTGGAAAAGTCATGGAAATGTGTTATATTCACATGTTAATTTGCGTCGAGTTTCAGATAATTAATGTTTTTGAAAGAAAGACGCTCAAAATGTAAGGCGGCATACGCTCTCTTACTGGCAGCGCTCTCTTTTCTCTTTGCAAGTGAACGCATCGTAACTAGAAAGTTCGCTGGCCACAGCAACAGCAGCTCGGGAAGCGGTCTGGATATTCCACTATGCCAGAGAAGATGTAGATTTAATTTACCTACGTTGGCTCCTCTGTGTGGCGGCAACACATTAGACATTAAACACGGGAGAGGAGACGTCAACGAGCCGCGCTAAAGGAAGCAGACGTCACAGCGCTGAGCTAACGGAGCCACGGCTAGCGGAGCTACGGCTAGCGGAGCTACGGCTAGCGGAGCTACGGCTAACGGAGCTACGGCTAGCGGAGCTACGGCTAACGGAGCTACGGCTAACGGAGCTACGGCTAGCGGAGCTACGGCTAGCGGAGCTACGGCTAACGGAGCCACGGCTAACGGAGCTACGGCTAACGGAGCCACAGCGAGGGCAACTGCTCCGCCGAGCGGCACTCCTCTCTCTCCGGTGACGAGCAGCTTGATACCCGGTGCTGTAACAAAGTGACGCCCTAACGGTGGTGGTAATGCTGCCACTGAAGGTCAACAATTCACATTGTTCTTTTAAATCAACCTAAGATACCAGCCTGATATTTGACGCTTGTGTTGAAAGTAAACGTTCATCTATCTGCTCATTGTGGCTTCTTCCCTTCAACGTGTTGAAGGACCGATCCTGAACCACTATTTACAGTCCAACAGATGTATTTGCACATAGAGGACAACAGTTTGATTAAAAGAATAACGATTTATATAAATGTTTATAAGAATAAACTTGTATATGAATGTTATTAAATCAAACTATTGTCTCATCTAAGTTATACTGTATGCTTAGTTAAATACTAAATGTTCTCACTTTCATGTATACACCGAGATTTCAGTTTGGTCATGGAAATGTGGTTAAAAGTCATGGAAAAGTCATGGAAAAGTTCTGGAAATCCATTGGTCAAAATGTGTAAGAACCCTGACACACACACTTTTATATATTATATTTGTATTCATATTATTTTTTGATATATATATATATATATATATATATATATATATAAAATTGTATATATTATATTTTTATATGTAATATTTTTATATATATATTATTTGTGTATACATGTCTTGCCACACACATTTTTATATATTATATTTGTATTCATATTATTTTGTATATATGTATAGTTGTATTATAATTTTATATATGTCATATTTTTTTATATATACTTTTAGTATATATTTATATTGTAATGTATATATTTATATGTGTGTGTATAAATATGTCTTGCCACACACACACACATCTTTGTGGCTGACTGTTGGGAGTCCTGTCTCAAACCTTTTTGTTCTCCAGGAGTTTCGGACCACAAGCTTTTTGCAGCGCTGCTCATCAAATGCGTCGTGCAGCTGGAACTCATCCAGACCATCGACAACATCGTGTTCTACCCGGCAACCAGCAAGAAGGAGGATGCGGAGAACATGGCCGCTGCACAGGTGAGTCAGAAGGGCTGCTGCTTGGAGAGAGTGGAAAACTCTGTGCCGTCTCACATCGTCTCAGTCTGTAGTTAGGCCGCCTCTAACTGTCGTCGTCCCCCCCCCGTCAGCGAGGCGCTCTGGAGGAGTCGGAGCGCGAGGGAGGCGAGGCGGGCTCGGAGCAAGGCATGTACAAGCACATGACCTCTGCTCACCTCTTCAAGCTGCTCGACTGCCTCCTGGAGTCACACACCTTCGCCAAGGACTTCAACTCCAACAACGAGCAGAGGACGGCTCTCTGGAGGGCAGGTAAGGAGACGAGGGCTCGCCTCATCACCTTCAATCACTCTCGGTTTCTACCTCAATAAAGACTTTTAAAGCGGTGAGGTTTTTTAATATATAGTTATATATATATATAAATGTATATATAGTTATATATATTTATATATTAAAATAATGTGTCTTTGTATTTATTTATTTGTATATATTATTTATATATTTGTATATTTCTTTTAAAATATAAATAAAATAAATAAATTATATATAAATATCTGAATATATATTTAATTTTATATGTATTATTTACACATAAATATTTGTTTATGTATATATATATTTATGTATAGAATTTATATATATATTTGTAAATGTATAAATAAATCATTGTAAATATTTTTATATATGAACAAATTTGTATTTATATTTGTTTAAATATTTATTTATAAATATATTATTTATATATATAACTCATATTTGTATATATTATTCATATATATATATATACAAATATATATATATAAATTATACATATATAAATATAGATTAATTTATATATAAATGTGTATATATTTGAATATATATATACATACATACATACATACATACATACATACATACATACATACATACATACATATTATACACACAATAGTGATACACAGAAATGAAATGAGGTGAGAAGGTTATGACAACATATGAACACAAAGCCTCCTATTTTGTGTGTGGTGTTGTTCTCTGTGTGTTTGTTGTTGATCTCTTTGTTGATCTCAGGCTTCAAAGGGAAGTCCAAGCCCAACCTGCTGAAGCAGGAGACCAGCAGCCTGGCCTGCAGCCTGCGGATGCTGTTCAGGATGTACTCTGACCTCCAGCTGCAGGCCTCCTGGCCCGACATCCAGACCCGCCTGCTGCTGTGAGGACACACTGTGTGTGTGTGTGTGTGTGTGTGTGGTTAAATGACTGGTTATGGTGCTCTAGTTCAAGATGTGCGTCCTTCCTACTCTGTGTTGGAGATGCGTCAGTGTTGTGTGTGTGTGTGTCGTAATCGTGTGTGTGTGTTGTGTGTGTGTGTTGTGTGTGTCTCTCTCAGGGTGTGTAGTGAAGCTCTGGCCTACTTCATCAGTCTGACCTCAGAGAGCCACCGCGAGGCGTGGAACAGCCTCCTGATGCTGCTGCTCACCAGGACACTGCGGCTGGCTGACGACAAGGCAGGCGCACACACACACACATATACACACACACACACACACGTATATATACATAAACACACACACACATACACACGCATACAAACACACACAGACAGACAGACACACACATACATACATACACACAGAAACACAGACGCATACATAAAGACACACATACACCGACAGACACACACACACACACCGACAGACACACACACACAGTCTGTGTGAATACAGACACTTTTCCACCTTGCACTGTACAAGAGTGAAGCCCAAATATTCGTGTTGAGTGTTTTTTTTAGATCAGGGGGCGGAGCTAGAGGCCCTGCGAGCCAATCACAGCCTCAGCGCGTTAGCGTGAGCCGTGTAGCTGCGGCGTTAGAACCGCGGTCGTTGTTCACCGCCTCCGGTTCCACCGCTCGGTCGACGCCGCGGCGCCAACTCGTGTCCCTCTCTCCGCCTCCAGTTCAAGCCCCACGCCTCCTGCTACTACCCCCACCTGTGTGAGATGATGCAGTTCGACCTGATCCCAGAGCTGCGGGCCGTGCTGCGCCGCTTCTTCCTGCGCATCGGCTCCGTCTTCCACATCGCGGCGCCCGAGGCCCGGGCTCCGCCCACGCCCTAGAACGAGCGCGGCGTCGGGACAACCGGTAGCGGGCGGAACCCCCACCCCTCTTTTCTGGGACTGGAACCGATGACCGAGGGCGACGACGAAGACTGTGGCCCCTCGGAGAAGTCTTCACCTGTCCTTCTCCTGCTTCCTCTAGGGGATGAACAGCACTGTGACCGGCGCTCTGCCCCCCCCAGACTCATCTCAACTTGCAATGACAAGACAAATAATTTATTGATATTGTACCCGATTTATCTTTTCCTTAAAATACTTCACACGAAAAAAGTATATATCAAAATGAACGATGCCTACCGATTTGATGAATTTTACATTTGCGGCTTTTGCGAATAAATCTCTCGGCCACCTGTGCCTGTCGGAAAACGATGACGTCATCAGTGCCCCCCCCCCCTTGATGTGAGTGTGGTGATCTCCCAACATGTCGTGACTCGTGGTGTCGGTGCCGTCCCAGAGCGTCGGGTGTCACTTTAAGCCTCTCGTGTTTCCTTCACGACATCCGAGATGCACGCGGCGCCGTGTGGCCGCCGCCCCGTCTCTCATTCTCCATCGATGAGAATTTACTTATTTATTTTTCGCTCACTTTAATTTGTGTTCTGACCCTTCGTTCGGGATGATCTCTGGAAGACGCCTGCTCCTCCGCCATGCATTCCCCCCCTACGCCTCACGCTGAAGGACGAGGAGTCGGCGCCTCCTCGCTTTTTAGATTTACAGCCGGCTCGTAAAATCCTTCTGCTAATCCGTCAGGTGACACGGCGCTCGGCTGTTTCCCCCACACTCTTTTTGCACATGTGTTGCCTCACGTTGGCTCACGTATTAACGACCGCGCAGTGTACCGAGCGGACCGGGTGGGTGGCGAGCCCGTCAGTGTTCCACAGAGCTCTCCACAGGGGGTCGGGAGCTCCAGAGACTGGAACCTCTGGGTCCTTCATCGTTTACGCCATGCCTTTTTGTTTTTAAAAAGAAGGATGTATGTAATTATTTAAAGTGCATTTAAATATTTTTTGAGAAGCATTCCTTCCTTTCGCAACTATGGATGTCTACTTTTCTTCCCTAAAGCTAGGGAATATATAAATATATATACATTTATATATATATATATATATAAACGGCAAATGAAAAGAGCAGACTGTAAAGTTTTCAATGTAAGATACATAGAAATGAAAGTGCTATACTGTTCTATACATAATATTGTGATGTAATCTTCCAAACATTTGGTGAAATTAATAAACCTGAATTCTGATCCACTCGGTGACTATTGGTTTTGGTTTATAATATTTCACAGTTCCTTCACAAGCAACATTTTGTCTTGTGAAACAGGTCCGGCCACTAAGAACGGTCATATCACGTTACATCAATAGTCTTATAACATCAATGTTATGTCACACCTGTGCTTTTAGTTTATTTTGTTTAGCCCAAAATTAAAAATCTTTACAATCTACATATATGACATCCCTGAACTTTAAGCTCACATCGGATCAGGAACAATGGGACGTGTCCACTAAAGCCGGTTAGTGCTGCATGTCTTCACGGTGCCGGGCCGAGTTGAGACGACAGCGTCTTGCTAAAGTATTTAACCAATGTTTGTGTTTTATTCTTCTATCTTTATTGCAGTATAACCCGAGGAGAAATGAATTAATGACCTTACACAGAAGTAAAACATGTGAAATGACAGAATAAATGTCTCTTGAATATTAAGTGGTGTGTGCAGGTATGCATGTCCTTTATGAAGCCTCTGAATATGATCTTGTGAATCACACAATTGGTTAAATGAAGAACACCTGCGTGTCACGAGATCTCATTCAGGGGCTTCATGGCAAATATGGTGAGTACATTTATTCGTACAGCAGTTAATTATTTGTAAAGTTAATGTTAATTTAATGTTTCTTTTTGCTTTGAGTGATTTCCACCGGTGCTGCATAAAGATGTCCACAAGGGGGCACTGTGCTCAAACTGGTGCGTGGGGGCGACGGCAGCGGGGATCTGAAGCGCGCGACATGTCGGGGTAACAAAGGTTACCATGGCGACCTCTCACATCCTTTGTTAAAGTAAAGCGGAAAAGCTCCGACGCTGGGGCCCGTTATGGACAAAACGCCGCGTTACTCCTCAAAAACGGCCACGACACCGGGCAGACGGTAAAGAATGCGACGGTTGACTCAACCGACGTTGTAACTAGCGTCACGGCGGCAAAAAGTCCCGCGAACCAGCTCGCGTTCAACCGGCTAACTAGCTACCGCTAACTAGCTACCGCTAACTAGCTACCGCTAACTAGCTACCGCTAACTAGCTACCGCTAACTAGCTACCGCTAACTAGCTACCGCTAACTAGCTACCGCTAACTAGCTACCGCTAACTAGCTACCGCTAACTAGCTGGGACTCCGACGAGCTCGCGCGTGACGGTTGGAAGTGACGCGCGCGAGAAGCGCTCTCCCGGCGGAGAGGACCGCGTTCATTGTGCGTGTCTCCTTCCTGACGCGTGTGTGCGCTGTTGTTACGCCGGGCCCCGTTTGTACCGAGCCGGCGGCGCGGTGACGCCACGCAGAGGAGCCACGCAGAGGAGCGTGACTGTGGGCGGACCCGGGCAGCCAGTCGCGGGCGAGGAGATCTCCGGCGGAGGTTGAGCCAGACGGGACGAGCAATGACGGACTGGATCACTCCTGCCGGGGCCAGGATCGACATGATTTCATGGAGACCGCCATACAAGTAAGATAACACGATGCGGCTCGAGAAGGGGCTAATGACGGCGTGAGAGAGAGAGAACGAGAGAGAGACCGAGCTACACAGCGAGCGAGCGAGAGAGGGAGAGTCCTAGCTACACAACGAGAGAGAGAGACACCTAGCTACACAGCGAGAGAGAGAGAGACACCTAGCTACACAGCGAGAGAGAGAGACACCTAGCTACACAGCGAGAGAGAGAGAGACACCTAGCTACACAGCGAGAGAGAGAGAGACACCTAGCTACACAGCGAGAGAGAGAGGGAGAGTCCTAGCTACACAACGAGAGAGAGAGACACCTAGCTACACAGCGAGAGAGAGAGACACCTAGCTACACAGCGAGAGAGAGAGAGACACCTAGCTACACAGCGAGAGAGAGAAAGAGAGAGAGACCTAGCTACACAACGAGAGAGAGGGTGGATTTTCCTCTCCAGCTACGTAGCGGAAGGTCGACAGCTTTATGAAGAATGCGGATCCATCACCGCGTTTCCGCCTCGCTTTTCCTGGTCGGTTCGAACCTGGTTTAGCGCAAACTGCGTATGGTTATTCTGTAACACCCCCCGGCCCGTGTGACAGTGACAGCCATCTTCCGGAGCTTCATGTTCCCCGGTGGTACCGCCGGTCCGGGCGGAGTTGTGTGTCCGCGGCGCGCTGCTCCAGAACCGGCTGTGTAACGATGTCCGCTGCGGTCTATTTGGAGCTGGTAAGAGGGTCGTTTCGGCTCGGAACCCGGTGGTCGTGACAGGAGCGGGGGCTGGCCCCGTGCTGCTTTCAGGGGATCCAAACCGGTTCTCTTGTGCATAAATTTTAAATGATCCAAAGTGTGCCTCGGATTGTAAATCACGCACGTTTAGTTTAAAGGGACACGGTGAGTGGACTGCGGCAGCTGGGCGGCAGCACGGGACAAGTGCGTTAAAAATTGGGTTTACGTAGTTTGTATAATACTCCTATTTAAAAAGCCTCTCGCGTGAACAAAGAGTGACTTCCCCATCGGGATGTACACACGAGAAGAGTTATCGCTGCATCTGTTACCACGATTAGGGCTCCGTGTAGCTCGGGCAGTGCGTGTGTCTCTGAGTCCATTAATATATGGAGTAGTATCCCGAGTGCAGTCCAGAAAGGGTTAAAAAACACAGCAAACACGGATTATTGGCGCTGTGAACTCCTCCGTGACGGCGTCGTGTTACGTAACAGTGGGCTGGGCGTGCAGAGAGAGGAGGGGGCGAAGACCGCGCAGGATACGTGCCAACAGCCACACACAGTGACTGTTGGTCTCCGGGCTCTGACAGCGTGCACACGGGCAGACCTGATCCGCACGAGGGGCGATCCGAGGAGGGGGACCCCGTCTGTACGCACTGCTGCTGGTAAGCCGCTAATGTTACAGTCTCATTGTATACTCGTATTCTTAAATATAAAGTCTTGAACATGTGAATTCGTGTTTTTTTAATCTGGGGATTAGTTGCATCGACACACAGGTGGCCTAACACGCCCTGGGCACGGAGGCTCGTGCACGGCCCCGGTCGATGGACCCGGGAGTGAAGAGTCCAGATTCCTGGGTCATAAACCGGAACGACTCGCTCTGCACGAGTTAATATTTGAGCGCGTTTTAGTCGAGCCCCAAAATGATGCGTTCAAGATCGCAGCGACTCGTCGGTATTCCTGCAGCAGCCGTGTGTGTGTGTCTGACCGTGTGTGCGTGGCCGTGTGTTTGTGTGGCCGTGTGTGTGTGTGTGTGCGTGTGTGTGTGTGTGTGTGTGTGCGTGCGTGCGTGTTGTTTACATCTGCGCGGGGCTATTAAAACCCGAGCCACGTGCCCGTAGCTCGGGACCATGTGGCCGTGGTAAACACGGCAGCCTCGCGGGGCTTCAACCGATCCGACGGGCTGTTTACATCCAAGAGAATCATGTTCATATACACACTGTGGCCCAAACACTCAGCTGGTGGGAGGGTTATAGCTGGTGGGACGTTTATATTTGGGAGTCTCTAAGCATCGCTTTACCAGTTCGCCCATTGTGCTGTGAAGGCGCGTGGATCGTTGCGTAACGGCACCAGCACCGTGTGCACGGGGCGCCCCTCATCCTCTCGTAGTCACGGCTTCTTCTCCACGTCTGTGTGGTTCCGAAGGGCCGGTTCCGGACGGGTTCGGGTTCACCAGCAGGTCGTGGTCCCGCCACTAGGTCGGGGTCTTTTGTTCCCCACGTCAGCTCTGATTGGCTGCAGGTCGTCGACATGCATCTTGATCGAAGTGCATTTATTATAACAGTCGGTCTGACACACAGCAGGTCAAAGGGCAAAGCGGCCCCTAAGGAACATCCTGGTGCCCTGACATCACGAGAGGGGCAACATGCCCCAGAACTATGATCGTCTACTGGCGTTTAGTTGTAGTTCTTTGTTGTGTGTCCTATCTGTGTTGCCTGGACTAGGTAGGTACACACACACACAAATCAATACATATAATGTTGAATTATAAAAAATAGTTATAGTTGTGTAATAACAAATGTAATAACAATAAATATCCATAAAGAAATAAGAATACAATTTAATTTGATTGTCTGATTTAAAAAAAAAAAAATTAATACAAATCTCAGAAAACACTTTTAATCTGTAGCCTAAAGCCTAATAGTCTTATTTGTTTTGCATTTGTATGACTAATGCTCGTGTTCTGTAAGACTAAATAAGTACATGTATTATTTTTGAACAAAGGTTAAATGTTATTTCACAAGTTTCAGAAAGTGCCCCTCGATCTCAGTCAGTGGGAGCAAAAAAAGCTGAATGACAAAAATAAAAACTTAAATAAAATAAAATAAAGAAAGATAAAGAAAAGACAGACCACCAGTATAAATATATATATTAAATTAATTCCATAATGATGATAAAGATAATTGTGGATAAAAATAACATTTCTTTTTTCAATCAAACAACTGAAATGATGAAGGCACTTGCAAATGACACGATAGTACAACATGTAAGCCAGCCTTTGTAGTGGTCATTATTGTCTCTACAATTGGTGGTCAATTCTTTTCATTACTCATCTTTACCTTGTATTCAGTTCATATTTCATTTGAATTATAGCTTTGACTCTGAATTATTTTTCTCATTCAATTAATAAAATCTCGTTTTGGGAGCAGAGAGATGCAGATTGCATTTCCTGTGAGTCGCCTTATCAGTTAATTGACTTTGCCGTTCCACTGTGGCCGTATCTGCTCATAAATATCCCGCCTCTTTTTCGCAGTTAGACGATGATTTCATGACGTTATTTCTAGTTCATTGTGTGCTCCGCTGCATTAACCCTTTCATGGGGGCAGAATGGCTGCAGGTCAGCTCAACACAATGGTTTAGCTCATCGGTCGTTTATCTTTACTGGATGCTTTCAGCTGGTCCTCCTTCACTGACTAGCAGCAACATCTACCGTCACATGACCTGTGACATCAGACTAAAAACAGAGAGTTGGACCCAGTGGTGTGAGGCCAGCAGGGAGGCGTGTCGACCACCATCCGCCGCCGCTAATGAGCCGCCGAAAGTCGGCTTGTAGAAGCGGAAAAAAGTCGTCTTTGTGTTGAGACTCAAGGGCGTTGTGCCGCTGTGACGGAGCCAGAGAGCCCGGAGAAAAACAGGGTGCCTGAAGGTCAAAGGTCACCGGTTGGGAATCGGCGAGTGTCTGCGTAGATCCCCCGAGCCAGACTGTCCCTCTAATCTCTCCTCGCCAAAACCCCACCTCTCTCTCTCTCTCTCTCTCTAACGCACACATTCGCTCCACGATTGTCTCATTAATATCGTCTCCATCTGCTCCATATGTAACGGCCCAATTAGAGGGATGCACTTTGACCCTACCTGTCCAAATTGTATTTTAAAGTCTGCAGCCATCCCTGTACACACACACGTATAATGGCGCTGTGCTTATAGGCCGCCCAGACGTTGACCCTCCTTGTTGTCTCTCCGCAGGGCCTGAGCTGATTGGTCAGCCGTGTGCAGCGTTTGGCTTCCAGCCCCCGTGTCCTCTGGACGTCGGCGGGCCGCGTGGTCTGAGCAGGTGAGCAGCCGGCACAGCGTTCCCTCGTCACGGGAGGCTCCACCGACTAAAGGAAAACGCATCTTCAAAGGCAACATGACGGAGAACCGCGAGCTGGTGGTGTTCTACATCAACTATAAGCTCTCCCAGAGGAACTACCCCCTCGCCCACATGGGCCTCACAGAGCCTCTGAACAGGACCGACGGGGGGGAGGGGGGGGCGGGCGAGGAGCAGCGGGGGGCGGAGACGCACGGCAACGGGACTTTCAACGGCACGAGTCCCGGCACCCCGCCGGCGGCGGCGGCGGCGGCGTCCTCTCCGCGACCGCAGCGGTTGCCGTCGACGACGACGAACCTGGACGCGGTGAAGGAGGCGCTGCGGGACTCGGCCAACGAGTTCGAGCTGCGCTACGCCCGCGCCTTCAGCGACCTGCACAACCAGCTGCACATCACGCCGGCCACGGCCTACCAGAGCTTCGAGAACGTGATGGATGAGGTGTTCCGCGACGGGGTCAACTGGGGGCGCATCGTGGGCCTCTTCGCCTTCGGCGGCGCGCTGTGCGTGGAGTGCGTAGAGAAGGAGATGAGTCCGCTGGTGGGGCGCATCATCGAGTGGATGACGGTCTACCTGGAGAACCACATCCAGCCCTGGATCCTGACCCAGGGAGGATGGGTGAGTCTCACACACACACACACACACACACACACGCACGCATAGAGAGAAGTGTGTTCAGGAGTTGGTAGTACGATGCTGGGAGCCTAATGGGTACGAAATGTACTTTCCAGAAGTCTTTTTTTGAACACAATGACTCCAGTTCGTTGCCATGTTTGATCTTCATGTCTATAAAAGTAAAAGGAAGCGAGAGGACTCGCTCCTTTCCTCAGCCACGGGAAACATACATGTTTACCTCTTTCACCGGGCCCGTGAGGCACAGACCAGAGCGCGGTGTTTTATTTGCCCCGGGCAACCGGTCGGTCCTCGTTGTGGAGCTCCGTCACGAGGCTGTGGGTCAGCGCCGCCTGGCCCGACCTCCGCTGACCCCGCCCCCGAGAGCCGAACAGCGGAGCGGTTTCTTTCCGGTCCGGACTCGTCTTTGATAAGTCCTCGGCCTCCGTGTGAGATTGTGAGTGTTTGACCTTTTGACCGGCGGAGGACAAGAGAGACTTCTGATTAGATCAAACGGAGTTTAACCCTCCAGCTGCTGCAAAACAAGACGTTTGTGTCAGCAGCTGCTCTCTAATTGATCAGCAGCACGGATCGAAGCCGGAGCTTAGCGGGCTCCACCTAGGGCTCCCTAGGGCTCCACCTAGGGCTCCACCTAGGGCTCCACCTAGGGCTCCACCTAGGGCTCCACCTAGGGCTCCCCCTAGGGCTCCACCTAGGGCTCCACCTAGGGCTCCCCCTAGGGCTCCACCCGGGGCTCCACCCGGGGCTCCACCCGGGGCTCCACCCGGGGCTCCACCCGGGGGCTTTGTGTCTCTCCTCACAGGGTGGGATGAAGTCTGGGGGTTTTACAGAGAGCCCTTTGGGTCTCTAGTCAGTTGATTGTCTCTCCCTCTCTTTGTCTCTCCCTCTCTTTGTCTCTGGTCAGTTGATTGTCTCTCCCTCTCTTTGTCTCTGGTCAGTTGATTGTCTCTCCCTCTCTTTGTCTCTGGTCAGTTGATTGTCTCTCCCTCTCTTTGTCTCTCCCTCTCTTTGTCTCTGGTCAGTTGATTGTCTCTCCCTCTCTTTGTCTCTGGTCAGTTGATTGTCTCTCCCTCTCTTTGTCTCTGGTCAGTTGATTGTCTCTCCTCTCTTTGTCTCTGGTCAGTTGATTGTCTCTCCTCTCTTTGTCTCTGGTCAGTTGATTGTCTCTCCTCTCTTTGTCTCTGGTCAGTTGATTGTCTCTCCTCTCTTTGTCTCTGGTCAGTTGATTGTCTCTCCCTCTCTTTGTCTCTGGTCAGTTGATTGTCTCTCCCTCTCTTTGTCTCTGGTCAGTTGATTGTCTCTCCCTCTCTTTGTCTCTGGTCAGTTGATTGTCTCTCCCTCTCTTGGTCTCTGGTCAGTTGATTGGCTCTCCCTCTCTTTGTCTCTGGTCAGTTGATTGGCTCTCCCTCTCTTTATCTCTGGTCAGTTGATTGGCTCTCCCTCTCTTTGTCTCTGGTCAGTTGATTGTCTCTCCCTCTCTTTGTCTCTGGTCAGTTGATTGTCTCTCCCTCTCTTTGTCTCTGGTCAGTTGATTGTCTCTCCCTCTCTTTGTCTCTGGTCAGTTGATTGTCTCTCCCTCTCTTTGTCTCTGGTCAGTTGATTGTCTCTCCCTCTCTTGGTCTCTGGTCAGTTGATTGGCTCTCCCTCTCTTTGTCTCTGGTCAGTTGATTGGCTCTCCCTCTCTTTGTCTCTGGTCAGTTGATTGGCTCTCCCTCTCTTTGTCTCTGGTCAGTTGATTGGCTCTCCCTCTCTTTGTCTCTGGTCAGTTGATTGGCTCTCCCTCTCTTTGTCTCTGGTCAGTTGATTGGCTCTCCCTCTCTTTGTCTCTGGTCAGTTGATTGGCTCTCTCTCTTGGTCTCTGGTCAGTTGATTGTCTCTCCCTCTCTTTGTCTCTGGTCAGTTGATTGGCTCTCTCTCTTGGTCTCTGGTCAGTTGATTGTCTCTCTCTCTCTTTGGCTCTTCAGTCACTGTATGTACGTTGTTGTTGTTGTTGTTGTTGTTGTTGCTGCTCCAAGGCAGATGAAAGCTCCTGTTTCTTGTTTTACATTTCTGTTTAGTCCAGCTGGAGAGAGGGCTACAGACTACCCCGGAGTGCGTCTGTGCCTCCGGTCCAGTGGAGGTCGGCTCTCTTGCTTTGTGCCGGTCGGTTGTTTGTGTTGTTTGTGTTGTTTGTGTTCTCTGGGAGGATGAGAGCACATCGGGGGAGAAATGTCACGCGGCAGACCTGGGATCTGTTCATTTATGTCAGCGCTATATATATATATATATATATATATAAGTATGTGATAACAAAGGCTAAAGCCATGCGACACATTGATGTTGTTTTTGTTGACGGGATGTCCAGTCAATAAACACACGCCTGGTGATAACATCAGTTCCGACCTCTGGGCTCTTCTTTCTTTAACTTTTGTTCCTGAGCTCAAAGTCCAGCTCCAGGTGACGTGATCGTCCCGATGTTTACGGAGCGAGCGCTCGATCACCGAGGGGGGCGGGGCTAACGGTTTATCTAGTTCCTCGTCAGCCGCTCGTCAATATTGTTCTCACCGCTGTCGTCAACATGAGCTCATGTCGATAAAATCATACTCTCTCTCTCTCTCTCTCTCTTTCTCCAACGCATATATTTCTCAGATAATTTGCTCAGCAGCTGCTGCCCGTCGTCGTCTGTAGACTCTGAGTGTCTGTTGGCGTTGAAAGTCTGTAGACTCTGAGTGTCTGTTGGCGTTGAGCGTCTGTAGACTCTGAGTGTCTGTTGGCGTTGAAAGTCTGTAGACTCTGAGCGTCTGTTGGCGTTGAGCGTCTGTAGACTCTGAGCGTATGTTGGCGTTGAGCGTCTGTAGACTCTGAGCGTATGTTGGCGTTGAGCGTCTGTAGACTCTGAGCGTCTGTTGGCGTTGAGCGTCTGTAGACTCTGAGCGTCTGTAGACTCTGAGCGTCTGTTGGCGTTGAGCGTCTGTAGACTCTGAGCGTCTGTAGACTCTGAGCGTCTGTAGACTCTGAGCGTCTGTTGGCGTTGAGCGTCTGTAGACTCTGAGCGTCTGTTGGCGTTGAGCGTCTGTAGACTCTGAGCGTCTGTAGACTCTGAGCGTCTGTTGGCGTTGAGCGTCTGTTGGCGTTGAGCGTCTGTAGACTCTGAGCGTCTGTAGGCGTTGAGCGTCTGTTGGCGTTGAGCGTCTGTTGGCGTTGAGCGTCTGTAGACTCTGAGCGTCTGTAGACTCTGAGCGTCTGTTGGCGTTGAGCGTCTGTTGGCGTTGAGCGTATGTTGGCGTTGAGCGTCTGTAGACTCTGAGCGTCTGTAGACTCTGAGCGTCTGTAGACTCTGAGCGTCTGTTGGCGTTGAGCGTCTGTTGGCGTTGAGCGTCTGTTGGCGTTGAGCGTCTGTTGGCGTTGAGCGTCTCCTCCTCCGGTTTCACTTCCTCTGCGGTCAGCTCGCGTCGCCCTGAGCTCACAATGCCACTTCCTTCCTTCCTTCCTTCCTTCCTTCCTTCCTTCCTTCCTTCCTTCCTTCTTGTGATTCACTTTCATCCCTCTCCAGTGATTCATAAGTCTCCGCTCTCGCCTCGGGGGGTCGAGTCGAGCTGAGAGCTGGAACACAGGAATCATGAGGTGGTTTTCTCCCCGTGGTTCTATTGCCCTCCCCCCACACACACACACACACACACAGGCCACCCCCCCTCTCTCTTTGTCACAACATCATCACCTTTTCTTTTGTGGTTCCTTCGTTTAAAGTCAACCTTCGCTCTCGAGGACAAAACACACACGAGACTTCGTTGCTTTTCTTTTATTTCCCCCTCCCTCCCTCCCTCCCTCCCTCCCTCCCTCCCTCCCCCGACGCCTCCTCACGAGGCAGATGTGGGAACCCGAGTCGCTCGCTGATGAAACATTCGTCGGCAAGGTGACTTTCACCTGAGTTATTACTCCGCTCCGTCTCGCTTATTGTTGCTCCATAAATATCTTTCTGCTTCCTGTTGGGAGGAGAGAGAGAGAGAGAGGGATGGATGGAGGGGGGAGGGGGGGGGTCTGTTTGTCGATGACACTCCAACAATAGATCTCGTCTCATAAATGAATGATGAAAATCAATCTTTTGAATGCTAATCCTGACTTATGGATGTAGCTGTGTGCTCCGGGTGAACATCTGTCGGTGGCTGTCTGAGCTCCGTAAGCCGACTGGAGGCTCTGAGGCTGTGAGGCTCTGAGGCTCTGAGGCTGTGAGGCTCTGAGGCTGTGAGGCTCTGAGGCTGTGAGGCTGTGAGGCCCTGAGGCTGTGAGGCCCTGAGGCTGTGAGGCTCTGAGGCTGTGAGGCTCTGAGGCTGTGAGGCTGTGAGGCCCTGAGGCCCTGAGGCTGTGAGGCTCTGAGGCTGTGAGGCTGTGAGGCCCTGAGGCCCTGAGGCTGTGAGGCCCTGAGGCTGAGGCTGTGAGGCCCTGAGGCTGTGAGGCCCTGAGGCTGTGAGGCTGTGAGGCTGTGAGGCCCTGAGGCCCTGAGGCTGTGAGGCCCTGAGGCTGTGAGGCCCTGAGGCTGTGAGGCCCTGAGGCTGTGAGGCTGTGAGGCCCTGAGGCTGTGAGGCTGTGAGGCCCTGAGGCTGTGAGGCCCTGAGGCTGTGAGGCCCTGAGGCTGTGAGGCCCTGAGGCTGTGAGGCTCTGAGGCTGTGAGGCTCTGAGGCTGTGAGGCCCTGAGGCTGTGAGGCTCTGAGGCCCTGAGGCCCTGAGGCCCTGAGGCTCTGAGGCCCTGAGGCTCTGAGGGAAGCTTCTCTCCCCGAGGCGACTGATGCGTAAATGGACGTGACGTTCTCCGGGAGCAGACGTCGTGTTCCACTCCGGCTGCTCCACAGCTCTTTGTTTTGGGCTTTTGTTTGATTTAAAAGGAGCTTTTCTCACATTTATCTTCGGACATTTCCTGATAATTAAAACATTGGCTCTGTGAAACAATCACCGTCATTTTTTTATAACAACAATATTATTATAGAGATTAATCAACCTAATTCTGCCGACACCAGAACAGAACTCCTTCGCTTGGTTTCTCTCTCCATGTGGACGAACGCCTCCTCCTCCTCCTCCTCCTCCTCCTCCTCCTCCTCCTCCTACTCCTCCTCTGAGCCCTGAGCTGAGGGTCAAGCACACCGGCTGAAGGTCAACGCTGACCCTAGAGATCATCCTGTTGCCCCTGACCTCAGGGGAGAGCGCCAACACATCCCCCAACATTTAGATCATTTAATAGCGTTTTGTCTCATCTGTAAACAAATCAATTAATATAATTTTCAGTTATAAAAAAATAAGTTCCAATTATTAATTGTTGTTTAACAAATTTAATAGCAATACCACAACAAAATAATAATTATGATTGTCTGATTTATGTTTTCTGGTGTTTTTTGGTGGGGGGGGGGTTGAGAAGCGCGAGGTGTTTTTGATCGCCTCGCTGTCAGAACCGGCTGAAGCCTTCGGCCCAACGGTCCCGGCGGAGCTCGTTTGGGAGCGCCGCTGTCCGGGATGAGCGGTGCCAGGTACTCTGGCTCGGCAGGTAGAGACGGCGCCGTCGACCTAATAACGTTGTTTGCAGCGCGGCGAGGGGCGGCGGTGATTACTCAGAGGAGAGGGAGCCGCCGCTGGAACGCGGTTATTACCAATTATAGATGAATGATCTCTCCACCTGCGACCGGGGGACGTGTTGTTCTTCCTCTCCTCGCTGGCACCGTAATAAAGGCTGAACTCAGTTAGAGGAAGAACGCCGGGGGAGGGGGGAGGGGGGCATCGAAGGGCGTTATCCCAGCGGCGCCGTCGGCGGGCTCGCCGAGGTCACGCAGGGGTCGACTACGAGATGTCCTGAGGTGAAGGTGTTTGTTGGTCTTCTGACGGCCGCTCCTCTTCATCGTCTCCAGTGAGCGTCTCCGCTCTGTGGGACGCTCCTCCATCCGTCTATTCCCACAATGCACCTGGCTGCTGCTGTGCAACACCAGAGCACCCGGCGCCTATGCATCCGCGGCTAAAAGTAGACTGTGTGTGTGTGTGTGTGTGTGTGTGTGTGTGTGTGTGTGTGTGTGTGTGTGTGTGTGTGTGTGTGTGTGTGTGTGTGTGAGTGACACTGAGGCTGTAATTAAAGAGCCGTGGTGGGGAAGGCCATTGACTTGTTTTGACAAGGGAACACCTGAGCTTCCTTTGTGCGCCCCCCCCCCCCCCCCCCCCCCCCCCGACCGGAGAGGAGAGGAGCAGGAAATCTCACCCGTGGGACCCATCGGGCCCGCCTCCATCTCTCTTTCTCTCTGCCTCTCCTCCTCATACCCCCCCTCCACCTTTTGATCCTCAATATAAGCCCCTCCCACTGCCACCAATCGATTTCTTTCCCCTTATTTTTTACATTTCTCCTGCCTCCTCTTCATCATGTCCTGAGCTCCTGTGTTTCCAGCCTGGCTGCCCTTCCTCCCTCTCCTCCCTGCCTCCTCTTCATCATGCCCTGTGTTTCCAGCCTTCCTCCCCTCTCCTCCCTGCCTCCTCTTCATCATGCCCTGTGTTTCCTGCCTTCCTCCCTCTCCTCCCTGCCTCCTCTTCACGGGCGCCGGTGGCTGAAGACATTAGCGAGCAGACGTGCGGCCGCACGCCTCGTCCATCTCGCCGTTAACCCCGCGCGCCCTCACTCCGGTGTTTAGCTTCTCTCCCCACGTCGCTTTGTTTGTTTATCAAAAACATCGATTCCCTCCGACTTGATCCCCGCTCTCTGGAGGCTGGACCTCCACCCCACCTGAGCAGCTGCTCCTCCTCCTCCTCCTCCTCCTCCTCCTCCTCCTCCTCCTCCTCCTCCTCCTTGTCTCTTTAATTGCTCACATGTGGCTAATTAGGAGATGTGTGTGGGTTTTCCTTTGTCTTTCTGGGTTTTGTTTTACGGACGGTGTATTTCGTGTGTTGGTTTAGCTCCTCAGACGAGTTCTGTGACGCCATCGCACGGTTGTACATTTTTTGTTGTTGTTGTTGTTGGTTTTTTCGTCAGCTCATGCATTTAATCATTCTATTGTACGGCGCTGCAGAGGGGAGGGGACGGCACCGAGTCAAATTGGTCATGTGACTATACCTCAAACAAAGGACCTGTGGCCACACACACACACACACAGGCACACACACACACACACAGGCACACACACACACACACAGGCACACACAGGCACAGGCACACACACACACAGGAATTTGCCTGACTGGCTTTTTAGTTGTGCTCGAAAGGTGTGTCGTCGCTTTGTTGATGAAGCTCGAAACGCTGTCGTCTCACTTTAGTGGGGGGGGGGGGGGGGGGGGGAGGGGTCGTACCAAACGCTGCATTCAGACTGCGATGGTCTCTCCCCATCACTCGAGTAGAAACACACACGGCGTCACCGCGGCGGTGTGTGCGCCCGGTGACAGACCTCCGGCTGTGTGACGGATGTGGAGCCGTTCAGACGTCAGGACTTCCAGCGGCGAGGAAGACGAAGCCGCTGACTCAGCTCGCCGAGGGGGGCGGCGCCGAGCGGCTCGCGGGCCCAACAGCTGTCCGTCCGTCCGGTCGCCTCCGAGCCGCTCCACTTCTACGAGGCTTAGCGTTGAAATCAGGTCACGAGTGTTTCCTTCCCCCTCCATCTTCCTCTCCTCTCGTTTCCCCCACATGTTCGTTGTGTACCCCTCTGCCCCCCCGCCCCCCCGCCTGCACCCCTCTCCTCTGATTGCATTTCGTCCCGTATCTTCCCCCGCTCCGGCTCTCGTCTCTGCGTTCTCATATCTGTGATCAGATTACGAGGCGCATGGCGGGATTAGTGCGTCTCGCGTCTCGTATTAAAGACGAGCGAGCATGACGATGAGCGCGTTAGCACGCCGCTCATCGGCCGCGGCTAAACGATGACAAAGAGCCTCAACGCGGTTTCTGCTTCTGTTTCAATGGCCACGGGGGAAAGCAATAAAGACAGAGCTATCCTGCCTGACGATACGAGGGAGGAGATGATGGAGAGAGGAGATGATGGAGGGAGAGAGAGAGAGGGAGAGAGGAGATGAGCGAGAGAGAGAGAGAGAGGAGATGATGATGGAGAGAGAGAGAGGAGATTATGGGGAGAGAGAGAGGGAGAGAGGAGATAAGCGAGAGAGAGAGGAGATGATGGAGATGGAGAGCGAGAGAGAGGAGATTATGGAGAGAGGAGATGAGGGAGAGAGAGAGGGAGAGAGGAGATGAGCGAGAGAGAGAGAGAGAGAGGAGATGATGGAGAGAGGAGATGGAGAGAGAGAGAGAGGAGATTATGGAGAGAGGGAGAGAGAGTGGAGATGATGGAGAGAGGAGATGATGGAGAGAGAGAGTGGAGATGATGGAGAGAGGAGATGATGGAGATGATGGAGAGGAGATGATGGAGAGAGGAGATGATGGAGAGAGAGAGTGGAGATGATGGAGAGAGGAGATGATGGAGATGATGGAGAGGAGATGATGGAGAGGAGATGAGGGAGAGAGGAGATGAGGGAGGGAGGAGATGAGGGAGGGAGGAGATGAGGGAGGAGATGAGGGAGAGAGGAGATGAGGGAGGGAGGAGATGAGGGAGGGAGGAGATGAGGGAGGGAGGAGATGAGGGAGGGAGGAGATGAGGGAGGGAGGAGATCCTCCTCTGAAGTCTTTCTAGGGAATCGGTTTCTTTCATGTCGGCAAACTTTCTGGAAATGAAGGGAAGTTTCAAGGGAACATGCCACTCGCTCCCCTCTGCACACACTTTACTGATCATCAGTTCCCCCTTTTTCAGTTTCCAGTCGTTTTCGTCAGCCTCCCCCTCCCCCCCTCCCCCTCCCCCGCAGTCTGCTTCACCTCCTTTTGTTCCAGCTCTCCGTCTCATTTCTCTCCCTCACTCCCGGCCTCCCTTCATGCCTTTGAGTCTCACTCGTTCCTCCTCCTCATTTCCGTGTCTCATTCACTCAAAGGTGGTGGGGGGGGGGGGGGGTCACGGCGAGGTGTCTGGCCCTCAGGGTGGAGGGTGACCTTCAACCCCACCCAGACCCCCCTCACCCTCCATGTCCACGCTCTTTTCCTAACGGGTGCTCTTTCTCCACCATAAGTCCATGACCGTGTGTGTGTGTGTGTGTGTGTGTGTGTGTGTGTGTGTGTGTGTGTGTGTGTGTGTGTGTGTGTGTGTGTGTGTGTGTGTGTGTGTGTGTGTGTGTGTGTGTGTGTGTGTCTTTGTGTGTGTGTCTTTGTGTGTGTGTCTGTGTCTCTGTGTGTGTGTGTGTGTGTCTCTGTGTTTGTGTGTGTGTCTGTGTGTGTGTCTGTGTGTGTGTGTCTGTGTGTGTGTGTCTTTGTGTGTGTGTCTGTGTGTGTGTGTGTGTGTGTGTGTGTGTGTGTGTGTGTGTGTGTGTGTGTGTGTGTGTGTGTGTGTGTGTGTGTGTGTGTGTGTGTGTGTGTGTGTGTGTGTGTGTGTGTGTGTGTGTGATGACAGAATGGTTTTGTGGAGCGTGATGTGGGGAACAGATTGGTGTCTGAGCCTCCGAGTCCCGGCTCATTATCTCCTCTTTCACTCACCGCCTCGCCGCCGTCCAGTGACTCGTTTCCTCGTCGCTCCGCTTCCTTCCTCTCGGCGATGATTCACCGCTGAACCAGTTCCTCGACCGCCGCCGATCTTCCGGTCTCGAGCCTGGAGGACGGCGGCGGTGGAGCCAGGAATGCGGAGGCGTCCGGCGCGGCCGGCCGACGGCCAGTCGCTCCGGTCGGGCCGGACGCCGCAAGAAGAAGAACCAGGTCGGCGAGTTCTAGTCGCTCCACTTTATCTTGAACCGGCTGCCTTTTTTAGTTATATGAATACATGAAGAGTTATATGAATACATGAGGAGTTATATGAATACATGAGGAGCCCTATTGAGACAGACCCACTCACAGGGGACAACATTTACATATTTTTTAACCCACTGACTGAAAGCCAGGGCATTTAAAAATACATTGGAGGCACTTTTTTTAAACTTCTTGAACCTTTGTTAAAAAATGATAAATATACTTATTTAGGCTCACAGGATATGAGCAATTGTCATAAAAATGGCAATAATATAACTATTAGGCAGTAATAAGACTATTAGGCAGTAATAAGACTATTAGGCAGTAGTCTACAGCTTTTTAAAACAATCAGATTAAATGTTGTTCTTATTTATTTGTGGTTATTTTTTACTATTAACAATTTAAAAAAAAAATATATATATATATATATATATTAAACAATATATTTGTGTGTGTGTGTGTGTGTGTGTATATATATATATATATATATATATATATATATATATATATATATATATATATATATATATATATATATATATTGCCTGTACAATGTAGGTTTAAAAAAAAAAAAAAAATATATATATATATATTTTTTTTTAAAGAAATGTTTGAAGTTGAAGTGACGCCATGAGACTGGACGCTCTGCAGGCATCAGCTGGCGGATCAATAATGTACGCGTGTTCCTCTTGTCTGCCATCTTGTTTTTGGCTCTCGGCCTGACTGGCTGTCTGCGGCCGATTGATTCATCCCCTCTTCATCCCCTCTTCATCCCCTCCACTTCTCCCTCGGCCGCTCTCGTGGAGCCCTCCTCTCACAGAGGCCTCCCTAGGACATGTAGCTCACGCTACCTGGTCACATGGCGCTCTGCTCTCTACCTGGTCACATGGCGCTCTGCTCTCTACCTGGTCACATGGCGCTCTGCTCTCTACCTGGTCACATGGCGCTCTGCTCTCTACCTGGTCACATGGCGCTCTGCTCTCTACCTGGTCACATGGCGCTCTGCTCTCTACCTGGTCACATGGCGCTCTGCTCTCTACCTGGTCACATGGCGCTCTGCTCTACCTGGTCACATGGCGCTCTGCTCTCTACCTGGTCACATGGCGCTCTGCTCTCGGCGGCCCGACTTCCCCCGTTGGGGAAACGCCTCCACGTTGTACAACGCAGGACGGCGGGTCAGACGCCTCCGGGGAGGAAGTGATGAACTCGTGGAGACGATGAAGACATCGATAAGGGAGGAGGAACAATCGCTCGCATTGTGCTCTTTCTTTTTCTTCTCTTTCTGTCCTAGACTGGATTTAGATTTGTTTTTTGTGAAGATTAAAAACTCGAGGCGCTTAACGGACTCTTTGCCGCTCGCTCGGTTTGGATGAATACAGCCGTTATGATCATGTGACGGGAGGACCCTCTCGATGAGGGCTCTACGCCCTGTGCTCTATTTAAAGATCGTTAACGTACTGCGGATGTGTGGAGGCCCACCTCTAATCTACGCCCCGTGTCCTCACAGAGCGACACCTGGCCGACACGCTCACGCCCTGGGCCCTGCAGGGGGCTGTAGGTCGGCTGCAGGGGGCTGTAGATGGATGTAGGTGGATGTAGGTCGGCTGCAGGGGGATGTAGATGGATGTAGGTGGATGTAGGTGGATGTAGGTCGGCTGCAGGGGGATGTAGATGGATGTAGGTCGGCTGCAGGGGGCTGTAGGTGGATGTAGGTCGGCTGCAGGGGGCTGTAGGTGGATGTAGGTGGATGTAGGTCGGCTGCAGGGGGCTGTAGGTGGATGTAGGTCGGCTGCAGGGGGCTGTAGGTGGATGTAGGTGGATGTAGGTCGGCTGCAGGGGGCTGTAGGTGGATGTAGGTGGATGTAGGTCGGCTGCAGGGGGCTGTAGGTGGATGTAGGTGGATGTAGGTCGGCTGCAGGGGGCTGTAGGTGGATGTAGGTGGATGTAGGTCGGCTGCAGGGGATGTAGATGGATGTAGGTGGATGTAGGTCGGCTGCAGGGGGATGTAGATGGATGTAGGTGGATGTAGGTCGGCTGCAGGGGGCTGTAGGTGGATGTAGGTCGGCTGCAGGGGGCTGTAGGTGGATGTAGGTCGGCTGCAGGGGGCTGTAGGTGGATGTAGGTGGATGTAGGGGTTCTTCAAGCCGACGCCCCCCGCTGCCCTGTGGCTCCTGTCCTGCTCCACAGACGTCTTCTAGCTGCGTTTGAGACCTTGAGGCGCCGTGGGGCCTCGTCGCTGTCGTATGAACACGTTTCCTACCTGCATGTAGGAAGAGCCCCGAGCCATGTAGGGACGCAGACTTATCTAAAACAACCATTTCCCAGGTTAGGACTCCAAAGTTATCACGCCACAGCTGGAGCCTGACAGGAACACCACCCTACTGCGTTTGACCGTTGCTCAGGTCCATGTTCCCCGAGTTTCATCTCTTAGTTAATTTTGGGAACTTTTTATATACATAAGTATGTGTGTCTTCCTAAATCTGATCACTTGGACGCAGGTGGACCCCGAAGAAGCTCCAGAGAAGATCAGAGTCTGACTCGATGTTTATCCTCCTGAAACGAGGACGTCCTCGGGGTCGACTCTTTCAGGAGCTTCTGGTTCTCGCGTGTCCTCCAGCTCATCGCGCTCCCTGTGATCTCATGATCCGCTCGTGGACTGTTGTCTTGTTCCTCCTGGATGTAAGGCAGAGGTCACACACACACACACACACACACACACACACACAGGTCTCCCTGTACTCTGAGGCTCTGCACACATGAAGTCCTCCTGCTCGGTAAACAAGGCCCGGCCTGTGGGTGTTTGTGTGTACACAACCCGAGTGTTGCGGCGCTCTGGACACGTTGCTCAACAGCAGCTGACGTGAGGAGGAGTTTCCGGAGCGACTCCTCAGGTCTTCAGGCTGTGTTCCAGGGTCTGGTTCCCCAGCTCAGGAGCTCCCGCCGTGGTGGTGCCACTCCTGTGGTTTCTCTGGTACGGTCTTCAGTGACGGCTTTAGACGGGTGTTGTTTTGGTCTCCTCCAGCCGTGTTCTCATTGTGCTCGTTGGACTCGCCCTCTTCTTTATGTGACATTCCTGGCCGCTCATTGACTGACAGGATGTGACTCATCACATGCTGCTCATTCACGCACTTGTGCAAGCCCAGTTCCAGATAAGCTGCACACACACACACACACACACACACACTTGTATATGTGAGAGTGCAAGGGTATGAACCTTTTGTCAGCTTTCGATCACCCTGGAGACGTTTCTGGTTTGCAACACTGAGAAACTTCTGGACCCTTCTGGACTCTTCTGGACTCTTCTGGTCCCTTCTGGACTCTTCTTGACCCTTCTGGAACCTTCTTAACCCTTCTGGAACCTTCTTAACCCTTCTGGACTCTTCTTGACCCTTCTGGACTCTTCTGGACCCTTCTGGACTCTTCTGGACTCTTCTTGACCCTTCTGGAACCTTCTTAACCCTTCTGGAACCTTCTTAACCCTTCTGGACTCTTCTTGCCCCTTCTGGACTCTTCTGGACCCTTCTGGACTCTTCTGGACTCTTCTGGACCCTTCTGGACTCTTCTTGACCCTTCTGGAACCTTCTTAACCCTTCTGGACTCTTCTTGACCCTTCTGGAACCTTCTTAACCCTTCTGGACTCTTCTTGACCCTTCTGGACTCTTCTGGACCCTTCTGGACTCTTCTGGACTCTTCTGGACCCTTCTGGACTCTTCTGGACCCTTCTGGACTCTTCTGGACCCTTCTGGACTCTTCTGGACTCTTCTTGACCCTTCTGGAACCTTCTTAACCCTTCTGGAACCTTCTTAACCCTTCTGGACCCTTCTGGAACCTTCTTAACCCTTCTGGAACCTTCTTAACCCTTCTGGACTCTTCTTGCCCCTTCTGGACTCTTCTGGACCCTTCTGGACTCTTCTGGACTCTTCTGGAACCTTCTGGAACCTTCTTAACCCTTCTGGACTCTTCTTGACCCTTCTGGAACCTTCTTAACCCTTCTGGACTCTTCTTGACCCTTCTGGACTCTTCTTGACCCTTCTGGAACCTTCTTAACCCTTCTGGAACCTTCTTAACCCTTCTGGACTCTTCTTGACCCTTCTGGAACCTTCTTAACCCTTCTGGACTCTTCTGGACTCTTCTGGACCCTTCTGGACTCTTCTTGACCCTTCTGGACTCTTCTTGACCCTTCTGGAACCTTCTTAACCCTTCTGGACTCTTCTTGACCCTTCTGGAACCTTCTTAACCCTTCTGGAACCTTCTTAACCCTTCTGGACTCTTCTTGACCCTTCTGGAACCTTCTTAACCCTTCTGGACTCTTCTGGACTCTTCTGGACCCTTCTGGACTCTTCTTGACCCTTCTGGACTCTTCTTGACCCTTCTGGAACCTTCTTAACCCTTCTGGACTCTTCTGGACCCTTCTGGACTCTTCTGGACCCTTCTGGACTCTGGACTCTTCTCTGCATGTCACGAGCTTCAGTTATCTGTGTGGCGTCTGAGTCCAGCATCCTGAGGCCTGAAGAAGCGCCCCACCTTTCTGCCATGACATGCCACGGCGCTGCAGGAGGAGCCTCGTGAGCCCGTCTGGGGGACGTCACCACAGTCGCAAACCTGCGGCCTCAAGGGAAGTGGCACCCGGCCGCCGTCACGCCACCACCATCGGCTGAGCCTCAGTGGGGATTCTAACTCCTCCAACGATGAACTCTAAGCTCATCGAGAAGTTCATTCTATATAAACGTACTCCAGGGGCTGGAACCAGCAGGCGGCCTCTTCTACCTGGAGATATCAATTCATCAGGTCTCAACTTCTGTGGACTAATTCTGTCCACCGGACGGTTGTTTAGCCCTGTGTGTGTGTGTGTGTGTGTGTGTGTGTGTGTGTGTGTGTGTGTGTGTGTGTGTGTGTGTGTGTGTGTGTGTGTGTGTGTGTGTGTGTGTGTGTGTGTGTGTGTGTGTGTGTGTGTGTGTGTGTGTGTGTGTGTGTGTGTGTGTGTGTGTGTGTGTGTGTGTGTGTGTGTGTGTGTGTGTGTGTGTGTGTGTGTGTGTGTGTGTGTGTGTGTGTGCCAGCTTGTTATGGTGCAACACCGGAGCAACCGTCGAGTTGTAGCTGGCAGATGAGACGCTGCTGATGATCGTTAAATCGCAGCGGGCCGTATATCAGCTGAGAGGGACCTGTAAGCCCAGACACACACACACACTAACCAGTAGCCGTGGCAACTGTCTGCAGGATCTTCTTTCCCCTCCTTCTCTCTCTCTTATATCCAACCTCTTGCTTTCATGAGATAATCCTCCCCTCATCCTTTTGGTTTTAACGAAGAAAGAGAAAGTTCGACCGAGCAGAGGAAGAAAGGAAAAGTGAGATGTGAGGCGGCTGCTTAGCGTCATGTGACCAGATCAGTGAACACGCCCCTCACTACACACACACACACTGTTCATCCACCGCTGCAAGTAGTCCCACAATCACCCTGAAGATCGTTGGTGTGACTGGTGTAATAGCAGACAGAGCTCAGTGCCCCCCCTCTGGACCTCTCGGCCTCCTGGTCTCAGGACGTGTCTCCGGCCCTCCTGGAGGCCGACATGTCCCGACATGTTCTGTGTTCACGTGTCGGGCGGCGCTCCGAGACGCCCCGGCCCTCCACCCACATTCCTCCAGCTGGGTCATGGAAAGGTTCACAGGAAGGGAAGCGGAGGAGTCGCCGGCTCTGTTTATGGAAAAGTCTTCTTTTGAACTCGAGATTGAAAAAGCTGCAGGAACACATTAGCACCACAATGCACCACGTAATCACATTATGTCATTACTTACCGTAGTGCTGTTTAGCAATCCCCTGTGGCGCATTGCACCTTCAACGTGAATGAGTCATCAGGTTGAGAACAACTCTGCTCCGGTAGAACCTCTCGGTACGCACTTTGGGCTCCGTCCAGGTGGCTATCAAATATTATTGCTTCATATTTATATTTATATATATATATATATATATTTTTTTTTTAAAATATATATATATATATATATATTTGTATTTGTATATAGGTATATATATATATTTATTTATATTTAAATATTTTGTATACATGTATATCTATTTAAATATTTTTGTATATATATTAATATATATAATATATATATATATATATATATATATATATTAATACACATATTGTGTATATATATATATATATATATATACACAATATGTTAATACAAAGCGAAGGGCTTGAAGGCCTCCGGTGAACCCGGGACTATTACAGGACGATGACACACGCTGAGCTGAGAACCAGTCTCAGAACCCCCCCCCCCCCCCCCCTTATCTCCTCCCAGCACATTCACACCCTGCAGCACATTCTCAGAAATATTAGGCGCAAAAGCCCAAAGATTCCTTTCCACTGAAGCCCTCATGCGTCACCACCGGCCCACCGTGTGTTCTTCAGTAACCCGGCAACCACGTTGGTTTCCTGGTTCCGTCGTGGTCCAGCGGCGCCGATGATGTCACCACGTCGAGCAGCGAGATGAAACCGGCTCCGTGATAAAGTGTTATCTAACAGAAATCCTCTGGCTCAATGAATGTCGGGGTGAAAGTGGATCATCTAATTCCCTGGAGGTGTGTGTGTGTGTGTGTGTGTGTGTGTGTGTGTGTGTGTGTGTGTGTGTGTGTGTGTGTGTGTGTGTGTGTGTGTGTGTGTGTGTGTGTGTGTGTGTGTGTGTGTGTGTGTGTGTGTGTGTGTGTGTGTGTGTGTGTGTGTGTGTGTGTGTGTGTGTGTGTGTGTGTGTGTGTGTGTGTGTCTTTAAATTCCTGCTGGTTTCGGTGAAGATATTCAGTTCCCTCTTTGTGTGGCAGAGAAAAGACGAGACTCTGTCCCCAGAGACGCTTTGGGGGCTTTTCATTGGCTGCTGCCCCACATGGTGTAAAGGTGTGTGTTGTGCACACACACACACTGATGCTCCTCGCCGTGAAGAGGAGGCTCCTCCTCACTGAAGACCAATAAAGCAGAAGCTGTCCGTCACCATGTGGCTCACTCTGACTCACTGGTTACTCATTTCACTCTCGACCTCCTCAGCCTGCTGTCTTCCAGTAACACACACACACACACACACACACACACACACACACACACACACAACCTCCTGACCCAACTTCATTTCTCAGCCCAGTTGGTTCTTTCCACTTGTGTTCAGAAGAGTTTGTGGAGGTGTGGACATCATCATCACATCATCATCATCACATCATCATCATCACCACTGACTCATGTCCAGCTGGTCGGGTTCACTTTCTGAGCCTGACTGGTGTGTCTGAGCCTCCCAGTGGCCGAGCGTCGCCACTGCGCCCACTGAGGCTCATTTCCAGGAAGTGAGAGGCGGAAAACCTCCAGGGAGGAATGTCGGGGCAACAATGTGAGGGGGGGGGGGGGGTTAGGGCTTTCAGGTGGATGGAAAGTTCCACCTGTGGGGGGGGGACCTGGTGACCTGGTGACCTGGTGACCTAGTGACCTTACAGAAGGGAGTGTGCCCGACCCGTCCAACCGGCGGCCTCGGCGCCGTGTCGGCGTCTTCCTCGCGAGTCCTCCGGCGTTGACCTCCCGTTTCTTTCCCTCTGTCTCGTCTCTCAGGAGCGCTTCGCCGAGATCTTCGGGCAGGACGCGGCGGCGGAGAGCAGGAAGTCCCAGGAGAGCTTCAAGCGGTGGCTGCTGGCCGGCGTGACGCTGGTGACCGGCGTGGTGGTCGGCTCGCTCTTCGCCCAGAAGCGTCTGTGAGGGGGCGGCGCTCGACGGGGCTCCTCCCCCCCACCCACACAGGCCACGCCCCCTCCACCGCCAACCTCAGCCCACCACGGAAGTTCAAGTCGAGGTCCCGTCAGAACTGATGATGAGGATGTTTACCCCCCCCCAGTGGACTAAGGAGATCTTCACACGTTGTTGGAACTTTTGAGAAAAAGACGAAGCTGAGGAAGAGGAGCGACTCGCGTTCAAGTCGTTCTCCTCCGTGACTGATGTGAGGCAACACAGACGCCCCCCCCCCCCCTCTTCATGTTTGTATGCATTAGTTTTAACAAATTGTTGGGTTCCCCACGTTCGAGGAGACGGCTGCTTGTTGCTGTGTGCCATATGGAGGACGTAGCCCCCCCCCTTTCTCTATCTCTCTCTCTCTCCCTCCCCCCCCCTCCCCCCCAGTTGGACGGTAACACCCTGGTGGTGCCTTCAGGCTCTTTGGTTTCTCTGTGCACAACAAATGAGAAGCAGTTGGAACCCAGTTGCTCTCAATGGCTCCCCCTGCTGGTTTGTGTCCGTCATTACCCCCCCCCCCCCTCACCTGTGCCTCTTGCCTCACCTGGTGGTCGGCTGTAGCAGCACATGGAGCATGAAGGACTCTTCGGGTCCATATTTGGGTGTTTATGTCTTTCTTTATTATTTGAAATGCCTTGTCTTATTTTAACCCACGAGGAGATCCAGACGCGTGGAACACTCATCGCCTCTTCATCGCCTCCTCTTCATCACCGGTGTACAAACAATAAATGAAGAACAATAGCGTGGGACATTATTATGATTATGATTATGACACAAACGGATCTTTTAGGTTTTAGGGTTTAATTAATAAATATAACACATCTCATGTTGATTTAAAGATGTAACGCCTGGCAGACACAGCTGAGGGTCCACTAGCGGCTCTTCATCGTCAGAGAGCCTGGCAGACACAGCTGAGGGTCCACTAGCGGCTCTTCATCGTCAGAGAGCCTGGCAGACACAGCTGAGGGTCCACTAGCAGCTCTTCATCGTCAGAGAGCCTGGCAGACACAGCTGAGGGTCCACTAGCGGCTCTTCATCGTCAGAGAGCCTGGCAGACACAGCTGAGGGTCCACTAGCAGCTCTTCATCGTCAGAGAGCCTGGCAGACACAGCTGAGGGTCCACTAGCAGCTCTTCATCATCAGAGCTGAAACGTAAACGTAGAACACTTGTTTAAATGTGGGATGCTTTAGATTTTTTAAATCCATCAAATAAACCTTTAGTCTTTATCTGTTCATGTTAAACATTAACACACTTTGAATATGACATCATCGTCTCTTCTTCTGCTGCTGCGGATGATTTGATTCACAGGTTCTGATCCCAGGTCAGCCTCCCGGGGTCCGCTGCTTCATGTCGTGTTTCAATAAATAAATTAAAGGTCTGGGATTAAAGTCTGGTTTTGAGTTTCATTAGGAATGCGTCCCTCACCCCCCCCCCCCCCCCACCACACACACACGCACACGCACACACACACACATATGTATATATATATGTATTTATTTATATATATATATAAATATATGTTCATGGTGGGATGGATAATGAAGGCGATGTTGGTACTTTGAGATGTTTCTTGAGCTCCGGGCTCTGACGTCACGTCCGCATGAGCAGCAGCACGTGACACTGGAGGAAAAGTACTAAT
>CM070097.1:23596526-23601526 GCA_036178185.1 Liparis tanakae
ACGTTCCACCAACAGTCAACACGTTCCACCAACACGTTCCACCAACACGTTCCACCAACACGTTCCACCAACAGTCAACACGTTCCACCAACACGTTCCACCAACACGTTCCACCAACACGTTCCACCAACACGTTCCACCAACACGTTCCACCAACAGTCAACACGTTCCACCAACACGTTCCACCAACACGTTCCATCAACAGTTAACATGTTCCACCAACACGTTCCATCAACAGTTAACATGTTCCACCAACACGTTCCATCAACAGTTAACATGTTCCACCAACATGTTCCATCAACACGCTCCGCTTGTCACATGACGTCATCGTGGAGCGACTCCGTGTCACATGACGTCATCGTGGAGCGACTCCGTGTCTCATGACGTCATCGTGGAGCGACTCCGTGTCTCATGACGTCATCGTGGAGCGACTCCGTGTCTCATGACGTCATCGTGGAGCGACTCCGTGTCACATGACGTCATCGTGGAGCGACTCCGTGTCTCATGACGTCATCGTGGAGCGACTCCGTGTCACGGCACCTTGTTTCAACCGTTTATTCATCTGAATGTTTTACTTTCTTATATCTTTAATTTGTTTCTCTTTGCCCTCAATCTGTTCAGTCTCTTCCTCGTGTCCTACTTCCTTTCCTACTTCATTTCCTACTTCCTTTCCTTTCCTACTTCCTTTAACCCGACTGCTCTGAGCTTTTCGGGCTCCAGATGGATTTTGAGGAATGAAAAGACGTTTTGGGTTTGATAACCACCAGAACAGCTGATCCCAGGTCAGCCCTGAGGGGGCGGGGCCTCTGAGAAATAAGATTATATTGTGTGTTATAGTTTCTCTTCCTGCAGCTACGTTTATCATCCCCCTTTCATTATTCATGTCACATGATCCATAATTCATGTGTTTTTTGTGAAGTGCCTCTGGAGGGGGGAGGAGAGGGGGAGAGGGGGAGAGGAGGGAGGAGGGGGAGAGGAGGGGGGGCTCTGGATCATCTGTCCCAGTTTATCAAAGATGAAAAGCAACAAGAGCGATGGGGGTGTTGGTGTGGGGGGGGAGAGAGAGAGGAGAAGAGAGAGGAGAAGATAGGGAGGAGAGAGAGGGAGAGAGAGGGAGAGAGAGGAGAAGAGAAGACAGGGAGAAGAGAGAGAGAAAGAGGAGACGATATGGAGGAGAGAGAGGAGAGGGAGAGAGAGAGGAGAGAGGAGAGGGAGAGAGAGGAGAGGGAGAGAGAGAGGAGAGAGGAGAGAGGAGAGGGAGAGAGAGAGAGAGGTAGTCTCCTGGTGTCGGGTGGTGGAGATGAAGACAGGAAACAGAAGGATGTTAATCTGCTGCTTCCTGGTTGGTCACATGACTCGAACCATGAGGACCTCATTGGATCGCTCGGTTCCGTAAGTTTACAACAAAGAAGGAAGCAGGAAGTCTTGAGGAGGAAGTCGTGAGGAGGAAGTCTTGAGGAGGAAGTCGTGAGGAGGAAGTCGTGAAGAGGAAGTCTTGAGGAGGAAGTCCTGAGGAGGAAGTCCTGAGGAGGAAGTCCTGAGTGTCTCCTCTGGGCAGAGCGCCCTTGAGCAAGGCGTCGGTGCTGCACGGCTATAACGTCCTCTTTCACTCACACTGTTGATGGAGGCTTAGCGCCTCCCACAGGCCTGTGTGTGTGTGTGTGTGTGTGTGTGTGTGTGTGTGTGTGTGTGTGTGTGTGTGTGCGTGTGTGTGTGTGTGTGTGTGTGTGGTGACCGAGGGGGATTCAACACAAAAGAGCCCGTCACATGCAGCCTGCCCTCTGTCTGGTCACACCCATCCTCTCCCTCCCTCCCTCCCTCCCTCCCTCCCTCCCTCCCTCCCTCCCTCCCTCCCTCCCTCCCTCCCTCCCTCTTTTCTTCCACCTCTTGTCTCTACCTCTGTTCCCTCTCTTCCTCTCTGGGGATCATCCCTCGCTCCGGCTGCAGGAGAGGTGTGGAGCAGCAGCTGGGTGAAGGGAACAAGGGAACAAGGGAAAAGGAGGGGAGCGTAGGAAAGAGGAACCTCCTCGTGACCTTTGACCCACATTTGTCTTTTCTGGCTCGTCTTCAGATTTATGACGACGCCCAAACCTCCACGTGTGTTTAGGCATCGGACAACAACAACAACACCAACACCAACAACAACAACAACAACAACAACTCTCTCTGTGGTCGTCATGGCGTCGTGAAGCGGCCCGACATCGACCAATGAAGTGTACTGACTGTACAGCCCCCCCCCCCCCAGGAAGTGTGGTGGTGTTCCATGTGAGTCCAGCGGTTTGTGTTTTCTGCCCGGCGACTCGTCTGTTGACTTAGTGATGAGCTCATGAGGAGGAGGAGGAGGAGGAGGAGGAGGAGGTGGAGGAGGAGGAGGAGGAGGAGGAGGAAGAGGAGGAGGAAGAGGAGGAGGAAGAGGAGGAGCTGGGCTCAGTTTTTCCGTTTATTTCCACTTTTCCTCCCTCACATTCCAGAGACTGCCATCCTAAGCCAGACCGACTTCAGACCGACTTCAGACCGACTTAAAAAACAGTTATGCTGCTGAGAAAAGCTCTAAATCTGGCCTTCCTGATACCCCCCCCCCCCCCATGACTCATGTCACGTAAACAACAACAGAGTAGTCTCCAGGAACAGGGTTTCCAGCAGTGGAGTGCTGTGCCGTCCGTGTTGTCGTTCCTCCAGACTTCCTCACCGCTTCTACGGAACAGGAAGCCGCCGCCGCCGCGCCGGTGAGGAGTGAGAGTTCACGCCGGATGAGTCAAGAGGAAAAGAGAGAGAGAGGAGCCGCCGGATGGGACGGCCGAGTGCCTGGAAACCAAAGACCTGGCCACGTTGCCAGGTCTGACCTGAAACCCTCTTTCCACTGGATCAGTTCCAGCTCCACAGACGACTTCAAACCTCGTTTTCTTTTTACAGATAACCGGATTGAATCCATGTTTTATGTCTACAGACGTCTCATCAGACCTGCTCCGGCCCAGCGGCCCGGAGCAGGTCTGATGGAGAGGATGTGTGAGGACGTCACGGTTCAGGCCTCAGTGCTCGACTCTCCATGAGCAAAGGGAAACGAGTCAACGGTGACTTTCTCTTTCCTACGGGACACAGGCGGCGCTCTCATGGGCGAAAGGTCCTGTTTGTTTGACCCACCCAGAATGCAACAGTGCTCTCCTCATGGCGGAGGCTTGCCCCCCCCCTACGAGGCCTCTGATTGGTTGCCCTGGTATTCTCCCTCCCCATGCCTGAACCCAACCAACAGCAGAACCAATCAGAGGCAGAGCCCCTGTTGGGAGGCGGGTTTGGGGTGTTTGAAGCTCTTTGAGACGCCGACACACGTTCTGTTAACCGGTGACGTTGCATTGACCCGGGTCCTTTTCCTGGTCCTGGTCCTGGTCCGGGTCCTGGTCCTGGTCCAGTCTGGATGTCCCGCTGCGTCACGAGACCCCCGCTGGGCCTCTGAGAACTTCCTTCCAGCTCAGGTCGTCCTGAATTAGTTTATTAAAGCAGCTTGTTGCCAAAACATTAGATCATCTCGGCCTCCTCGCCCCCCCTCGGCGGCCCCCTGGCTTTGAGACCAGAACATGAAGGACCCAGATCCCGAGGCCCTGGAGCTGCGCCTGCCTCCCTCTCTGCCATCGCTCGGCTCTACGGTTCAGTTTTCACTCATTAAAGTTCCTCATGGCTTCTTGTAATGACTCACTTTGGTCTCTTTTTGCCATCATATAATTATACATGTTATACAGAACATGATGTTGGAAAGTGTATAATATTATTGTGGTGATGGAGAACATTAGAAGGGCTGAGAGAGGCAGACTTAATATTCACTAAATTCAGTTTATTGAGGAGTTAGTACCAAAAGAATGTGATTCTTCGTAAAAAAATACAACATCTGAAGAAAATAAAACCAAATGACCAAAACTCATTGATAAATCTATTTATCAGTGGGGTTAATTTGGTAAATTTGCATTCATATATGAACTACCTCAACACAAGAATGTAGTGTGAACAAGGAATTAATATATCATAACTAATAGTATTAAAAGTAAAATGCTCCACGTGTATTTACTGCAATAACTGTTCTGGTCAGATTGACAGTCAGCAGATCCTTATTTGAAGAGATATATTTAATAGGATTTTGATGTGTATTTAATAGCATTTAGAAAAAAATATTTGATTCTTTTTGCAATGAGACAGTATTGAGTAACGTCCATTAAATGATGGATTGTTAGTGTTGGGCCTAGAAACAGTACTTTATTGAATTATTTCATAGAAAGGTAACTCTAACCAATTATTTAGTGATTTGGGAAATTCTGTTGATGAATTGTTTTATACATGTTTATAAGTCTATACATGTCCATGTGGTTCTGTTATACAGATTTATATTTCTGTTAATAACTTAATTATACTGGAGGGGCTGAGTTGTCTTCCTCGAAAGAAAAGGCTGCTCAACAGCCGGTCAACGTTCGAGCAGGTTGTAAAGTCTCGCGAGAGTACGTGGTTACCAAGGCGCCGGGCACGCAGCGTCTTCAAAAACCTGTGAATGGCCCGAGCTGACCAATGAGAGGACACCCGGCCGTACCAAAGCGGGGTTCGTTTTTGTAGGGGGGTGGGTCTCTTTTAATTAAACTATAATGCAAAGCGAGTTACGCTTTTCAGAATAATTAAACCGGTGAGTCACGTGTTTCCTCCCGATACCCTTCGCGTTATTTGTGCAGCCCGTACTAAAAGTGTAATAAGTCCAGGTGTGTGTTACGGGAGGGTCATTCATGGTATCGACCGCGCCAACGTTGAAAGTTTCAGTGAAAGCTGACCCGATGCGAGGTCAACACGACGCCGGGACTAACGGCTCCGACACGGACGGAACACCTCGCCTACCAGAAGAGCCGCGGCCCCGGTGAGCAGCGCCGGTTACCCTCTGATTACAGTGCGTGAGGACCGCGTCATGTGGGCTTTGTTGGGACCACCGGATCAACAGACGCGTTTTAAGCTAACGCTAAATTAAAAATTAA
>CM070097.1:23606526-23619026 GCA_036178185.1 Liparis tanakae
CCCCTTTATTTAAAAACAACGATGAAAAATATGAAAAACATGTTTAATATTCACACTATTTACACACTTTACAAACTATTTACACACCAACTCAATAAATTAACTTCAATGTATTTTGTGATGGCCTTGTTAGCAACTGAACATGCTGTAACAATAATCATACCTGCAAACTTATGAGGGGTGAAAAAGGTGAAAACAGGGGTGCTTTTTTGCTGTTGTCTCCACATCCACGTTGTTTGATGACGCCTCAAAGCTTTTATAGCTAGTCTTTTGATTGTTCTGACCGCAAATCTAAATAATAATAATAAACATTTAAAGAAAAAATGTCCTCTGAATAATTCAGTGTTCGGGCCCTAATAACAGTAATAACAACTTTACATTATCATTATATATAATATGGTTAAAGTTATTCATGAACCAACTTCCTTCTTTTTCTTTTTACTTGTGTGCTCTGCTGAGCTTTGATTCTGTTCTTTGATTCTGTTCTATGATTCTGTTCCATGACTCTGTTCTATGACTCTGTTCTATGATTCTGTTCCATGACTCAGTTCTATGATTCTGTTCCATGATTCTGTTCTATGATTCTGTTCTATGATTCTGTTCCATGATTCTGTTCCATGATTCTGTTCTATGATTCTGTTCTATGACTCTGTTCTATGATTCTGTTCTATGACTCTGTTCTATGATTCTGTTCCATGACTCTGTTCTATGATTCTGTTCTATGATTCTGTTCCATGACTCTGTTCTATGACTCTGTTCTATGATTCTGTTCCATGATTCTGTTCTATGACTCTGTTCTATGATTCTGTTCCATGATTCTGTTCCATGATTCTGTTCCATGATTCTGTTCTATGATTCTGTTCCATGACTCTGTTCTATGATTCTGTTCCATGATTCTGTTCCATGATTCTGTTCCATGATTCTGTTCTATGATTCTGTTCCATGACTCTGTTCTATGATTCTGTTCTATGATTCTGTTCCATGACTCTGTTCTATGATTCTGTTCCATGATTCTGTTCCATGATTCTGTTCCATGATTCTGTTCTATGATTCTGTTCCATGACTCTGTTCTATGACTCTGTTCCATGATTCTGTTCCATGATTCTGTTCCATGATTCTGTTCCATGACTGTCGGAGGAGTCTGTTCCTTCGACATCGCATGTTCTCGTCACTCTCTCCAATCCCATGAACGCCGACCGTCTAATTCCGCCCCCCCTACCCAAAGAAAAACTCTTCGAATCTACACAATTCACGCGGATGACCTATTTGGATTTCAAAACGGTGAATTTCGCCGAAAGGTGACAAGTTTACAAGTATGAATAATATTATAATAGTCATGACCAGTGGTCCGCGTTCCGATGTATTATTTGTTTCTCCTGGCCCGCTGCCGTTGAGATTGCAGCGAGACGCGGAGAAAATGTGAAGTGAAGCTCTTCTTTTCAACAAAACATCTTTGATGGGCGTGTCGAGTCTCGGCCAATCAGCGTTCAGATGTCGACAGCGTTTGGGAAGTTAGGTTAGCTTGAATGTTAGTCCGCTACATCTGCTGCTGTCCCGCTGCACGGTGTAGCGATGCTAACGAAGTACCGCACGTTAAACACGGTGTGAATGAGCATATTCTTAGGATCAATACTTCAGTAAAAGAGCGATGAGAGCGCGCGCTGCTCCGCTCCGTTAAACGCCGTCTGCACTCCGCAGCTCAGAGCCGGTAGCCCCGCCCTGCAGCCAGTGGTGAGGGGAGCGGAGCAGGGAGCGCTCTGATTGGTGCATATTTAATGAGGTATCGGTACTAAAAATATGCCAAACCGTACCGTTTTAAACGTAAGGGTACCGCGGTACTTTTCTAGTACCGGTACACCGTGCAACACTAGTGTGTGTGTGTGTGTGTGTACTTTAGTAGTTTGACTATGTTGAGGAAATGTTACTTTCTGTATTCTTGTTGTTCTTAGTTTGTCCTCTAGGTTGAAATGCACTTATTGTAAGTCTCTTTGGATAAAAGCGTCTGCTACATGACATGTGATGTAATGTGTGTGTGTGTGTGTGTGTGTGTGTGTGTGTGTGTGTGTGTGTAGCCTGACGTCTCCAGGTATGTGTGTGTGTGTGTGTGTGTGTGTGTGTGTGTGTGTGTAGCCTGACGTCTCCAGGTACGTGTGTGTGTGTACACACTATGTGTGAGTACACACTGTGTACACACTACACTGTGTGTCCCAATGCATACACACACACACACACGCACACACATAACCTCATTTCTAATGTTTCTTTTCTTCTCATGCTCTGACTCTCATTCAAGCGTCTGCTGTCACCCCACACCTCTCCTTCTCTCTCTCTCCCTCTCTCTCTCTCTCCCTCTCTCCTTCTCTCTCTCCCTCTCTCTCTCTGTCCCTCTCTCTCCTCTCTCTCTCTCTCTGTCCCTCTCTCTCTCTCTCTCTCCCTCTCTCCTCTCTCTCTCTCCTCTCTCTCCTCTCTCCCTCCCTCTCTCTCTCTCTCTCTCTCTCTCCCTCCCTCTCTCTCTCTCAGACGTCCTCTAGAGGAAAGTAAACGATGAGTTCTCCAGATGATATTTGGTGGTTGGAAATATGAAAGAAGTCGAGTTCTAAAACAACCGAGAAACGTTTCCATCATGGAACAGAGACATCACCCTCTCTCTCTCTCTCTCTCCCCCTCTCTCTCTCTCTCTCTATGTCTCTATCACTCTCTGTGTCTCTCTGTCCCGCTCTCTCTCTCTATCGCCCTCTCTCTCTCTCTCCCCCCTGTCTCTCTCTCTCCCCCTCTCTCTCTCTCCCTCTCTCTCTCTATCGCTCTCTGTCTCTCTCTCCCCCCTCTCTCTCTCTCTCCCCCTCTCTCTCTCTATGTCTCTACCTCTCTCTGTGTCTCTCTCTCTCTCTGTGTCTCTGTCTCTCTCTCTCTTTTCTTTTTAGAGACATCAGCTGTTTGTGAAATTGTAGAACGGAAAGTTTATGTGTGTGTGTGTGTGTGTGTATGTATGTGTGTGTGTGTGTGTGTTTGCACATTCTCTCTGCTGTTCAGGGATGAGAAGAAGGGGAAAGGGGTGCATGTTTGAGGGTGTGTGAGGGGGGATGTGTGTGTGTGTGTGTGTGTTTGTGTGTGGAAACGGGGTCACATGTTGAAAGAGACGGTTATAAAAAGACTCATTAAAAATGTGCGAATAGATATGAAGAGAAACGAGTGATGTAAAGGAGGAGGAGGAGGAGAAGGAGGAGGAGGAGGAGGAGGAGGAGGAATTGTTTTTATGGGGAGTTTGAGAAGAAGTCCAAACAACATGGATCAGTGAAGCTCCTCTTTGAGGTGAAGTGAGCGACACGAGGATCAGCTCCTTGTTTATTTGTTTGTTGTTTGATTGTTTATTGTTTGTTGTTTCATTGTTTACTCTCCGTCTGTCTCTCACACCACGGCCACTCTGGAGACAAAGAGCATCCCAGAGGAGTCGGGAGGAGGCGTCAGTGTCCAGAGCTCCCCGCTGAGCGCCATGCAGCTGTTTCACCCGTTGTCCTCCTCCTCCTCCTCCTCCTCCTCCTCCTCCTCCTCCCCCTTTTTTTCTTCCCCCCTTTCTCCCTTTCAAAGAATTTGGATTTGAATGAAAGCCCTGCCTCAATGTTTTGTTGTGCTCTGACAGAGGGGGGGGGGGGGGGGGGACCCTTTTCGAGGGGGACCAATGCGAGCCCGCCCCCTTCCCCCCTTAGCCCCGCCCCCTGATGCTCCCAGCCCGCCGTGTGATTGGCCGGCTGGGAGGAGCCAGCCTCCGTATTAAAGCCCCGGCCCGCCTGCTCCTCTTCAGTGTGGAGGAGAGCGCCGCGGCAGTGTGTGCGTGTGTGTGTGTGAGTGTGTGTGTGTGTGTGTGTGTGGTTGTGTTCATGAGGCGGTTATCTGACTCGGACTCTTTGAACCTTTCCAGGAGCGCCGAGCTGCCGGGTAGAAGAGCTCCCATCGGGCCGGTGACCCCGACCCGGGTCCGTCTCTAAAGGTGGACCGGCCGAGGCCCCCATGTGGAATCTGACCCCGACCGACCCGACCGACCCGACCCTCACGCAGCCTTTCACTGACTCGTGGACCGGAGGGATAAAAGAGAAGAAGAAAAGAAGAGAAGTGAGAGCAGCACCGACAGGTAAGGAAGTTTAATGGAGGGGGGGAGGAGGGGGGGAGGAGGGGGGGGGACATGTAGGAGCTCTAACAGGATGCCCCCCCCCCTCTGTTTGTCTCTCCTGTCCAGTTGTTGATATAAACCACTTTATATATTATATATATTGTACTTATATATATATATATATATATTTATGTATATTATATATTTATATATATATATATATATATTATAGAAATATATATATATAGTATTTTTATATATAAATATTATATTTAATATATATAATATTTATATATATATGTATAATATTTATATATATTATATTTATATATATATATTTAATATTTATAATATTGATATAAAGGATTTATATTTATATATATATATATATATATATATATATATATAAATCCTTTATTCTTGCTCGTCTGTCCATCGTTCCTCTTTGACTGACGGAGTACTCTCCCTCCTCTTCATCAGCCCCTCCGTCATGCCGGTGGAGACCCTCCCCTTCACCTCCTCCATGCCCTTCCGGATCCTCCACAAGGGGCCGGACTACTTCCGGCGCCAGGCCGAGCCCGGCGCCCGCAAGCTGAGCGCCGTGGAGCGCCTGGAGGCCGACAAGGCCAAGTACGTGAAGAGCCAGCAGGTGGCGCTCACCCGCCAGGCGCCCGTCATCCGCAAGCCGCTGGTGACGCTCCACATCGGCACGCCGCCCGCCAGGAAGCTGGCCCGCTGGCCGGCCAGCGTGGAGAACGCGGGCTGGAGGCGGGGCCCGGCGCTCAACCTGGACATCCTGAACAACCTGATCAACGACGTGTGCGACGCGCCGCCGCCGCCGCCGCGCTCCCGCTGCTCCTCCTCCGCCTCCCCCCCCTCCTCCTCGTCTCCGTCGTCGGGCGCCAAGAGCGTCGGCCTCGACGACCTCCGCCCGCCGCCCGCCTCCTCGCCCGCCTCCTCCTGCGCCTCCTCTCCGCTCAACAAGCACCTCCTCCTGCCCGCCGCCCGCCCCCCCTCCGGCGGCGCGCCTGGCGCCAGACGCTCCCGAACTCGGTGACGGTGCGGGTGGACGCGGCCCCAGGCGGCGGCGTCGGCAGACGGCCCAGGGCCAGGTGGCCCGCCCCCAGGGCCCGCCTCCTCCTCCGCCCGCTCAGGCCCCGCCCCCACGCCCCGGGCCCTGCCGCTCGCGCTGCCTCCCCGCCCGCCTTCACCCGTGTCTCCAGCGCCAGCTCCCGGGGCTCGGCGGCGGCGCGGCGGCGCCCGGCGCTGCACCGCTCCAAGTCGGACCTGAGCGACCGCCTCTCGCGCGCCACCGCCGACCTGGAGCGCTTCTTCAACTACTGCGGGCTGGACCCGCGCGAGCTGGAGGGGCCGGGCGGCGTGGAGCGCTTCGCCCGCGCCAACTCGGACATCGTGTCCGCCGCCAAGCTGCGCAGCGCCAGCACGCCCAGCTCGGACTGCGGCGGGGACGAGGAGCGCGCCGCGGGCCGCGAGGAGGAGGAGGAGGAGGAGGAGGAGGAGGGGGGGGGCGGCGGCGCCCGGCCCAGCGAGCGAGCGCCCTACGGGATCTCCGTCATCGAGAGGAACGCTCGCGTCATCAAGTGGCTGTACGGCATCCGGCAGGCCAGGGACGCCAACGGCAACGCCGCCGCCGCCGTGTAGCGGGAGGACCGGCCGGGGACCGGGAACCGGGGGACCCGAGAGGACCTGAGGAGACCTGAGGAGACCTGAGGGGACCTAAGGGGACCTGAGGAGACCTGAGGGGACCTGAGGAGACCTGAGGAGACCTGAGGAGACCTGAGGAGACCTAAGGGGACCCGAGAGTACCCGAGAGTACCCGAGAGTACCCGAGAGGACCCGAGAGGACCCGAGAGGACTCGTTGTACGTGAAGAAGGGAACGCACATCTTCTGCTGCCTTACCCTGCTCAGACCCTCAGACCCTCAGACCCCCAGACCCTCAGGACCCTCAGACCCTCAGGACCCTCAGACCCTCAGACCCCCAGACACTCAGGACCCTCAGACCTCCTGTGGAGACTTTGTTGGACTGAACGTTTCCGTCACCTAGGAGACGAAAGCAATAATAGACTGAGGTGTAGATGATGACGATGGTGAGGATGAAGGTGTGTGGTTCGTCACGTTGAGGTACTTTAGTGTGTGTGTGTGTGTGTGTGTGTGTGTGTGTGTGTGTGTGTGAGCTCTGCTGGAGGAAGAGATCCCCGTTGATACTGTGAGACTTCACGTCACGAAAAACTAAAAAAAGTTTCCATAAACACGTTTCTATTTTTTTTTTTTAAACAAAACTTTGGGGCTGTAAGACTGTTATTATACGTGTGTGCGTGTGTGTGCGTGTGTGTGTGTGCGTGTGTGTGTGTGTGTGTGTGTGTGTGCGTGTGTGTGTTGCTCTTAGGCCATGAATATATGGACCAATATTTATTTGGAAAAAGTTTTTAACGTAATGTATTTTTTAATGTTGAACACCTTGGTGTCAGAGGTCAGAGGTCAGACTCCAGCCAATCGGCTCCATGGGGGTCACATGGGATGCTCACGGCCCACCTCCTCCCCGTCACCTGGCGGGCGGCGTGGTCACCTGACCACCGGGCTTCACGAGGTGTTTCTAAAGATTCACAATAAAAGGAAACATGTTAAATATCTTCTTCTTCGCTGTTTTCTTTGCTGGGACTCAAACACGAGGCCGAGGTCCTGACCACCAGAGAGAGAGAGAGAGAGGGAGAGGAGGGGAGAGAGAGAGAGAGGGAGGGAGATGGAGAGAGGGAGAGGGAGATGGAGAGAGAGGGAGAGCGATGGAGAAAGAGAGAGGGAGATGGAGCGGTGGTGTCCTCGCTGTGGTTCCTCTTGACGTGATCCTGACCCTCCATGTGAATGTGTCCAGTCAGAGTCACGTCTTATTTAGTGGTGGTCGTTGTTGTTTACATCCTGCAGAAAGACATAAACAAGCCCCCCCCTCCCCCCTCCCCCTCTCCCCCCCCTCTCTCTCCATATTAACTGAGAGATCAGCTGTTTTTTGTCATCCTGGTCACAACACAAAGTGTGTTTATTGTTTATATTGTGTGTGTGTTTCTGGGTTTACTGTGTGTGTGTGTGTGTGTGTGTATGTGTGTGTATTTCTGGGTTGAAAGTGTGTGTGTGTGTGTGGGGGGGGGGTAGCGTTGACCCCATCAGGACCTCTAATGTATGTCAGGGCTGATACGGTGATAAGCTGATTAAGGCCCCGGCAGATGGGGTGTGTGTGTGTGTGTGTGTGTGTGTGTGTGTGTGTCTGTGTCTGTGTGTTGCTCTTGGTTACACGTGTTCTTGATGCTCTTGGAGGTTTCTGATGACATGGCGTTCAAAGACCTGAAGGCCTCTCAGTGTTTCAATGAGTTCATGATGAACTAAACGTGGACGACTCTAAACTCTTGGACTGAAGATGAAAGACGACGTGGATGAAGGTCGTCTCCTCCTGGAGAGATGATGACGTCATCACTGAAGACGCTCATCTATTTGTTTTGAAGCTGAAGCAAAATTCTAATGAACTTTTGCAAAGACATCCCTCCCTAGTGACAAAGTGACGTCATAGTGACGTCATAGTGACAACATAGTTACCACATAGTGACATCATAGTGACGTTATAGTGACCTCATAGTGACATCCTAGTGACCTCATAGTGACATCCTAGTGACCTCATAGTGACATCCTAGTGACCTCATAGTGACATCCTAGTGACCTCATAGTGACAACATCCTCCACACGTTGGAGAATCCTTGGTAGGATGGAGGATCTGTGTAGTTCTGTTCTCACGAGGCTCTAGGGTGTGTGTGTGTGTGTGTGTGTGACCGTTGGACCACAGCTGGTACAATAAACGGTTCTGAGCAGCTGCCGTACTGAAGGGAACTGTGGGAAAGAATCCAGAGAAGATCAACACAACTACAACCACACGTACACACCGTGTTTCATATATACATATATACTATATATGTATATGTATATGTATATTCTTTAATGATCATTCAGGAGGTGCACACCACGCTGCAGCGCTCTGCTCATGGGTCTGAGTTTGAGGCGTTTCCATTGGCTGATCATCAGTCTGGTTTCATAACGTCAGATTCATGAAACTCTAACTCCAACAATAAGTGAGTCTGAGGAACACGAGCATCACTGACAGACCGGCTAACGGAACTAGCGTCCCCCAGCCGGCGGCGCCCTGAAGGCCTGAAGAGTCCCACGTCTCCTCAGAGCCGCGTTTTCACTCCAGAAGAAGACGGCTCCGCTCTTTATTCACTAGAAAGTGAAAGCGTAGAAGAGTTAGCGCTACTCAACGAGGCGCTAACGTTAGCTCCACAGGCTACGACCTCCCCGGGTAACGAATATCACCGTCACCCGGCGGTGGACCGCGACGAGCTCCAACGTCCTGGAGGGGAATCTGGAACTGTTGAAGAGAGACTATCTTGTCAGCGATGCCACGCTGTGATTGGCCAGTCTGCGATGGAGGGGCGGGGCTTAGTGAGGGATAGCGCCCCCTGGAGGCCACGTGGTCACTGGATACGACACGTCAGCCGTCTGAGCCTCCGGAGAACATCACTGAGGATCATGACTACCCCCCCCCCCTCCCCCCCCCCGGCTCTGACGGGCTTTTCCTGCTGCGCCTGAACGCATCTTCAAAAGACGCCGACGCTCCGCTAGAAAGTAGGTCGCCACGACGAGCTGCGAGCGGGAGGAAGTGAGAGGGGGCGAGGGGGGGGGGGAGTGCTTTATTGCTTTATTGCTTTATTCCTTTATCCGGGTGTGATTGCTGCAGCAAAGGCTTCTGGTTTCATTCATTTGAGAGAGAAATACAAACGGCCATTTTCCCAACAACTCTGAACCACGGCTGACAGCTTTAGTCCTTGAATGCACCGCCGCCCTGCAGGACACTGGAGGATCACCTCCGGGCGGCCATTGTCGTTATCGTGACCGCACGGTGTCGCGCCGTTAACGGTCCCCGCTCCGCCACTTCCTGCCATCATGCTCTCACATGTTATTATTTTTTGGGAGATGTTAAAAGTGTGAGTGTGTGTGTTATGGTGTGACACGGGAGGGGGGGGGGGCTCGGATTCTACATTTAACGAGAGATCCCACGAGGCCTTTCAACGAGACCGCGCACTGTGTGTGTGTGTGTGTGTGCGCCTGTGTGTGTGTGTGTGTGTGTGTGTGTGTGTGTGCGCCTGTGTGTGTGTGTGTGTGTCTGTGAGTGTGTGTGTGTGTGTGTGCGGTGAGGTAAACAGAGTCCAGCTGTTCGGCTGAAACATTTTAATATATAACGTCTGTAAATATAAACTCATCAGAGGCTTTTGGCCCAGTGACCTAGAATCTGCCCGGTTACCCCATATGTGTTTATGACGTATGTATATATATATATATATATATATATATATATATAATGTGTATAAATATATATGTATAAACAACAAGGAATTATAATCCAGTGACCCGTTGGGAGCTTTTTGATGTAATAAAATATGAACCCATCAGCAGGTTTAAGAGGAGATGGAGGATTAGGATAAACAGTTGTTGTTGTTGTTGTTGTTGTTCTGTCTGGTCCACGGCCTCTTAGCCACGGAGCGCTGCAGAGTCCCAGCCTTCCTGAATGCATCTAGTCAAATGAAGGCAGTTGATGTGTCATCTAGTCAAATGAAGGTAGTTGAAGTGTCATCTAGTCAAATGAAGGCAGTTGATGTGTCATCTAGTCAAATGAAGGTAGTTGATGTGTCATCTAGTCAAATGAAGGTAGTTGAAGTGTCATCTAGTCAAATGAAGGCAGTTGATGTGTCATCTAGTCAAATGAAGGCAGTTGATGTGTCATCTAGTCAAATGAAGGCAGTTGATGTGTCATCTAGTCAAATGAAGGTAGTTGATGTGTCCTCTAGTCAAATGAAGGTAGTTGAAGTGTCATCTAGTCAAATGAAGGCAGTTGATGTGTCATCTAGTCAAATGAAGGCAGTTGATGTGTCATCTAGTCAAATGAAGGCAGTTGATGTGTCATCTAGTCAAATGAAGGCAGTTGATGTGTCATCTAGTCAAATGAAGGCAGTTGATGTGTCATCTAGTCAAATGAAGGCAGTTGATGTGTCATCTAGTCAAATGAAGGTAGTTGAAGTGTCATCTAGTCAAATGAAGGTAGTTGAAGTGTCATCTAGTCAAATGAAGGCAGTTGATGTGTCATCTAGTCAAATGAAGGCAGTTGATGTGTCATCTAGTCAAATGAAGGCAGTTGATGTGTCATCTAGTCAAATGAAGGTAGTTGATGTGTCCTCTAGTCAAATGAAGGTAGTTGAAGTGTCATCTAGTCAAATGAAGGCAGTTGATGTGTCATCTAGTCAAATGAAGGCAGTTGATGTGTCATCTAGTCAAATGAAGGCAGTTGATGTGTCATCTAGTCAAATGAAGGCAGTTGATGTGTCATCTAGTCAAATGAAGGCAGTTGATGTGTCATCTAGTCAAATGAAGGCAGTTGATGTGTCATCTAGTCAAATGAAGGTAGTTGAAGTGTCATCTAGTCAAATGAAGGCAGTTGATGTGTCATCTAGTCAAATGAAGGTAGTTGAAGTGTCATCTAGTCAAATGAAGGCAGTTGATGTGTCATCTAGTCAAATGAAGGCAGTTGATGTGTCATCTAGTCAAATGAAGGTAGTTGAAGTGCAGCTTGAACACCAAAGAGCAGGACCGGATGCAGTCCGAGTGTCAGTGGACATGTGACGTGTTCTCACACAGCGAAACCTGAACAGAGCGCAGGGCGGGTGTGGAATTTCACTGGCGAGAGTGTGTGTGTGTGTGTGTGAGTATGTGTGAGTATGTGTGTGTGTGTGTGTGTGAGTATGTGTGTGTGTGTGTGAGTATGTATGTGTGTGTTTGTGTGTGTGTGAGTATGTGTGTGTAGGTGAGTATGTGTGTGTGTTTGTGTGTGTGCGCTGTATCTTTCCATCTGTGTGTCTGTAGACACCGTTGTACTACTGTGTCGTCACCTCCAGGCGAAGGAGAGCCAACATCACAGAGCGCTAGTTTTACTCACACACACACACACACACACCCTCACACACACACACCCTCAAACACACACACACACACACGCACGCACACACACACACACACACACTGCAGGGCCTTGTTCTCTCTGGCGTCACCAGAGGTGGAGAACTGATCCTCTCTGTTCGGCTTCAGGTCTTTTAATACTTCTCCTCTGAAGTTGAATTTAATCTTTTCTCTGCAGCTGTTTTAATTTTAACATCTGTTTCATTATTAAATCCACATGGAGGTCAGAGGTCAGAGGTCAGAGGTCAGATCCTCAGAACAGCACTCCTAGTGGCCAACGAGGGCAACGCCCAGCTGTTGGTCCTAAACGATGTCATAAGAGACTGAAGACAAGTTAAAAAACAACACTCACTCTTGTCTTTCTTTCTCTTGGGTTGAAAAGGCCTCATCCACCTAGAGCACCCCCTAGAGGCCTGGAGGAGTTCTGTTCTGTTGACGTTCCTGCAGCGTTTCTTCGGTCATTTGTTTTCTGCAGCACACACTACATTTACTATTCCTGCGTTGCGTTACTTTAGGATGTTCGTACGTCATTTCTGTCCCATAATTTCTCACTGGGGAAAGGTTTGGCCCACCGTATGGACTCAGACTCCGATCCTCTGGTTGATGAATGTTCCCTCGAATGCAGCTTTAAAATGAAGCATAGACTTCTATACAACCAGAGGAGTCGCCCCCTGGTGGTCAGGAGAGAGAATGCAGCTTTAACACATGAAGCATAGACTTCTATACAACCAGAGGAGTCGCTCCCTGGTGGTCAGGAGAGAATGCAGCTTTAACACATGAAGCATAGACTTCTATACAACCAGAGGAGTCGCCTCCAGCTGTAACACCGTCATCAACATGGCGTGATATGAAGCTGAATACATTATGGCAGAAACATTACATGTTGTATCCCACAGCCTATGAGGCTGAAACACATCGTTAGAACTATTGATGCACACACACACACACACACACACACACACACACACACACACACACACACACACACACACACACACACACAGGCCTGTGAGGGCCTCTGGAGGCCATCAATTAAGAATGGATGTTGCTCCGAGCTCTCGGCTGCATCCGCTGAATGTTTGATAACCAGCCGGCTTCACGTTGGCAGCGCCACGCCGCCTCGGCGATCTGAGACAGGAAGCCACTCTCTCCACTTCCTGTCTGATAACGCCGACGAGCTCTGAAAGACTCAGGAAACGGTGCCAGAGGCAGAAGGAGGAGCTGAGAACTCCTGTGACCACATCGATGGGAAGATGAGAGACGCGTGTGAGAGAGGACAGGGAGGGGGCGGGGCTTAGGGATGATGGATAGCCGGAGAGAGAAAGAAAA
>CM070097.1:23621526-23636526 GCA_036178185.1 Liparis tanakae
TCAGAGACAGAGACCCCTAGACAGAGACCCCCCAGAGACAGAGACCCTCAGAGACAGAGACCCCTAGACAGAGACCCCAGAGACAGAGACCCTCAGAGACAGAGACCCCCATAGACAGAGACCCCCTAGACAGAGACCCCGGTAGACAGAGACCCCCAGAGACAGAGACCCTCAGAGACAGAGACCCCTAGACAGAGACCCCCTAGACAGAGACCCCGTAGACAGAGACCCCCGTAGACAGAGACCCCCAGAGACAGAGGCCCCCTAGACAGAGACCCCCATAGACAGAGACCCCTAGACAGAGACCCCCATAGACAGAGACCCCAGAGACAGAGACCCTCAGAGACAGAGACCCCCTAGACAGAGACCCCCTAGACAGAGACCCCCATAGACAGAGACCCCCATAGACAGAGACCCCCTAGACAGAGATCCCCGTAGACAGAGACCCCCAGAGACAGAGACCCCCTAGACAGAGACCCCTAGACAGAGACCCCGTGAGACAGAGACCCTCAGAGACAGAGACCCCTAGACCGAGGCCCCCATAGACAGAGACCCCCAGAGACAGAGACCCCCTAGACAGAGACCCCTAGACAGAGACCCCCAGAGACAGAGACCCCCTAGACAGAGACCCCCTAGACAGAGACCCCCTAGACAGAGACCCCATAGACAGAGACCCCTAGACAGAGACCCCTAGACAGAGACCCCGTAGACAGAGACCCCCAGAGACAGAGACCCCCATAGACAGAGACCCCCATAGACAGAGACCCCCTAGACAGAGACCCCCTAGACAGAGACCCCCGTAGACAGAGACCCCCAGAGACAGAGACCCCCGTAGAAGGACATGAAGAACATGAAGAACATGAAGAACATGCGGCGTGTTCGATGCGTGTTCGATGCGTGTTCGATGCGTGTTCGATGCGTGTTCGATGCGTGTTCGCGGCGTGTTCGCGGCGTGTTCGCGGCGTGTTCCTCTGGTCTTCTTCGTCTCTTGCAGCCTGTTGCCACGGAACGGGTCCAGTTGCCTCATCAGACAGGCCTGAAGCTGAAAACACCCGACAGGGGAAACGATGTGTGACCTGTGACGCTCCGTACATCTGACAGGAGACTGAGGGGGAGGTTGCAGGTTTTTCTCAGCTAATTAGCCTTGAAGATCAAATCCCGCCCCCCCAAGAAACAATTAAGATACTCCCAATCTGTCTAGGATTTACTCCAGCCTGCCCTGCATCAGATACCTTGAGGGGGCACAAAGGGGCCTCCCATGGGACTCTCTCCATCTGCTCATCACACCCACATCGAGGCGCCTGCTCCAAGGTGTACGTGGTCCTGCACACACCAACTCGTGATGAGAGTGTCAAGAGAAGTGTGATAAGATGCAGATTAGGATCTGATTGCTGTATTCAACGCTTCTGGTTGTCACATGGAGAAGGGGCTCAGATTAAAGACTCAAACAAAAAACTACGGAGGCAAATTAGACCAAAAAAAAGTAGATGATACAACTGTTTTTTATATTTTCGAAGGAAGTGGATTTCATAATATAGTTGCAATAAAAAGAACATACGTTATTGACCCTTGACCGGTGTTCTGTCATTTCATGTTACTTGTCAAGAACCGATACCTTGTGGTATTGCGCATGCCCCGAGACGATTTTCCGAGTTTTTTTTGACACGCCCATAATGTTTTGCCACCCTGTCGATGCACGGCTGATAACGGGGAGTGACATCCTCAAAATTCCGATTATTTCCCTAGTTAAAAGTACATTCAACATGTATATGGTACAGGTATAGTAATAATATGTAGTAATGACATGTAGATTAATGAGTGATAAGCAGTTGCTATTTCTTTTGTGTCAACAAATTATTGTAAACATGAGTTTGTTCACATTATCATAATAAAGCACTGGTTTATTATTAGGGTATTTAGTGTTGAAGATAAACACTTTAACAGTGAAAAGTGAAACATTGAACTTTGAAAGAAAAGCATATTTTATTAGTACAATAACATCCTATCAGATAGGGTATCATGAATCGATACACACCTATCGGTTTATACAGCGGGTAGCACATTCTGACAAGGCAGCAACAAATGACAGAACACCGGGTCTTGTTTATTAATCCCAAACACACATAACAGTCTGTTGTTGCCCTCCTGGACATCCGGGTGGTTTAACCGTGGATGCACTGCCTCCTAGTGGCCAACACATGCCAGCGCCACAGCGCGGAACAACCGAGTGAAAGTGTGACTATCAAAAAAGGAAACTGACTTTAAAAAACACACTCTTCTTAATCTGTAAGAGAGCCTCTTTATTTCACTCCAGAGAAGTGTGTCGCTGCCGTCCGGTGGTCGGAACCAATCATCAACTGCTTTTGTTTCCCTGGTGGAGGCGGACGATTCGCTGGAGGAGCAAATCAAAATGGCGAGCCAAGAGGAGTCTGTGAGGGAGTTTGTCGCCGTCACCGACGTGGACGAGGAGCGGGCCCGGTTCTTCCTGGAGTCCGCCGGCTGGAACTTACAGGTGCGTCTCCTCTGCGGCGCGGCGCGCGCGACGCGGAGACCCCGCGAAAGAGACGGCGGCGGCTGCCAGGCGAATAGCCTCCCGGCTAACGGCTAACGGCTAACGGCTAACGTTAGCCCTCGGCACCGGTGATTTGTGCAAGTCACGCTTTGACAATGGCCCCCAGGGCTTTGTCCCCCCGCGGCGAGGGGGGCGCACAGCGGGGGGGCGGGCGGGCCGACAGCACCCTAAGGCCCCCAAGGGTGGCCGTTAAGTTTGGGGCTAGCGGTGTGTGTGTGTGTGTGTGTGTGTGTGTGTGTGTGTGTGTGTGTGTGTGTGTGTGTGTGTGTGTGTGTGTGTGTGTGTGTGTGTGTGTGTGTGTGTGTGTGTGTGTGTGTGTGTGTGTGTGTGTGTGTGTGTGTGTGTGTGTGTGTGTGTGTGTGTGTGTGTGTGTGTGTGTGTGTGTGTGTGTGTGTGTGTGTGTGTGTGTGTGTGTGACTCGTCAGGTAACACGTCACGTGCTTCTCTCTCTCCTCCCAGCTCGCGCTTGCCAGCTTCTTCGAGGATGGAGCTGATGACGACATCGTGACTCTCCCGCAGCCCGAGCTGAGCACGTCGGTGTCCCGCTCCGCTGGGCCCAGGTAACGCCGATGTGCTATGTTATTAGCCTCGTGCTATGTTATTAGCCCGGACCAAAGAGCCATCGCTCATGTGTTTTAGTTTATTAAACTCTGAGTCTTCTCTTTCCTCATCAGCTCTCAGCCCAGAGTGACCTCCTTCAGAGACATGATGCACGAGGCGGAGGAGGAGAGCGACGAGGAGGAGGGCCAGAGGTGAGCTCTCCTGTGTGTGTGTGTGCTGGACACGTGGCTGTGACGCTGACTCCTCCCCCTGGAGGTGGCGGTGCACCTGTGTCTCAGGGGAACCGTTCAGTACCTGTGCTGCTGGCCTCCTACGCAGTCGGATCGATCCACACTCAGACTTCACTTCTGTCCAAAGGCTGCAGACATTCTGAGCTCATTCCTTTCCGTACGTCAGCGTTGAGATGAAGACGCTGCCTAAGGGAATTACCCACAATGCATTGCTCTTTGACATTTAAAACGGGGAGGGAAGAGCAGCGCGTTATCTGGAGGCAGTCATCACATCCATTAGTCACATCCAGTTTGGCTTTGCGCTGCCCGGCTCTTCAGTGTTTACGGTCTCATCCTGACGGGGTCGAGGTCACATGTCTGTCTCTGTCTCTCTGTCTTTCCGTTCAAAGCTGTGATGAAGTCTTTCTTCATCTTTATGACTTAATCACCCTGAAAGTTAGTTACACATTTACCTTTGTTTACACATTTACCTTTGTTTACACATTTACCTTTGTTTACACATTTACCTTTGTTTACACATTTACCTTTGTTTACACATTTACTTTTGTTTACACATTTACCTTTGTTTACACATTTACCTTTTGTTGACACATTTAACTTTTGTTTACACATTTATCTTTGTTTACACATTTATCTTTGTTTACACATTTACTTTTGTTTACACATTTACCTTTGTTTACACATTTACCTTTTGTTGACACATTTAACTTTTGTTTACACATTTATCTTTGTTTACACATTTACCTTTGTTTACACATTTACCTTTGTTTACACATTTATCTTTGTTTACACATTTACCTTTTGTTGACACATTTAACTTTTGTTTACACATTTATCTTTGTTTACACATTTACCTTTGTTTACACATTTACCTTTGTTTACACATTTACCTTTGTTTACACATTTATCTTTGTTTACACGTTTATCTTTGTTTACACATTTACCTTTGTTTACACATTTACCTTTTGTTGACACATTTCCGTGAGGCGGTGAGTCCCTGGGACTCGTGTTCTGGGCGGACGCCGTCCTGAGCGTGTCGATTGGTTCCCAGGTTCTTCGCGGGCGGCTCTGAGCGCAGCGGGCAGCAGATCGTAGGGCCGCCCAAGAAGAAGAGCTCCAACGAGGTGGTGGAGGACCTGTTCAAGGGGGCGCGGGAACACGGGGCGGTGCCGCTGGACCGGCCCGGCAGAGGCCCGGGGGAGAGCAGCAAAGCCCGGGTGAGACTCCACCTGGCGGGCCGGACGCCTCCTCAGGCTGCTGCTGCCGTCTCATAACACGCCTCCTGTCTCTGTCTCTGTGTCTCTCCTGTCTGTCTCTGTGTCTCTCCTGTCTCTGTCTCTCTGTGTCTGTCTCTGTGTCTTTCCTGTCTCTGTCTCTCTGTGTCTCTCCTGTCTCTGTCTCTCTGTGTCTCTCCTGTCTCTGTGTCTCATGTCTGTCTCTCTGTGTCTCTGTGTCTCTCATGTCTGTCTCTCTGTGTCTCTGTGTCTCTCATGTCTCTGTCTCTCATGTCTCTGTGTCTCAGGCCTTCATCGGTGGAGGCTACCGGCTCGGCGCCGCCCCCGAGGAGGAGTCGGTATTCGTGGCCGGAGAGAGGCACGGCGCCAAGAGCCAACAGGATGTGAGAACGCGTCTCTTTAATGCTTCTGTCTCACACACACACACACACACCATTTACCCGTAATGTGTGTGTCAGGTCCACGTGGTGCTGAAGCTGTGGAAGACGGGCTTCAGTCTGGACAGCGGTGAGCTCCGGATCTACAGCGACCCGGGCAACGCCAACTTCCTCGAGGCGATCAGACGGGGGTGAGAAGATGTTGATGACTCATCCCACGTTAGGGAGAGGGAGGGAGAGAGAGATAGAGAGAGCATCCCCCTCCCCACCTGCTATATTTGTGCAGTAGCATTGATTTCCTTTGTGCTCCCCCCCCAGGGAGATCCCCCTGGAGCTGAGGCAGCGGTCTCGGGGCGGCCAGGTGAACCTGGACATGGAGGACCACCGAGACGAGGACTTCTCCAAACCCCGGACTTCCTTCAAGGCCTTCGGGGGCGAAGGGCAGAAGCTGGGAAGGTGAGGACATCGAGAACATCGAGAACATCGAGAACATGGAGGACGTGGTCTCCAGGCGGCTCATGATCTTTATTCAGAGCTCCGCTGGGTTCTGGTTCTGGTCCTCTGGAGTTCTGAGACGTCTGAGAACGTTTTATGAAATCTAGAAGCAGCAACTGAAGTCTGGTCAGAAACATGAACTCACTGAGCGAGAGGGTCACGCCAGAGGAGTTCTCATCTTGCTCCTCCTTCTTCCTCTTCCTCCTCCTCCTCCTCCTCCTCCTCCTCCTCCAGTGCCACTCCAGAGTTGACCTCCGCGGCCTCCAGTGCTCAGCAGGACCAGCTGGACAACGAGTCCCAGGCGAGTTCCTTGGTGACGCTCGACTCCTCCCAGCCCGTCACCAACATCCAGATCCGATTGGCCGACGGCGGCCGGCTGGTCCAGAGGTTCAACTACACCCACAGGTGAGCTCCACTACACCCACAGGTGAGCTCAGCTACACCCACAGAAAGAGAACATGAAATAAAGAGGAAGAGAACATGAAGTAAAGAGGAAGAGAACATGAAATAAAGAGGAAGAGAACATGAAATAAAGAGGAAGAGAACATGAAATAAAGAGGAAGAGAACATGAAGTAAAGAGGAAGAGAACATGAAGTAAAGAGGAAGAGAACATGAAATAAAGAGGAAGAGAACATGAAGTAAAGAGGAAGAGAACATGAAATAAAGAGGAAGAGAACATGAAATAAAGAGGAAGAGAACATGAAGTAAAGAGGAAGAGAACATGAAGTAAAGAGGAATGGAACATGAAATAAAGAGGAATGGAACATGAAATAAAGAGGAAGAGAACATGAAATAAAGAAGAGGAATAAATAACTTTTATTAAGCCTCCATTTTTTTATTTCCATAATTGTCGGAAGCCTATAAAAAAGAAGTGATTAATTGCATGACTCCAAACTCTGTTTCCTCTTGTTTATCCCTTTGTTGTTGTTGTTGCCCCCCCTCCTCCAGAGTGTCCGACGTGCGTCAGTTCGTGGTGGCGGCGCGGCCCACGATGGCCGCCAGGGAGTTCGTCCTCATGACCACGTTCCCCAACAAGGAGCTGACGGACGAGAGCCAGACGCTGGAGCAGGCCAAGCTCCTCAACGCCGTCATCGTGCAGAGGCTAAACTGAGGCCCCGCCCCTCCCCTCCCCCCCTGGTGGTGTGGCTGAGTAACTGCAGCCTTGTGAGACCTGCTGCCACAGACTTATGTTTGGACTTCTAATTTCTGATTATTTTTTTTTTGCTTTTCTTTTTCCCTAAAGTGAAACATAACATCCGCTCCCCGGTTCACTAAACAGACACTCTTCTTTATTTTGTTCTCTTTTTAACAAGCTCTCCACTTCCCCCTCTTCTGTTAACCTCATGCTGGCCCTTCGGCCATGTAGATCAGCAGAACCACGCAGCGGCAGTCAAGCTACAAGTACATGCTGCTGATGTGCTTTTGTGCAAGTGTCCATCTGCCTCCACATATTCTATCTGCAGGTGTAACACATTGGGGGGGGGGTCTCCAACCTGTAGCCTTACGCTCATCACCACCTGGCCCTTTGTTCAAATGAAGATGGAGTTATTTTTTTTAAGCTGCCTTTCCCCCCTCCCCAGTCTTTACCGCCTTGGCCCCACTTAGCATTTTGATATCATGTGACATGACGAGCGGCTTCACAGTCAAACCAATGGTTGAGCAGAAGGAACATTTAGATTGTAAACACTGGTTTGTAGAAGTTGGATTCCTGACATCTTCTATGCATCCGGGGGCGACGCGCACGGTGGGACCTCTGGTGAAATAAATCCATTTTATGGTTGATGTATAAAGAACTTGTGTGGTCTTGCTTTTTTATTCCAGGGGAGGGAGGGGGGGTTCAGTCTGAACGCCATCATGAACTACAGGAACCGGATGACTCTGGCCACTCTGCCACAAACTCCCATGTTCTCGTACGCCTTGAGTTCTTTTTTTAATCATTAATGTAGAGAGGAGCCACCAGGAGGCTGTGCAGCAGATGACGTCAACTCACGGGGAATATTTTGATTAAACACCAGGTGGTGAGGAGACTGTTTTGACATACATTGTTGAAGACGGCTTCATGAAGGGTTTTACGAGAAAAATGTTTGTCCCTTTTATTTTTATTTTACACAGGGTTTTCTTCCATGTGTGATTTGACCTACATAACTTGCTCACATGGAGTTAATATATATATATTTTATTTTGTGTGTGTGTTTGCCTAATGTTTAAAGTGCATAAAGAACATGATACTTTTGTTTTTAGCACTTGGGTTGGTGATTCAATGGCGCCTCTTGTGGCCGAGGTGAGTCACAACCTGAAACACGTGATTCCTTTGCAGATTCACCTTTTCACAGATTAAACAAATTGAGGATCTTTGAAAGAACGACCTTGCAGAAACGTACGTATTAGATGCCGACTTTGCCTCAGGGAGTTACCCACAATGCATTGCAATGGAAACCGCCCCCCCAGAGACAACTACAACCTCAGATAAAGAGAAAAAACACTACTTTAATGTGCCTTCAAAATAAAAGAGAAACAAGCTCAATATTGGCTTCTCGAGAACCTGCTAAAAGTAGCTAATACAGGGGCCCCAACAACCTCTATAGATGTATTACGGTATTGAGATAAGAAACATTGAATCTGTTATTATTCCATCTCATTGTACTCGGTTATAACTTTAAAAAGCACGTCACAAATTTTATTCGGCAATCGCGGAAAGTTAGAAAAATCTAACATGCCCGAACGCACCACGGAAATAGTCTCACATTCCCGGAAGTAGAATGCGCTCTCAACGAGGGACTTTTACTGCGTTAACAGTTGATAGTTTGACTTACAGTTTGCTCGGTAACATGATGAGAGCCTCTAACATCCCGGTCAGTACCGACGTACACAGACAGAAAGACAGCGAGTTGCCTCGCGCTGCAATCCACGAAACTAAAAACACACTTCCGGGTTCGGGGTCACTCGCACGAGCGATGATCCGTGTTGTTGTGGTTCCGCGCTCCGGCCGCCAGGGGGCGCACGTCATATATAATCCCGCCCCCCAAACTCCATTCTCTCTCTACGGGTTGTACTTTGAAGGTTGCGGGCGGAAGTGGTATTGTACAGGTCTCCCTGCAGAGAGCTGAGAACTGGTGCAGCAGACAGACAGGCGCACAGACCTCCAGGACGCGGCGCTGACATGGGAGTCGAGATCCAGACGATCAGCCCGGGAGATGGTAAGGAAACGAAGAGGAAGCCGACATGAAACACGCATGTGTTGCACTTTATTCGGCTTCCGCAGAGCCCGGTGCAGCCCCGCAGCCCGGTGCCTCCAGCCCGGTACAGCCGGTGCAGACCCCCCGCCCGGTGCAGCCCGGTGCCTCCAACCCGGTGCACACTGAGCCTCTCTCTCTTCTGGCTCCACAGGAAGGACTTTCCCCAAAAGAGGGCAGACGTGCGTAGTGCATTATGTCGGTGAGTTCAAAGTCAGGAGAACTGGCTGCGCCGCTCCTGGTTCTGTATACCGCGGGGCCGGGCCTCCTGCGGGGCTCCTGCGGGGCTCATGCGGGGCTCATGTGGGGCTCATGTGGGGCTCATGCGGGGCCAGACCTCCCGCAAGAGACCTGGCATCAGCCCATAATAACCGGATGGCGCGCGAGACCATCCAGACCGCCCAGTTGTGAGTTATCAGGACTGCAGAGAGGCTCGAGGCCCGCCTGTCTGCCTGTCTGTCTGCCTGTCTGCCTGCCTGTCTGCCTGTCTGCCTGTCTACCTGTCTGCCTGTCTGTGTGTCTGCCTGTCTGCGTGTCTGCGTGCACGTGGAGCACCTAACTCCAGACGCCACTGAAGTCATTCAGACAGACGGCCAGGTAGACAGACAGGCAGGCAGCGGGTCTTAAATCCTGTCTGACTTCCAGCTCTTTTGGGGCTTCAGAGGGATTATGACGTCTGGCATGTTTTCTGTCTTAGTGGCTTTTTCTCCTTTTTTCTTGGCTCCAAAGATCCTGTTCAGATGAGACTCGCCGTGGGGGAAGATGATTTGTTTTCACCATGTTTTAAACCAGCTTCCAGAGCCGGTGGTCGTTTCTCCCATGATGCAGTGCGGGCTCAGGGGGGTAACGGCTGGTTCTCCCCGCAGGCTCCCTGACGGACGGACGCACGTTTGATTCTTCCCGCGACCGAGACAAGCCGTTCAGGTTCAAGATCGGCAAGCAGGAGGTGATCCGCGGCTGGGAGGAGGGCGTCGTGCAGGTAGGCCCGGGGGCCGGGGGCCGGGGAGGACTCTCACCTGGTTTTATTGAAAAACCAAACAGACAAATATATATACAAATGTCTGTGTGTTTATACTCACTCTCATCTCCTCCAGATGAGTGTTGGTCAACGGGCTCAGCTCACCTGCACCCCGGACTTTGCGTACGGGAGCAAAGGTCACCCGGGCATCATCCCCCCCAACGCCACCCTCCTCTTCGACGTGGAGCTGCTGGCTCTGGAGTGAAGCCTCCACGCCGCGTCTCTCTGTGTGAGTAACCATAGCAACGGGCCGTCTGCACGCCACCTGTAGTTTAACTTCACCATGTCAGCTAACATACTAGTGCTAACATGCTACAGGGAGACGACTACATATACACGAGCAGCGCATGAGATGTGACCCCCCCCCCCCCTGCTGTCTTCACAGGTGGCCTCCTACCTGGGGACAGAAGCCAGTCTGAGTCATCGCTCCTCACGTCTTCACACTACAGACACGTTGTGTGGGTTTGCCTCTGACTTTGATAATTTTTCCATTTTCATTCCCTCCATGTTTTTAAAGTGTTGGGTCGTCATGGTTACGCGGAGGAGTACAAAACACCAATGCAACGTCTGGCGGCGACGTTCATCTCTCGCGAGGCGACCCTGTGTCGTACTAGTTAAAGAAAAGTACACAAATATATCAAACAAACAGGAAGCTTAGCGTTGAGTTGAGTGGCGAGTCGTGGGAGGGGAGGGGCAACGCAGGAACTGAGTTTAGCTCCACGGAGCAGCGGTTTGAGGAGCTGGAGAGGTGCAATCGACACAAAGAGCGAGCCCATCGTGTGTGTGTGTGTGTGTGTGTGTGTGTGTGTGTGTGTGTGTGTGTGTGTGTGTGTGTGTGTGTGTGTGTGTGTGTGTGTGTGTGTGTGTGTGTGTGTGTGTGTGTGTGTGTGTGTGTGTGTGTGTGTGTGTGTGTGTGTGTGTGTGTGTGTGTGTGTGTGTGTGTGTGTGTGTGTGTGTGTGTGTGTGTGTGTGTGTGTGTGTGTGTGTGTGTGTGTGTGTGTGTGTGTGTGTGTGTGTGTGTGTGTGTGTGTGTGTGTGTGTGTGTGTGTGTGTGTGTGTGTGTGTGTGTGTGTGTGTGTGTGTGAGTGAGTGTGAGACTACCTCGCCCTGTCTGCAGGTTGAAGGTGAGAATCCCTCGTCATACGCGTCCAAAGCCTCTGGTTTGCATCGTTCTCTCCTCTTATTTTGCCTTTAAAGCCGGACTCCGATCCGGCAGGGCGGGGCAGGATTTGACGCACATCAACTGGATTATTTATTTTTTTCTGAGTAAAAATCTATAAATGAGAAATACTTGAAATTGACCGACGGGGGTTTGAGGAATCTCTATTGAGACCGCGCCCCCGTCACCATGTGCAACGACTTCAATCATGTATGTATCAGATGCCACGTACTCGATAGCGGATGGAGAACATGTGACGTGGATATTGTGTTTCTGCCTCCTGGTGCTTTTGTATCTCTGATAGTTTTAAATGGAGTTTACTGGAGGAGTCCACCGTGGCCACATTGCTCCCTGCCGTGTGTTGTTCACCGTCTGCAGACTAACCAATGATGACCTTTAAAATAAAATAGGTGCTCTCCACTATTCCATTGTTTGTGTTTTAATTTATATTTTATAATTGTTTCTTTCCACAGCAACAAGGCCAGATCTCACAAAACATGAACCAACACATTTAGTTTTTTATATTAATACATATTTATATCTAAATGTTTGTGTGTGTGTATATATATATATATATATGTGTGTGTGTGTGTGTGTGTGTGTGTGTGTGTGTGTGTGTGTGTGTGTGTCTTGTATTACCGTCCTTCACCCGGGCCACGCCCATGTTACTAAACTAAGCCCACGTGACCGATAGGAGGCGTGGCTTAGAACGTCAACATTGATTGACGTGTTCGCGGGACCCGGAAGTCAGCGGTGACATCACTCCAGAATTCCCCTTCAGCGCGACGAAGGAGAGCGAAACAGACACGAAAGTAACCGACCAACTAAACAACGGGAGTTCGCTGCTGCCTGAGGTTCAGAAGTTGTTCTTACGGCTTCTAAAGCAACGCATCAAGGTGAGCCGCTGCTCCTCCGCCCGTGGACCGGAGCTCTCCCCGGCCGTAACGGTTCCGTGAGTTACCTAACGAGCTAACGGTGCGGCTAACGCTAGCGCGTCGCCTCCTCGCTCGTTCTCGTCGGGACAAAGACGGCCTGCGTCGGCCAGCCGGCCGGAGGCCGCTCCGTGTCTCCGGGTCCGCGTCATCACCGGGCTCTAACGCCAACCGACCCGGAGCTTCTGGAACAGTCCGCAGGCAGCGGCTCGTGATGGCCGCGCCGCTTTACGACCTCCGGTTCGGGTCCTGGGACACCGCCTCCCCCCCCGGAGACCACGCGGCCCGTCGGCCTCCAGAACTAACTTGTTTTGTTTACTAAAAAGTGAACGCGGTGTTGTCTTTGTGCCCGGTGTTACGGTTTAAAAGGCGACCGTGTTAACCGGCGGCCGTCTGTGTCGTAGTTAGACAGCTGTTGAAAATAGGAAGAGAAACCAGCTTCCCCCGTGAACATCGCATTGTTTAACGTGTATAGTGTGTGTATTATTACTATATAAGAGGGGTTGACACTTCGTTATAAGATTTAACCCGAGCGGCATTAAGGAGGACAGCTATCCGCGAAACGTCTCCAGTTGACACGGTCGCGTGTTACACCGTCACACCGGCTAGTTCAGCCCCGGTGGTTTTGTTGAGTCCTTGTTGTTTTGAGCTTTTAATCCAGTAAAATTAGCTGCTTCGCTTACAGAGGATACCTGTGTGCTGATGACGTCACGTCTTAACTCGCGCCGGGAGAGGTGTCCAGCAGGAAGGGCGTGGGTCGGGCGGACGTCCCGGTGTCCGACCCGGTGTTACGAGTTAACATGTGACCCTGATAACTGGAGACTCTTCACAATAATATATAATATGTAAATTAAACCACAGCTACGAGTTATCTTCCTGTCTACGACAACAAGCACTCTGGGTCAACGTCCTTAGTTAACATGGTCGCTTCTTAAACCGTAACACCGGCGTGTCAATAGACGGCCTACGCTGCCATGGAGACCCGTTCTGCTCTCCAACCACGTGACCCTGAAGCCCTGAGGCACAATGGGGCTCCTGTCTGAGCTCTGAGAACCACGGGCCAGTCGCTGGAGAGCCGCTGTGGTCAGAATGACTGATTTATACTTTCGGGACTTTTGCTTTTGTTGTTGTTTTTGCGTACTGGTGTCAAAATGAATGGTTAACCACGAGGACTCATTTTATTAGGCTTTTTTTTATGTTTTCTTATTTTGGAGCAGCTAGTTTTAGGTGTTGGGTCAATGATGACAGGAGGGAGTGGGATCTTCTTCTTTTACCTGGCACCACGTGATCCGTCACGTCGCCGTCTCTTGCGTCCGCCATTGGCTGTGTGGTCATCCCCTCGCTTCAGTTCCCTTTCCTTTAGTGTATCAGAGTTCATACGGCTTATGATTGTGAGTCAGCGACACACTGTTGACACGGCGGGGAGGACAGAGCTACTGCCAACGCCACGGCAGGAGCTGAACAAATATATTAGCCTTTTAAATTCTGTGTTTTAATTCATTGGTTATCAATAAAGGGAGACGGAAATATTCAATATACAAACTGAAGAAGAAGGGCAAGCGATGGCGCTCTGGACACCCGTTGGTCCCCATGTGGATGAACATCTGGCTCCTTGACCCACTAGATCCTCTTTGTGTTCTCACCTGTTCGTCACATCTGGCGTCTGCGTGGCGTTCTGCGTCTGCAGCGTTTGGTTATGTCAATCAGCAAAACCTGACCCATGAAAAGGAAAGAAGCTCCAGAGAGATGAATCACCTTCCTTGTGTCCCCCTCAGGATGTCCCTGTACCCGTCCCTCGAGGACCTGAAGGTCGACAAGGTCATCAAGGTGAGAGTCAACCGAAGCTGTCCTCTACCTGGAGAGAACCTCTCTACCGTGGAGTTAATAACATGTCTCACTCAGCGGCATGATGGGAGATGTAGGATACGGCTCTGAAGACTTGAGTTGTCAGTCAAATGTCAAATAAATCCCAGATTCTCTTTTTTTTCCGTTGAGTAATTCTTGTTTTTTCTGTAACTTTGCGCTCGTTGTTGTGGAGGAAGCTGCATTCTAGAATCACTTCATGTTATTACCAATATTAGCTTTGCCCCACAGTCCAGGGCTGTATCTGTAATGCATGGAGGAACCGACTCCTCCAGTGGAGAGTCCTTTAGAGCCCTTTAGTGTCCTTTGGTGTTCTTTAGTGTCCTTTAGAGTCCTTTAGTGTCCTTTGGTGTTCTTTAGTGTCCTTTAGTGTCCTTTGGTGTTCTTTAGTGTCCTTTAGTGTCCTTTGGTGTTCTTTAGTGTCCTTTAGTGTCCTTTGGTGTCCTTTGGTGTTCTTTAGTGTCCTTTAGAGTCCTTTAGTGCCCTTTAGTGTCCTTTGGTGTTCTTTAGTGTCCTTTAGAGCCCTTTAGTGTCCTTTGGTGTTCTTTAGTGTCCTTTAGTGTCCTTTGGTGTTCTTTAGTGTCCTTTAGAGCCCTTTGGTGTTCTTTAGTGTCCTTTAGAGTCCTTTAGTGTCCTTTGGTGTTCTTTAGTGTCCTTTAGAGTCCTTTAGTGTCCTTTAGAGTCCTTTAGTGTCCTTTGGTGTTCTTTAGTGTCCTTTAGAGTCCTTTAGTGTCCTTTAGAGTCCTTTAGTGTCCTTTGGTGTTCTTTAGTGTCCTTTAGAGTCCTCTAGTGTCCTCTGGTCTCCAGCTGACCGCCTCCTCTGCCTCCTCACAGGCCCAGGCGCAGTTCGCCCCGCCCGGCCCCCCCATGCCGGCCCTCACCGAGGGCGACTACCAGCCTCAGCTCGCCGCCGCCGCCGGGACGCCGGGGTCAAGTGAGTCTGGCACGCGCCGGGCAAAGTTCACGAGAACAACAACAACAACAACAACATGCATGTTTATTGAAGAACAGTCCACTGGATGAGGAGGAGGGAGGAGGGAGGAGGGAGGAGGGAGGAGAGAGGAGGAAAGTAGACATGAAGTTGTTCTCTGGGCCTCTGGTCTTTTGTTTTTACCTCCGCAGCGCTATGAGTCACCATGGAGACCGGCTCTGGCACAGGGCCTGATGGGAAAAAGAGAGGAGGAGGAAGAGGAGGAGTGTATTTGAAAAGGACTGAGGGAGGGATCCAGGGTGGTGAACTAGACCAGCGCTGAGCCAGATCTGTCCGTACATTACAGCTGCTGCCTTTACATCACCTCATATACCCAGAGAACCACACACACAC
>CM070097.1:23641526-23649026 GCA_036178185.1 Liparis tanakae
GTGATGACGAGCACACCAGGCTGACGGTTGTGAGCTTCTTGTCATGAAAGTTGCTCCTCCTTTTAATGCTGTTCATGTTGGAGATCTTTAGATCTTTACTTCTTTACTTTAGTTCTTTAGTTCTTTAGTTCTGAAGAACAAGCGTCTGTCATCCTGTAAGAAAATAAAGTTTATATACGAATGTAACCAACATCATATTGTAAAGCAAATAAACAATAAACAGTCTTTCTGTTCACTTCAGTGTGTGTGTGTCCTTGGCGGCGCAGAGAGAGAGAGAGAGAGAGAGAGAGTCTCTCTCCAGGTGTGTGTGTGCGTACACACTCAGGGACACACACTGTTCCTCCATGCTGTTATTTATTGTGTGAATGAGGTTTAACTTTACTACTATTGCATTAAATAGTTTCATCAACATGACTGAATATATTAAAGATGTCAGCTGAGCCTCGTGGTGGAAGGTCAAAGGTCGTGGTGTGACCTCTGTGTGACCTGGACATGAAGGAATACAGCGTACACATGACACCACATCAGGATGTTGACACTCAGCATCAGTGCTGAAGGATATACGTAGTATATAACCACACACACACAGAGACACAAACACACACACACACACACACACACACACAGACCCACACACACACTACACTGGCACAGCTTACAGCAGGACGTTCGGTGTTAATTGTTTTGGATTTTTTGTCATTTTGCTCGTGTTCCATGTTTTTAGACGTACGCTGGACCCTCAGGAGGTTCTGGTTCTGACACAGGCCCAACTTCACCATCCCCACCTTTCCTTTCCTCCATCCTTTTCTTTTTTTCCTCCACCCTTTCCTTCCCCCATCCTTTGCCCCATCATTTCCTTCCCTCCATCCTATTCCTTTCCTCCAAATGGTTCTTTTCCTACACCCTTTCCTTCCCCCCATCCTTTCCTTCATCCTCTAATTTCCTCCCTCCATTTCCTTCCCCCCATCCTTTCCTTTTCTTCCTCCCATCTTTTCCTTTCCTCCATCCTTTCCTTCCCCTTTGCGTCTTCTTCTAAAGGACTCAAATCAAAGTCCATCTGACACACACAAGTTCTCATTCACACGACTTTCAACGCTAGAGATTTAGTTTCACAAAACATCGATGAGGAGGAGGGGAGGAGGAAGAGGAGGAGAGGAGAGGAGGAGGAGGAGGAGGCCGCCTCCCACATTCTCACACCTGCTTCCCCACACAGGATTCTATGGCTTCTTGTTTTACCCTCCTGGTCCACCAGGGGGCCGTACGGGACGAGTCGAGTCTCTAAGGCCTTCACTCCGGTTCTTCAGGTCCTGATCCTTCACTCCGGTCCTTCAGGTCCTGGTCCTTCAGGTCCTGATCCTTCACTCCGGTCCTTCAGGTCCTGATCCTTCACTCCGGTCCTTCAGGTCCTGGTCCTTCATTCCGGTCCTTCAGGTCCTGGTCCTTCATTCCGGTCCTTCAGGTCCTGGTCCTTCACTCCGGTCCTTCAGGTCCGGATCCTTCAATCTGTTCACGGACCTTGAAACGATTTCTTCAGGTCCGTAAAACCAAACCACAGACGTCCGTCGCCATGATTGTCGTGGACATTGGTTTGACCACGAAGCTTCGGCGCTCCTCTTCCTCGCCCGGCGCTCGTTTCCTCTGAACCGTTGACCGCTTCGCCGTATTCACAGACTTCGTGGCGTGGATTGAAAAGGATCCATCCGTGGAAACGGGCCTTAAACCGCGATCGGCACATCGGGAACACTCGGTCGACACTTTGGATCCCCGTACGATCTAAACTTCAAGTTATCGCTTCAAAATGTATAAAGTGAACAATAGTGCAAAATATGTCAAACAAATATAAAAAATAAAAAAAAAAAGTCATGCTGCTTCCCCAGACGCGTTCAGGTCCTCTGACTGTCGGTGCTTTGAGATATTTCTCCTGACTCATGAAGTCAGACATCGGCCCCGCGAGGACGAAGTGGACTTTATTGGCGGTGACTAACTTCACACACAGAGGACACACCAGTGAGACGACACGACGAGGGCGCGAGCAGCAATGCACACGCCGAGGATCCACACGCTAGTCATGGATTTGTTTTCTTTCGTTCGAGATGAAAGCGGAACTATTTTGTTTGCGATGTTTCGACAGTTCCTCGAGTTTTGCTTCAGATGCTTCGCGGCGGCAGGAAAGCAAAAAGCAGCGTTTCCCAAAAATGTAGAACTTTTTAATGGAAGGTTTGAAACCGATGCTTCCTAATGGCCACCTGGGGGCGCCAGAGGTCGGGTCGTATAACTTGATTTATGACCTCGGTAACCATGAGTCTTCTTCAATGCAGAGAGATGTCATTTATTTCATTCTGGTCCCGTTCTCTTCGGGCTCGGCTACCTCGTGACGGTCGTCCTCAAACCAACGGGCGACGTCGTCCGTTGGTTTGAGGACGACCCGGCTACGGCTGTCTGCTACGGCTAGACGGCTACGGTGGCTACCGAGGTCGGCTAACGGTCATTTTCTACTCCGTTGCGTAAACGTGAAGCTTTGAAGACTCAGTCGTGTATTCATTGACCGTCATTGATTCTGCAGATGAGATCCTATTACTGTGGAAACTCACCGAACTCAGTGACCTCCTGTTCGTTTTCCATGGGAAGCGACGAAAAGATCCTCAGAATTTAGATTTGCAGCCTTTTGTTTAGATTTAGGAAGAAGAGCTATCTATATCTATATCTCTCTATATATATATATATATATCATATGTCTATATCCAAGAGTATCGACTGATTGAGTAATCCACGATGTATCCGGTCTCATCCCAGCTCAGTTGTTTTAGGAAACATATTTTTACTTCCTTGCCAAGAAGGAAAATGTCCAAAGTTTGAAGCCAAATAAAAATCTACCAACAACACCTCAACATTTTGATAAAAATAAATATCTTAAGCACTTAACTTTGATTTTTACATTTCTGTTTGTGTTACACAGGCGAGACAGAGCATGTTCATCTCTATAAAGGGCTGTGTCCACCAGCTAACACTTTTCATGCTAAGCTAAGCTAATCGGCTCCAAACAAGCTACATTTGAGAGGTTTTGACTCCAAGTCGTGGATCTGTTGGTCAAACCAGCTTTCCTGGATCGTACGTCACGTCTCATCGTAATGTGAGACGTCCCGGCTGGGTTTTAGATCTCAATCCGACTCGACCAACGACGACAAATTTCGCAGAAATTCGTTCCGACTCTAAAAAAATAAATAAATCGGGGGCAACTGTTGTTGTGTTTAAAGCCGGCTGAGTTTGCACATTGCCTTCCTGTTAGGACCAGGACCGCCCCGCCGTGTTGGGCGTGACAGCCCACCTACCCCCCCACCAGCGTCCTCGGCAGCCCGAGTAGACTTGAACCTGAACCTTCTACCTTAGAACCAACCTGAGTTCTTGGTCTACGTCTTTGATTTCTCGGTAGTAGATGAAGTCCATGTTTCCAGAATCCCGAATCAGGGTGGATCTTCCCTTTTTGGTTATACAGAGACATTCTATGACATCCGCACATCATATTTCATGGACTCACTCACCAACATCATCATTGCAACACGTCCGAATTGAGACGGCAGGTCGACTAGTCAATGCACCTGTAACATTTCTCTGCATTTTAAAAAGAAAACAATCGGCGTTAAACATCCAGGTGGAGATCATTCATTTCCACCGGCTCATTCAGTGCTAGCGGACATCTTGGAAGCAACAGCGAGGACCAATGGGGCGAGAGACAGCCAAGAGCAGGACCAGACACAACAGACGTCGCCAGTCAGAGGTCTTAGTCATATTCATGTTGATGAAGAATGCAGGGAGGAAGATTCTCCTCCTCTTCCTCTCGTACCACAGGTCTCCTCCAGCAAGGACCCTGGCCCTCTTATATCTGCGTCCCGCCCAGGTTCCCCCCGCCCGCAGGGTAATGCCTCAGTCCACCGCCCCTGCGGAGCGAGTGCAGCGCCACGGTGCAACAGCCCCGCAGCAGCGACCCGATGTGGTACATGGGTGGTCCTCCGCGGGCCGGACCGCGGCACAGCCACGCCACGGTGGGCACCACGGGGATGGCCACCGCCAGAAGATCAACCAGGAAGTGACGACTCCAGTAGCTTTTCTCCACTGTCCCCGAGCTCGATGGATCTCCCGCCTCTGCCGCGGCGCCCGCCGTGGCGCCTTGTTCTTTAGTTCCCTCGTCGTCCTCGTTGTTCACTTCCTCGATGACGACACCGGCTATCTCCTCGTGGGAAGTGGATCTCTGTGGCTGCGAGGTGTGAGGCTGCTCCACATCCGGTGATGACCCTTGGCCACTCAACTCTCCCGTCTCGATCTCTTCCACGCCCGGGTTCTCCGGTGTTGTGCCGACCTGTGAGCCTTCTCCACAGCATTTGACAAAGTTAAGGTCGCCCAACGTCCCTGTTGAAGTGTCCTCTGTTGCTGCCTCCTCCACTGCACCCGGAACCTCCACCTCGTCTCCTCCCTCCGAGCCGTTCGGCGTCTGATCTTCCGTCAGGCTGATCGCCGTTGTGTCCTCCCGCCGCTCCGATGCTGCCTCCTCCTTCTCTCTCTCCTCCTCCTCTTCCCTTCCCTCCACTTCCTCTTCCCCCCCACACGGAGGACTTTCCATGGAACACGCCATAGTAGCAGACCGTGTTAAGAGGGGGACCGGCGGGGTTTTGGAGGTCGGGATCGGCTCCGTGGCCGTGCTCATGATGGTCGCTGTGGTAGTGATGGAGTCCAGCTCCTCCTCCCCCTCATCTGACATCCAGGTGGAGGTAGGGCTGCAGGCCTGGGAGCGGAAAGTGCGTTGCTCCGCAATGGTATCCAGATCGGAGGGGTAACTTGCAGGGATGGGGCAGCTCTCGGTCTGAATGCCCGTCTCCCGCAGTTGGTGCAGGTAGAGGTGGTGGTGGGACAGGCAGGGATGGTTCATGCAACCCGCCCCACCGACACCGCAGTGGGGGGGGGCCAGCCGCTCACCTGTGCACAGCTTCTCGTAGGTGGCGGAGTGCGGCATAGAGTGGGCCACGGAGTGGGACGCACTGTGAGGGAAAGAGCGAGGTAAGGTGTGGGAGAAGGTGTGGGGCAGAGAATGGGGCAGAGAATGGGGCAAAGAATGGGGCAGAGAATGGGGCAGAGAATGGGGCAGAGAATGGGGCATATGGGAATAGGAAAGAGAGTTGGGCAGAGAGTCGGCTAGAGTGTGAGGCAAAGATTGAGGTAGAGATTGGGGCAGAGATTGGGAAAAGGTCTGTGCGTAGGAGTTGAGTAGAGCTGCCGTCTCCTCCGACAGGAAGGCGGCCTCCAGCAGCAGGTCGGCCTGGCTGGGGACGCTGCTCTCCCCGCAGCACACAAAGCCACTGTCCTGGGTGCCGTCGGCCGACAGACAAGGGAAGTCCGGGCCGTTGCCGTTCCGGTCTGCGAGCGCCTGATCGCTCAGCTTTGTGTAGGTGGAGCTCCGGGTCAGCGACCGGGCTGGGCTACCGTCGCAGGAGCAAGACCCCCTCCCTCCTGCCGGTCTGGGTATTCCCCCTGGACTTTCCCCCGACACCGACGCCGGCGCCGAACCCCCGACGCGGGTCCGGCGGCTCGGTATGGCTTCCCCCTCCTTGGCTAATCCGGCCTGGGCCATTTCCATGCTGAGCAAAAGGTTCTCAAGCTTGTGGTTCTGGGTGTTGATGTCCTGAAAGTACTTCTGGACCCCGACGTCGCCACTGAGTCCGCCTGCTTCGCTGAGCGTGGCGCGGACCGTGTCCACGGCCTGTTTGAGCTGCTGGATCTCCTGACGCGAATCCTGCAGAGCCAGCTGGGCCTCCACGCGGTGGCACTCCTCCTCCACCCAGTCCTCCTGCATGCGGTAGAGCTGGCCTCTCAGCTCGTCTATCTCCGTGTCCCTGAGAGGCCGTCGAGAGGAGAACGGGGACAAAGGAAGAACAATGAGGCTCTAGATGTTGGGCTGAGGTTAGGAGTAGAACAAAGGAAGAACAATGAGACTCTAGATGTTGAGCTGAGGTTAGGAGTAGAACAAAGGAAGAACAATGAGACTCTAGATGTTGAGCTGAGGTTAGGAGTAGAACAAAGGAAGAACAATGAGACTTTAGATGTTGGGCTGAGGTTAGGAGTAGAACAAAGGGGCTCTAGATGTTGGGCTGAGGTTAGGAGTAGAACAAAGGAAGAACAATGAGACTCTAGATGTTGGGCTGAGGTTAGGAGTAGAACAAAGGAAGAACAATGAGACTCTAGATGTTGGGCTGAGGTTAGGAGTAGAACAAAGGAAGAACAATGAGACTCTAGATGTTGAGCTGAGGTTAGGAGTAGAACAAGTCAGACAACTTAAGACCTGACTCTCTTGCCGATAGTGAAACCCTCTTTCCGTCGGTATCTCACCTGTGCTGAAGGGTGTTGATGGTTTCCTTCAGCCTGGACCGCAGGTGTCGGATACACACCTCCTTCTGCTGCAGGGGGGTGAGGTACTGCTCCGGGGGAGGGGGCCGGATACCATGGTTGTCCGTACACGAGTACTTTGGATGACGTCTAGGGCAATGAGAAGATCATTAGAAGGGATTACTCCCCGTGTTCATGTCAGCAACAGGTGTGTGGTGTTGAACCCCAGCAACCACAATGTATCTGAAGCTCTGATTTTCCAAAGCTGGCATTAATTAAACTTCTGCTCAGGTTCGTAGTCTTCAACTTATTTGTCGTGATTTACATTTTAATAAGTGACCACCTTAGAATATAGTCCATTCAGGCAAATTGTATGTGTTAAATGTTTTGTTTTACACCATTTACTGTTGTAAAATCTAACTATATGGGAAGGAAAACCACATTCTGATCAAAGTTTCTAACAACACCCAGACTATTCCTCCCAACTGTGAGACAACTTTGACTGTTTTACACATGCAGCTCAGAGCAGAGCCGCGTTGGGTCCCAGAGAGCGGACCTCAGTCGGCGCTCACCCTTTGGTGGGGCTGCAGTCGCTGCCTTTGCAGGAGCCGGAGTTGCTGCTGCCGCTGAGGGAGGCGTTGCCATGGGGATCTCTGTTACTGGGCGCGGCCGGCGGCCGCCTGTCCGACGCAAGAGGAGACGTGTTGAACATCAACGCCAACAAACCACAAACCACAGACCACAAACCACAGACCACGGGAACAAGAGGAGGTATCCAACAACATGAAACCACACGGACATGCACTCACACACAGACAGACAACAGACAACATACACACATACGCACATACAACAGACACACAGTGAAGAGATCCACTCACATGAAACCACACAGACATGCACTTACACACATACAACAGACACACAGACACACATACAACAGAAAACATATCACAGACAACAGACACACAGTCACATGGGCAACCACAGCGAACTCCAGCTCAGGTCATCGTGACCCGAGACGGTCACCGCTCACGCGTCAGGAGCTCAACACGCACCGAGCGCCCCGAGGGGTGGAGGGCGCGTTGGCCGGGCGGCGGTCCGGAGACCTGGTGGAGGCGTGGGACG
>CM070097.1:23654026-23669026 GCA_036178185.1 Liparis tanakae
TATGATATGATATGATGTCTATGTGACGAGCATTGAGAAAAGCAGGAAATCAATATTTAACGTTCTAGTGAGTCTCTCAGTCTGTAGCCCGGAGACAAACAACGGATCACTGACTAGCTCCTCCTCCCTCCACCAGCTCCTCCTCAGAGCCCACCATCACACCTGAGGTGTCATTGGAGGAGAGCTGAGGGGCAGGAGGGAGGAGCTAGGAGGGAGGAGCTAGGAGGGAGGAGCCAGGAGGGAGGAGCCAGGAGGGAGGAGCCAGGTGGCCGGGTCAGTCGACCCTCCAGACCTTCACGTCTCTGGGGGCCGACTCATGAACACGGGTCTGGATTATTACATCATCGATTCATGAGCAGGCCTCAGGGGAACGAGATCAAAGAGATCAAAGAGATCAGAGACATCAGAGACATCAGAGAGATCAGAGAGATCAGAGAGATCACAACAACAGAAAAGAGACACTTGAGTAAAAGGGCCCCCTTTGGGCCTCAAAGGACCCCATAGGGCCCCAACTGGCCCCCAAAGTCCCCCCGGGGCCCCTCTGGGCCCCCACTGGCCCCCAAAGCCCCCCCCCGGGGCCCGTGGCCTCTGGGGCCCGTGGCCTCAGGGCTTCATGAAGCTCGTCTCTGTTTCTCAAACCTTAAATCAGACGATATTGAAGCTTTTCTCTCTGCTGTGCAGGAGGATCAGATTATAGAGCCTGTGTTGTTGTGCCAAGGTTACTCAGGAGGACCCCCCCATACACACACACACACACACACACACTCACACTCTCACACACACACACTCACAGACACACACTCACACTCTCACACACACACTCACAGACACACTCTCACACTCTCACACACACACTTACACTCTCACACACACACTCACAGACACACACTCTCACACACACACTCACACACACACACGCACACACGCACACACACACACACACTCACACTCTCACACACAAACTCACAGACACACGCTCACACTCTCACGCACACACGCACACACACACACACACACACACACTTCACAACAACATGCCCGATGCAGCCTCTGAAGCTGGAGAACATTCAGATGCTCCGGTGTCAACATGTGGATCCACAATGGAGACAGACTGTCCTCCGACAGCTGGGACACAAGGAGAGGAAACGAGAGGAAACAAGAGGACACGAGAGGAGACGAGGAGACGAGGAAACGAGGAGACGAAGAAACGAGAGGACTGCTGCTGCAAGGTCAAACTGCGGCTGTCACGACTCGCGGATGTGGCTGCTGCTAGGAGGGGGGGGGGTGTTACACAGCTGTCATGTTACCGCATCGCCCCCCCCCCCCCCCAACAACAGCAGGAGCGAACAGGCCGCGCGGCTCCACGTCTGCGAGGCGCGCACTGCGCATCTCTCCATCAGCAGCTCGAGCCCGCGTCTCGTTTCCTGCTCAGTTTTGCACCTTTTGTGTCTTGCACCTTTTGTGCACCCCCCCCCCCCCACACACACACACACCACCACCAACCCCCTCCCTCCGCGGCGGCCTCGCTTACCTGCGCCTCCTCTCCCCGGAGCGCCGTCCGCTCCGCCGCGGGTCCGTCGCGGTGCATCGCGTCCCTGCAGCCGGATGGAGGTGTGCCTGGCTCCACAGCCGGGAGGAGGAGAGGAGGAGAGGAGGAGAGGAGGAGAGGAGGAGAGGAGGAGGAGAGGAGGAGGAGAGGAGGAGGAGAGGAGGAGAGGAGGGCTGGGCCGTGAGGAGGGGGACGTGAGAGTGGCTGCTGCTGCCGCTGAGGAGGGCGCGCGGGCGCGTGGACCGAGGCGCATGCGTCACGTCGGATTCTGTTAAAGGGAAACACACCGCGGGGAAGTTGCGTTGTTGTTGTTGTTTTTAACATGATAGTTTCTCCTCATGGAACACATCTTCAAATTAGGTTTGGTTTATTAGCATTATGATGTGTTTATGACCTCATATTATAAATGTCAAAATCATTCTCCGTCTTCTTTTCATCCACATAAACATAAGAAACACAACAAACAGGTGAAATAAATCGAGCCAGGACCCCGCAGGGCTCCAGCAGACTGGATCCGCTCTCTACTGCCCCCTGTGGTCGGGCGGACACGCGACTTCTGTTTGGGGAACCCGACGTGGTCGTGGACGCGCAGGTGATGCTGGACAGGTGAGGTCCGTGGACCAGAGGGAGAGCACAGGGATGACGTCATCTGGCTCATGACGTCACGTTGTTTCTGTGTCACCAGATGAGTCATTTAAAATGTAAAGTGCCCTTTTCTGTACCAATAATAACACAGACCCTGGACCTCCTGGACCTCCTGGACCTCCTGCTGGAGTCTGTGGTTTCCTTTCCCACCCACGTGGGCCTGAATGTATGGATGTATGAATATGTCAGAGACACTGTTTCAAAGGCTGTATTTGCAGGTACTAAGTCCCTGTGTGACGTCACATTCGTGCCAGAACGTCTTATTTCTCTCCTCGATGCTGCCCTCTAGAGGACACGTGACGCACTGCATGTGTGGTGAAATATGTGGAAACGAGTAGAAATGACAAAACACGGATATGAATATAGACTCGATCCTAGAGACACGTGATTCACGGAGTGCAATGCAACCTTCAGCCAGCTGAGGTCGCTACGTCATCACCTTCTGCATCGTGGTGAGGGACTCTGGCCTCCAGGACCAGGAGCACCTCTTCATCTTCTTGTGTCTCCTCTGGAGAGGGTGTGTCCCGGGCAGGGGGGTCAACACACGCCTGAAGGGTTAGGGGTTAGGGTTAACCCTAACCCACTTAAAGATGTCTGGTGCTCCTGAACTCAACTTTCCTCCATTGTTTCTATTTCTGAAGGAAAATTATTTGTCGCCAAACTCTGGAAAGCATTGTGTTCCTCAGTGAGGTCATATTGGGGTCAGGCCACGTGGGGTCAGATCAAGAACTACCGCTCCTCTGAGAATGGAGATGAATATTAATTACACATGGAGAGGAAATCCTTTGGCCTCAAGGGGGCGCTGCAGAGCCACCGTGAAGACCGCGTGACGCGTTGTCCCTGTTGTTGCTGACGGGACCCTCAACACCCTGGACCCTCAAAACCCTGGACCCTCAACACCCTGGACCCTCAAAACCCTGGACCCTCAACACCCTGGACCCTCAAAAAGCTGGCGGCTCATCAGAGCAGCATGAACACTTGAAGACATTTAAAGACCTACACATGCATAAGAATAAATGAAACCTCAAACGCATCACAGTGGTTATTGTTATTTACAGAGATCAGAGGACAACAAGGAGTGCGATACACTTTTTAAATCATGATTCCATCCCCTGATCTTCAGTATAACTTGTCCTTCAGAGCTCTATAAAATCTTTATTTCATCAAACAAACTACAGACCGAGTCATCAGACCCGTAGTTCAAAGCTTCACATAGAAACGTTGGTTTGAATTAAAAATCAAATGAACCGTAAATCTTCCTAGAAGACTCAAATCGATGTGAAGGCCGGAGGATGTGAGCCGAGCGGCGAGCGGTTGCTATGGTTACCATCAGAGTTATTAACCATCTGTAACAGCAGGACAAGAAATAGATTATCAATATTATTATCTATTACCTCCAGAAGCTCTTTGGAACCAGTTAGAGACGGTTAGAGTTGGTTAGGGCTGGTTAGAGCTGGTTAGAGCCAATTAGAGCTGATTAGAGCTGGTTAGAACCGGTTAGAGCTGGTTAGAGCCGGTTAGAGCTGGTTAGAGCCAGTTAGAGCTGGTTAGAGCCAGTTAGAGCTGATTAGAGCTGGTTAGAACCGGTTAGAGCTGGTTAGAACCGGTTAGAACCAGTTAGAGCTGGTTAGAGACAATTAGAGCTGGTTAGAACCGGTTAGAACCGGTTAGAGACGGTTAGAGCCGGTTAGAACCAGTTAGAACCGGTTCTTTTCACCCAAAACCAGATGAGCTCAGTCTGAGTTGTTTACACATAAATAACTTTGTTATAAAAATGATTTCACATTTTATTTGTTTTTGTCTGAGAAGAAGATCTACTTCACTTTGTTCGTACAACAACAACAACAACAACAACAACAACAACAACAGCACCAGACTCCTCGTGTTCCGCGTGAGGCCGTCTCCGTCTTCAGTGTCTTATCACCCACGTGTCATGAGGCAAAGAAGCTGAGCTCTCCGAGTCCCTGAAGGCACCACAGCAGCCGGCTGATGAAGCTGCTGGTGTTAATCTGCCCGTGTGCCCTTTAGCAGCGGCTCGGCTCAGAGAGCTTCAGCTGGGGATCAACACAGAGGACAGAAGGTCTCCGTCTCAGGTTCTCATGGGGGGGGGGGGGGGGGGGTAAGGTTGTGTGTAAATTTATATATAATGTGTGTGTGTCTGTGTGTGTGCGTGTGTGTGTCAGTGTGTGTGTCAGTGTGTGTGTGTCAGTGTGTGTGTGTGTGTTCCATGGATTCCTCTGAGTCTCCTCAGTTCGTCAGTTGAACCTATGAAGCAAAAAAAACGATAATATCCAGATATTGATTCTAATAATAACAATATTCACAGGATTTCTATATTCTTGTAATTGCAATGAATTTAAAATAGAAGTGTTTATTGTTATCCACTGAGCGTCGTGGAGCATCCCGGAGCTGAAGAGATTCACGACGCAGTGAAAGAGATGAAGACCACGTTTCAGTTCACCTGGAGACGTCCGCCCCATAACTCATGACTTATGTGTCTGCTACCATAAACGCATGTTGGAGCGACGCTTCAGGGATGAACGCCGCTCCTCACAGGCGTCACGTGACGTTTAAACACGCCTCATAAAACACGCACAGCTCATAACGGGTTAGGACCTCGTTATTTCACCGGACGTAACATCTTCTGCTCTTTTTAATCCTTTTTCATGGATTACAATATATTTTGGTTTGGCAATTTAATTCTGACAACGAGGGAAATGATCTGTGTTACACACATTACACACATTACACACATTACACACATTACACACATTACACACGAGACGAAGACGATGAGGAGGAGAGGCGAAGCTTCTGTGTTTGAGAAGAGAAGCTGCCGGTCAGCCGAGAGGTTTAAATACATATAAATTATATATATTCAACCTTCAACCAGCTGAACCCCTTGAGCAAGGCAGGCAACGACAAGAGAAACACAAAGGTACACACAAAAACACAACATGCACACAAAGGTACACATAAAAAACATAATAACCACAAAAAAACACAATAAACACAAAGTTATACATAAAAAACATAAGAAACAAATAAATAATAATAATATCAATTATATTTATACATTATACAAACTGTCAATATTTGTGTTTTGGACGTATGGAATATACAAAGTAATATTTGTAATATTTGTAAATAAATGCTTTTCCTGCACATCAGAAACACAACGAGGAGGAGAACAGGAACATTTGAACTCTCTCTCTCTCATACATATATATATATATATATATATATATATATATATATATACCTATAATAAATAAGACCCCCCCCCCCCTTAGATTCAAATCTATGCGATCCCTTTTCATGCGACTCGTCTCCCATCAGACGCATCAGGATGGATCTCTCTCCTCCGGCGTTCCTCAGGGTTTGTTTCACTCTAGGACCAAAAGCTCCTCCTCCAGTGGACTTGAAGAACTCGTGGGCCCAGGCGGCCGGGAAGGTTCTGGACTTTGTTCTGTTCTCTGTTCCTGAGTGAGTTGGGAGGATGATGCAGCTGAGCCTCAGCGGTGGCTTCATCAGGCAGCTGGGCACCAACACGATGTTTATGTGTATTCACAGGACGAGTTGTCAAAAACTTCACTAACACAGAAGTTCTCAGATATTTCAATTCCTACGTCTCACAACAACCAGACACAGGAGAGGACTCTTCATCCGATAGTCTCGCCCTTCCTGGTTTCATGAGCGTGACAGCCTCCTCGTTTAACTCACATAAGCAATCATTTTACATTTAAAAAACAATTAAAAGCGCATCTAAGAACATTAACCACTTGACGGATTCTATTGCTTTTTAGTCATCTAATTTTTCTTTTTCTTTTTCTTTGTATGAATTAAGTCGAATTGCATAAAATATATCTGATCCTTCGACTGTACTGTTCATCTGACTGCACTATTTTACACTTTGTTGTACTATTTTTAACTGTTTGTTTCAAGATATGTTTTGTATGTTTTGTATGTATTGTATTTTGTCCTTTCTGTGGACCCCAGGAAGATTAGCGGTCGCTAAGGCGTCAGCTAACGGGGATCCAATAAATAAACTAAACTAAACTAAACTAAACAGTACTAGATATGAGACCATATGTGACTCCATGTGGGAGTTTAATAAAGGAGAAGAGTCCTCCTCCTGGGCTCTGCTCTGCTGGAGGACCACACTCACATCATTTGACATGGGAAACTCTCATTAGAAATGGCGGCAAAAAAGATAAAAAAAAGATTGAGATATAAAGATTTAATTGACTCTAGTATTAGATTCCTTCTCAGCAAGACATTAAACTTCAAGACCATTATTAGTGGGGCCGAGTCCTTCAAGAGGGCAGCAGAGGGAATCAAATATTCTAATATAAATATATATATATATATATATATATATATATATATATATATAAATATATATATATATATATAAATATACATATATATATATAAATAAATAAAAATAAATACATATATATATATATATATATTTATATATATATAAATAAATATATATGTATATATATTTATTTATATATATATATATATATATATAAATATAAATATATATATATAAATATACATATATATATATAAATAAATAAAAATAAATACATATATATATATATATTTATATATATATAAATAAATATATATGTATATATATTTGGGTATGCATAATTGCACTCTGGGGAAGAAGCTTCAACAGGGTGAAGAACATTTGATAACGGCCTCCAGACCACACATAATGTGATATATTATAAACTGACATTTCTTTTGTGCAAAGGGGAAATGAGAGTTGCTGGACGTATCGCTCATTTTAAATCAATACGGGTTGAGTACTGCACGCACCGCTTCACTGCGAACAGAGGGCTCATCTCTGAGCTTCCCACCACAAAGAACCAGACGCCAGAGAGTCAGCGTGATCCCGCTGAGCATCTTAGTCATATCCACGCATAGTAATGTGAACCGGAGGGTCCGATGACGTCATACCCTGAGGTCGTGGCCATGAGGAGTTCCTTTCATTCGGGTTTCTTAGTAACGGGCTATGGGAACAATGGCACGCCCCCAGTGGAGCTGCTGGAACCAGAACCATGCAGCAGGGTCGCTATGTGTCTATCAGTATTACAGAGTACACAGAGAACTACCCGAGTACACAGAGAACGACTCGAGTACACAGAGAACGACTCGAGTACACAGAGGACGACCCGAGTACACAGAGGACGACCCGAGTACACAGAGGACGACCCGAAGGAGGTATATACGTATTTGTTGTTGTAGATTCTTCGTCGTATTTCTAGTAGGTTACATATTGTGTCCTTCAAGATAAGAAGTGGAGAACGATGGTTACTCAGAATGTAGAAGTTGTTGGCGTTTTTTCAAGGTTCCAGTTCACACACATATATATATTTATAAATGTATTTATTTATATATATATGTATATATATACATATATATATATGTATATATATATAGTATGTATATATATTTGTCCATATATATTTAAATATATATATACATATATGTATATATGTATATATATATATATATATATATTTAGTTAAATATAAATATATATAAATATATTTATATTTAACTAGTCCAGGTGAACTAGTACTAGTCTTAGTTACTTGAGGCTCTTTCTGCTCACCTAGGAAACGTTCTCAAGTTTGCTTGAAAATAAAGTTGATACAAATAATTGATTTACTGCATCATGAATAATTAAAATGAGAATCCTCCCGCCAGCCATCTTTAGATGTGATTGAAGCGACATGTTGCTGATAATGATAATTAATATCTAATAATATGTCTGCACGATCAACGCTCCATGGGAGATGACTGGAGACCCCTCAGAGAGGCCACGCCCCTCTGGAGCTCCAGGACTTCTCCATGTCTGACGCCATGGTGACACACGTCTGCACCATGGGGCTGAGCGTTCCTCTGGAGGTGTGTGGGTGTCTGCGTCCGAGCAGAGGATTTCACTTCACCGCCGGAGGTCATTATCCTGAGACAAAGACTTCCGTCGCCTGTCGGCGTGACTCCACCGCTCCCGGGGAGAGCTATGTCTGTCTCTCCGGTTTGATAATTGCTTGTTTCCCTCACAATCACCTCCTCCACGAGGGGAAGAGAGTACCGGAAGATGGAGAGTGTGATGAGGACCCAGAAGGAAAGGGACACTTCTTATATCGTTAAATCGTTTTTCAAACCTTCTAAATTAGCGGGGAGGAAAAATCAAGAATCCAAAGGATGTTTCGTTAGCGCCGATCCATCTCACAGTGAGAGGGCGGTTCCCTTCCGACACCTCTGGAGTACCTCCACGTCGGTCCTCCAGAGGCAGCCGCACAGTGGTCACGGTGACTACTGTGGCGTCTCAGAGTACAGCATTGTAGTACCATATTACCCCACTAGAAAGCTTGTAGTACCATATTACCCCACTAGAGGGCTTGTAGTACCATGTTACCCCACTAGAGAGCTTGTAGTACCATGTTACCCCACTAGAGAGCTTGTAGTACCATATTACCCCACTAGAAAGCTTGTAGTACCATATTACCCCACTAGAGGGCTTGTAGTACCATGTTATACCACTAGAGAGCTTGTAGTACCATGTTACCCCACTAGAGAGCTTGTAGTACCATGTTACCCCACTAGAGAGCTTGTAGTACCATGTTACCCCACTAGAGAGCTTGTAGTACCATGTTACCCCACTAGAGGGCTTGTAGTACCATGTTACCCCACTAGAGAGCTTGTAGTACCATGTTACCCCACTAGAGAGCTTGTAGTACCATGTTACCCCACTAGAGGGCCTGTAGTACCATGTTACCCCACTAGAGGGCTGTAGTTGATGACGGATTATTAACATTTCTCAGCTCCAGACACAAAAGACATCATGAAATGAAATATCATGACCTCTACATTCATAAATCACATATAACAACCACGACAAACCGTGAATATAAAACAGGAAACCGTTGTTTCATAATAACGGTTTGTCTCACAGCAGCTCGGCCTCCAGGGCATGCCACCTAGCTGCACACGCCCCTCCTCTTCGATGATGTCATCTGTCAGTAACAAACGTCTCTCTGAAGCTCCGCCCCCGCCGCCTCTCAGCGTCTCGTTGAGGGAGACGAACCACCCTGAGCTCCTCCCGTGTGTCCCGGCTGGTACCGTGTGATTGGATCACATCTGGTAGAACACAAAGGAATGAGATGAGGGACGAGGGACGACGTCCTCCAGCTGCTCAGCACCGAAGGGGAAACATTGATAACTCTGTATCTCAAACATGAGCTATCTCTAGAATGAGGGGGAATAAAGGATGAGACGTAAACGTGACTCCATCTGAACTAATAGCACATGCTCCTTTTAGAATTGAGCAACATTGTAAAACAATATTTTAATATAAGCCCAACTCAGCGGTCAGACTAATGAACATTACCATTTTGGTTTAGCTAACTCACGAATCGAGAAGCGTGAACGATCCAACCCATCACGCATGTCGATAAAGAATTCACATCTACTTCATGGATCTGAGTGACATCAGCGGGAAAAGCTCGGCAGAAAAGCCGCCCGGCAACCGAGAATAAAGAGCCTGGCGTCCTGAACTGGTTGGATCCTACTCTCAGGAACAGAAACCTTTTGGGTCCATCCAGATGTTCAGCTGTAAAGAACCCTGAGGTGACGTCCCTCGGGGTTTCACAGGGTTCCACAGGGTTCCACAGGGTTCCACAGGGTTCGGTCCTGGGTCCCCTCTCATTTCACAGCATCACGGGCCCTCTGGGGTCAGGGTCGCTGCTCAGTGGACGTCTTCACACCTACGGCTTTATTTAAGTTTCCTATGAGGGCGACATCATTCTTGATCCGAGCTGTGTGAGTGATATTGATTTGATCCGGTTTATTGATCAAATAAATAAACAAATAAACTGTTTTATGATTGCTGGAAGACGAGAGGCAGAACAGTCACGACACCAGCTCATTGTGTCTCCATTCCTTTATTCATGGTCTTCAACATGAAATGAAACACCATCGTGTCCTAAACAGTTTCACTGGACTCATCACTTAAAATAAGAAAACAGTTTATTTGATTTAAATACGATTTAAATACTCTGAGCTCATCCACATCGACCGCGCTGCATGTGTCTGCTCTCACAATTAAAAAGTATTTACAGGAGTATTTTCCTATGTTTCGTTCAGTGCGCCTGCATGTGTGTGTGAGGTGTGATGGATTCAGGGACAGTGTGTAAAACACAGTACCTGTCGCCTACAATAAGAAAACACATGATATTAAAACATGATAACATGAATACAGAGCGCTGGAGCCTTTGTTGATGTTGTTGTTTACTAAATGCTGTGGTCAACAACAACGTCCCGACGGACGGATCCAGAACTCTGAGGACGTTTCTCTACAGGCAGAAATCCAACGAGGGGCATTGAACGCACCACGGGCCTCCATCTCAATTCAGCTTTTCCTGGTTCAAAACATTTTAATTTAATAAATACAAACATATTGAAAATGGAATGACGAGTAAAGCCTGGTAGCCTCCTGTTCACAACCCTTTGACCTCTGACCCCCAACATCAAAGCCTTAGAGTCCATCCTCAGGACTACATCAGGACTACATCAGGACCTCACAGGAGGACTACATCAGGACTACATCAGGACCTCACAGGAGGACTACATCAGGACTACATCAGGACTACATCAGGACCTCACAGGAGGACTACATCAGGATTACATCAGGACTACATCAGGACCTCACAGGAGGACTACATCAGGACTACACCAGGACTACATCAGGACTACATCAGAACCTCACAGGAGGACTACATCAGGACTACATCAGGACTACATCAGGACCTCACAGGAGGACTACATCAGGACTACATCAGGACTACATCAGGACCTCACAGGAGGACTACATCAGGACTACATCAGGACTACATCAGGACTACATCAGGACTACATCAGGACCTCACAGGAGGACTACACCAGGACTACATCAGGACTACATCAGGACCTCACATGAGGATTACATCAGGACTACACCAGGACTACATCAGGACCTCACAGCACAACAAACGATCACAACAAAAATAACACATTATTACAAAAGGAAACGTCACAGCGAGCGTCAAACTGATGGAGACGTCGGTCCTGGATTAGGACCTGGATTAGGACCTGGATCAGGACCTTGATCAGGACCTGGATCAGGATCAGGACCTACATCAGGAGCTTGATCAGTACCTGGATCTGGATCAGGACCTACATCAGGACCTGGATCAGGACCTACATCAGGACCTGGATCAGGATCTAGATCAGGACCTATATCAAGACCTAGATCAGGACCTAGATCAGGACCTAGATCAGGACCTGTATCAGGACCTGTATCAGGACCTGGATCAGGACCTGGATCAGGACCTGGTCGGCGGTCCCGTCAGTACGCCGTCTCCTTGACGACGTGGGTGGAGAGGGTGTGGTTGCTGGAGATGCTGATGGAGTGGCGGCCGAAGGGGTGCGGCGGGCCGCCTGGCGCCCGGCGCCGGCGCCTCCACGGGACGCAGAAGTAGCGCAGCGTGCTGAAGAAGACGCGGCGGTAGGCGGGCGACACCAGGTTGTAGAGGACGGGGTTCACGGCCGAGCTGACGTAGAACAGCACGTTGGTCAGCAGGTAGAAGTAGTGGTAGAAGTCGTAGAGGTCGCTGGGGAGACAGAGGTCATCACTCAGGGGGTCAGAGGTCATCACTCAGGGGGTCAGAGGTCATCACTCAGGGGGTCGGAGGTCATCACTCAGGGTGGTCAGAGGTCATCACTCAGGGGGTCAGAGGTCATCACTCAGGGGGTCAGAGGTCATCACTCAGGGGGGTCAGAGGTCATCACTCAGGGGGTCAGAGGTCATCACTCAGGGGGTCAGAGGTCATCACTCAGGGGGGACAGAGGTCATCACTCAGGGGGTCAGAGGTCATCACAATCGAGGAGAAGGAGAGAGAGACAGACTGAGGGAGAGAGAGTGAGAGAGGGAGGGAGGGAGAGATGGAGAGAAAGAGAGAGAGAGAGAGAGATCTAATAAAGGCGGTCATGAAGACGTGTCTCTCCTCTTCTCTGCAGCATCGTTAGCGTGAGCTACGCTCTGCATGTGTGAAAGTAATGAGCGTGCACGTGAAGGTTCCGCGTGCACGTGAAGGTTCCGCGTGCACGTGAAGGTTCCGTGTGCACGTGAAGGTTCCGCGTGCACGTGAAGGTTCTGCGTGTGGTTCTGCGGTACTCACTCGGACCAGTCGGACACGTAACAGAACATGAGGCGGCGGGCGTGGTACGGCAGCCAGCAGACCACGAAGGCCACGACCACGGCACCTGAACGCACCGGAAGAGAGAGAGGCCTTCAGGGACAGGGCGACAACAGGACAGACGAGTGACCGTGAGAACATGTTGGTCCTGAGGAGAGGAGTCACCATGTCAGCTGACTGCGGGTGAACCAATCGGAGGCGGCGCAGTTCTCTGAGCCAATCACAGGGTCACTGGAAAACCTTTTTTTTCCACACACACACCTCACACACACACACACACACAACCACACACACACACAATCACACACACACACAACCACACACACACACACACACACACACACACACACAGCCACATACACACACAACCACATACACACCCTCACAACCACACACACACACGGCCACATACACACGATCACACACATACACACACACACGATCACACACAACCACACGCACACACACACACACACACGGCCACACACACACACACACACGGCCACATACACACAAACACACACACACACGCACACAACCACACACAACCACACACAACCACACACACACTCTCACACACACACACACACACAACCACAACCACATACACACCCTCACAACCACACACACACTCTCACACACACACACACACATACACAACCACAACCACATACACACCCTCACAACCACACACACACACACACACACACACACACACACAAACACACGATCACACACACACCTTAAAGAGCAGGCCTAACTCAGTTAAAGAAGGGCAGAGGAAGAGATGGAGCACATGACAGAGAGGATCAGTCTCTACATCACAGTGATGAAGATGAAGAGAGAAGAGAGGAGGAGAGAGGAGAGAGGAGAAGAGAGGAGGAGAGAGGAGGAGAGAGGGGAGAAGAGAAGAGAAGAGAGGAGGAGAGAGGAGGAGAGAGGAGAGAGAGAGGGAGAGAGAGGAGGAGAGAGGAGAGGAGAGGAGAGGAGGAGAGAGGAGAGAGGAGGAGAGAGGAGGAGAGAGGAGAGGAGGAGAGAGGAGGAGAGAGAGAGAGGGAGGAGGAGGAGGGGAGAGAGGAGGAGGAGGGAGAGAGAGGAGAGGAGGAGGAGGAGGAGAGAGGAGGAGAGAGGAGAGAGGAGGAGAGAGGAGGAGAGAGAGGAGAGAGGAGGAGAGGAGGAGAGAGGAGGAGAGAGGAGAGAGGGAGGAGGAGAGGAGGAGGAGAGGAGGAGAGAGGAGGAGAGAGGAGGAGAGAGGAGGAGAGAGAGGAGAGAGGAGGAGGAGGAGAGGAGAGGAGAGGAGGAGAGAGGAGGAGAGGAGAGGAGAGAGGAGGAGAGAGGAGGAGAGAGGAGAAGAGAGGAGGAGAGAGGAGCAGAGAGATATGATCGGGTTCATAACAACAATGGAGAGCGATTTCAATGTGTCTGACGTCCTCACAAAGACACAAGTACAAGGTTGTGTGGTTGTGTATGTGTATGTGAGTGTGTGTGTGGTTGTGTGTTCGAGTGTGTGAGTGTGTGAGTGTGTGGGTGTGTCTGAGTGTCTGAGTGTGTGTGTGTGTGTGTGTGTCTGAGTGTGTGTGTGTTTGTGTGTCTGAGTGTGTGAGTGTGTGTGTGTGTGTGTGTGTGTGTGGTTGTGTGTTTGAGTGTGTGAGTGTGTGTGTGTGTGTGTGTCTGAGTGTGTGTGTGTGTGTGAGTGTGTGTGTGTGTCTGAGTGTGTGAGTGTGTGTGTGTGAGTGTGTGAGTGTGTGTGTGTGTGTGTGTGAGTGTGTGTGTGAGTGAGTGTGTGTGTGTGTGTGTGTGTGTGTGTGTGGGCTCACGTAGCACCAGGACCCCGTGCCGTAGCGACTGGGCCCTGTTGGGTTCCACCGTGACGTTCAGCGTGGTGGCGTTGCCCCCGACGACACAGACGCGGTTCTCTTGCTCCGCCTCCCGATACATCCGCAGCAGCTGATTGGCTATCACCCCGTTCAGGGTAGATATGATCACCATGGGAACCACAAAGGACAGGAAGGCATTCACCTGGTCAGGAGGACAGAGAAGGTCAAAAGGTCAATGGATGGATAGAGAGATAGAGAGATAGATGATAGAGAGATAGAGAGATGGATGAACAGATGCAGCCTGTTCTTCCTCTAGAGGAATTCTTCTTGAAGTCAAACTGAGGTTCATCATCTCAAGAACAACGGGAACTCTTTCAGTCACACTCGAATGAAGGAGAAGATTAATGAGAGAGGGAGAGAGGGAGGGAGGGGGCGAGAGAGGAGAGAGTGAGGGAGAGCAGGAGAGAGAGGAGGGAGAGAGAGAGAGGGAGAGAGAGGGAGAGAGAGAGAGGGAGGGAGGGAGAGAGAGGAGGGAGGGAGAGAGAGGGAGAGAGAGGGAGAGGGAGAGAGAGAGAGAGAGAGAGAGAGGAGAGAGGAGAGAGGGGTAGAGAGAGAGAGGGAGAGAGGAGTAGAGAGAGAGAGAGAGAGAGAGGGAGGAGTAGAGAGAGAGGAGTGTTAATTTGTGGAGATGTTTGTTTAATCGATGTTACCAACAGCTTTCCATCAG
>CM070097.1:23679026-23719026 GCA_036178185.1 Liparis tanakae
GGGAGGTTGTAACTGAACTGAATAGTACCTATGGTGTAGTCTGTAGTGCCTCACGTTCAGAGCCTCTACACATGGAGGTTTGGCGCCCTCTGGTGGATGAGAGTTGCCACTGAGAGATACACAGAGATACATGCGGCTTTATGCATATATGAAATATAATAACTTCCAATCTATAATCTTCTAAAAGAATAAAAGAATAAAAATACTGTTTTATTTTAACACAGATTGACACAATGTGTAATTTAAAAAAAATGTTTTTAATGAAAATAGTCCTTTTTTGATATGACATTTGAATTCATCATCATTATAATAATAATAATATAATAATAATAAAAGACGGGAGGACAGGCGTGGTTATGTTGATGCTCCTCCATCTGGACCCGTCACTCCACCCCCTTCATGAACTCAAGGAACTCTGAGGGAACAACGGCAATACACATATATATATATATATATATGTATATATACACATATTTATATATATATATGTATTTATATATATATATATATATATATGTATATATACACATATTTATATATATATATATATATATATATGTATTTATATATATATATATGTATATATACACATATTTATATATATATAATAGACATATATATATATATATGTATTTATATATATATGTATATATACACATATTTATATATATATAATACACATATATGTATATATATACATATATATAATACATATATTATATACACGTATATATACATACAGTATATATTTATTTATATATATATACATATATATATATATAAATATATATAAAAATGTACATATATATACAATATGTGTGTGTGTGTGTGTGTGTGTGTGTGTGTGTGTGTGTGTGTGTGTGTGTGTGTGTGTGTCCGTCGTAGTCGATCTTCCCGTCGTTGTTCTTGTCTCCGTCCTTCATCAGCTCCTCGATGTCGTCCTCGGTGATCGCCTCTCCGGTGGAGGACAGCATCGTCTTCAGCTCATCTAGGTCGATGTAGCCGTCCCCATTCCTCCACAGAGAGACACAGAGACAGAGACAGACACAGAGACACAGAGACACAGAGACAGAGACACAGAGACACAGAGACAGACACACAGAGACACAGAGAGACAGAGACACAGAGACAGATACACAGAGACAGAGACACAGAGAGACAGAGACACAGAGACACAGAGACAGAGACAGACACAGAGACAGAGAGACAGAGAGACACAGCGTTAACCTTTAACCTCTCTAACACCACAGACTCTAATGCCGCGTGTTGAGGTCTCTCGTGGTGAGGATCCGGTCCTTGAAGGTCATAAAGGTCATGAAGGTCATGAAGGTCATGGAGGTCATGAAGGTCATGAAGCAGGTTAGTCTGTGTCCTCTAGTCGACGTCTCCTTGGGCAAGGCACTTGACCCCAAAGAGTCAAACTCATGTTCACCGTGGGCCACATCAGCCTCATGGCCGCCTCTTAAAGGGCCAGAAACACTTTATAAACTCCTCCAACATACCGTTAAATAACTCTCTTTGCATTTCATTATTGTTTATTGGAGTGAAGAACATAAGAACATGTCTCTAAACCCTAACCCTAACCCTTAAAACGTCAACCATTTAATACTAAACCTTCAAAATAATGTCTTTAGAGCCACAGAAGACGCCGCCTTGTGTTTGACTGAGTCTACAAGCTCCGCCCCCTCTACCTCGGACTGTGTGTGTGTGTGTGTGTATGTGTGTGTGGGCGTGGTCATGACATCAAAGCCACTCACTTGTCGAACATGCGGAACAGCTCGGCCAGCTCCTCCTCCGCCTTCCCCTTGCTCTCCTCCTTCATGCAGCGCACCATCATCACCAGGAACTCATCGAAGTCCACCGTGCCGCTGCCTGGGGACACAGGGACAGCGTGAGGACACGGGGGACAAGGTGAGGACACAGGGGACAAGGTGAGGACACAGGGGGACAAGGTGAGGACACAGGGGGAAAGCGTGAGGACACAGGGGACAAGGTGAGGACACGGGGGACAAGGTGAGGACACAGGGGGACAAGGTGAGGACATGGGGGAAAGCGTGAGGACACAGGGGACAAGGTGAGGACACAGGGACACCTCCACCTCCCAGGTATGCAACAGCTCCACCCTGACTCCGCGTACCGTCTTCATCCACCTCGTCGATCATCTCCTGCAGCTCCTCGGGGGTGGGGTTCTGTCCTAGCATCCTCATCACCTTTCCTAGCTCCTTGGTGCTGATGCAGCCGTCCTCCGCATCCTGGATGAAGATGTCGAACGCAGCCTTGAACTCTAGAAGAGACAAAGGACGTTACGCAACTACAGACAGACATGAGGACGTTACACAACAACAGACAGACGTGAACACGTTACACAACAACAGACAGACATGAACACGTTACACAACAACAGACATAGATGAGGATGTTACGCAACAACAGACAGACGTGAGGACGTTACACAACAACAAACAGACACAAGGACATTACGCAGCAACAGACATAGATGAGGACGTTACGCAACCACAGACATTACATGAGGACGTTACGCAACCACAGACATACATGAGGATGTTAAACAACCACAGACATACATGAGGATGTTAAACAACAACAGACAGACATGAGGACGTTACGCAACAACAGACAGACATCTGAATGTTCACTGACATAAAAGTAGAACAAAACATTTACATCAGTTCATTTTGGGATGCAACCTGTTGTTGTTGTTATTGTTGTTGTTGTTCTTAGTGTTATCCCTTTAATCTCATCCATTGTTTTGTTGAGAAAGACAATAAATACTTTACTTTTTATTCCATAGTATTATTAGTAGTATCATATTTAAGGTTAAATGAGTATTATGAGTGTGTGTGTATTACAGTAGTATTAATAAGTATTATGAGTGTGTATATATTATGGTAGTATTAAATGAGTATTATGAGTGTGTTTTATGGTAGTATTAATGAGTATTATGAGTGTGAGTATTATAGTAGTATTAATAAGTAGTAGCAGCTGTAGAGTTCTCACCATTTTTCTGTTCCTCTGTCAAGTTCTCAACCTTAAGGGACACAACACATGATTGTATATACGTGTACTGCTGTGGAGTACAACTTCAGTTCTGTAACTCTACAACTCTACAACATGCAGTACTCAGTACTCAGTATTCAAGTATTCAGTACTCAGTATTCAGTACTCAGTCATGTCAATCTGCTCACGTTCTATTCTGGTTGTGTGAGTCGGGGGGGGGGGGGGGTTCATTTGTTTTATTAGCCATCAGCTGTTCCTTCTCTTCTTCTAACTGAACAATGGTTCTTTGTTCTAATGTCAGGCTCAGAGGTATAAAGTACCACAGCAGCTCTGAGCTCATCACCTATTAGTACACGAAACACAATCAGCATATGACGAGGTCTTATTGATATTTAGTCATTAAATGACCCCCACACACCTTTATCTGTCCAATACAAGGACTATTGATATGTGTTAGTTTTATATGTATGTGTATATATATATATATATATATACACATATATATATATATATATATATATACATATATCGATGTTTATACATATATATAAATATATGTCTATGTTTATATATATATATATATTTATATATATATATAAATATAATATCTATTTGTATATATACATATATGTTTATATATTATTTATATATTTATATAAATATATATATATATAAATATATATACATACATATATATAATATATATATATATATATATATATATATATGTTAAATCGCATAGTGACGAAATATTTTACATTGCACTTCACATCTCTTCGTATAAGTTTGTTATTCCAATAATACAGCAGCACACGCGTCCAAACCGGGCGTCTCCACAACAGGAAGCCGTTCCTGTTGCCATGGCGTTTGACTTTCAGTATTTTGATGAAGATGAGGGAGTACTTACGGCTGCTTTATAGACGTCATCCATGGCTGCTGTCCTCTGATAAACCTCTCGCTGCTCACAGACACACCAACGCCGGCTCGCGCTTTATTCTCGGAGGAGTGTGGCACCAAAAAAGCTGCCGACCCATCAAGGGTGATGGAGGGAGGAGTAACGGAGAGAGAGACAGAGAGAAAGAGAAAGAGAGAGAGAGATCTAGAAATAGGAAACATGAGACCACCCCCTGTGTGTCCGGAGTCTCGTGGAGATCCTCTGGATGAAGATCCACGTCTCACCTTCACCTCTTTGTCACAGCCTTCTGAACAAAAAATAAGAAAAACTACAACGGCCTTCGGCTGGAGATTAATAACTAGGAGTTCCTTTGAGCAATGGTTTTCATGATGGAATAATTGCTTTTGAAAACACATTATATATATATATATATATATATATATATATATATATATATATATATATATATATATATATATATTGACTCCCTCCACATCTGAATATATTGACTCCCTCAACATCTGAATACAGTTCTGTAAGCAGGAGAAACCTTTTCCTCCTCCTCAGCCTGTCCGACCCGACAACGGAGTATTAAATAAACTTTTCTAAGACAAAATATCCGATGCTGCTGCTGCAGCGTATGTCATGCTGCTCCAAGATGACCAATAATATGATTCGTACATCTTTAGTTGTATCTGTAATGATGCTCGAGGCCTTTCTGTGGTAAAACAATTGGAAGCAACACCCAAGAAGAGAGACGTATGACAGGAGAACACGACACGCTCAGACCTGATGGTTCGGACTATTTACGGCTCGGTAGGTGAGGAGGAGCGCTCATATCCTATTCTGGGATTAACGGACCGCCGGGCCCAGCAGGAGTAATACGCATGAACATGTATGAGGAACAATAGCTGTCATGAGACCAGATGAACAATAGATGTCATGTGACCACATGAACAATAGATGTCATGTGACCAGATGAACAATAGATGTCATGTGACCACATGAACAATAGATGTCATGTGACCACATGAACAATAGATGTCATGTGACCACATGAACAATAGTTGTGACCAAATGAACACTAGATGTCATGTGACGAGGAGAACAATAGATGTCATGTGACCAGGTGAACAATAGATGTCATGTGACCAGATGAACAATAGATGTCATGAGACCAGATGAACAATAGATGTCATGTGACCAGATGAACAATAGATGTCATGTGACCAGATGAACAATATATGTCATGTGACCAGATGAACAATAGAGGTCATGTGACCAGGTGAACAATATATGTCATGTGACCAGATGAACAATAGATGTCATGTGACCAGATGAACAATAGATGTTATGAGACCAGATGAACAATAGGTGTCATGTGACCAGATGAACAATAGATGTCATGAGACTAGATGAACAATAGATGTCATGTGACCAGATGAACAATAGATGGCATGAGACTAGATGAACAATAGATGTCATGTGACCAGATGAACAATAGATGTCATGTGACCAGATGAACAATAGATGTCATGAGACTAGATGAACAATAGATGTCATGTGACCAGATGAACAATAGATGTCATGTGACCAGATGAACAATAGATGTCATGTGACCAGATGAACAATAGATGTTATGAGACCAGATGAACATTAGATGTCATGTGACCAGATGAACAATAGATGTCATGAGACCAGATGAACAATAGATGTCATGTGACCAGATGAACAATAGATGTCATGTGACCAGATGAACAATAGATGTGACCAAATGAACACTAGATGTCATGTGACCAGGAGAACAATAGATGTCATGTGACCAGGTGAACAATAGATGTCATGTGACCAGATGAACAATAGATGTGACCAGGTGAACAATAGATGTCATGTGACCAGATGAACAATAGGTGTCATGTGACCAGATGAACAATAGGTGTCATGTGACCAGATGAACAATAGGTGTCATGTGACCAGATGAATATAACATTCAATGAATGACAGACTATGAATAGTCAGTAGCAGTCATGGCCTCTGGGGGCAGCGACTCTCGTCAGATGGTTTTCATAACTTCATATATTCATATTTACTACTGGAGTCGGATGTCTACATGCCAACAGACACACGGGGCTATTTTAAATGCGTGTCCTTGACTACTAATAGTAGTCCTCTAGCAGTGGGCACAGGGAGATATGAACTATGGCCATAAATCTATCGGACAGCACCTGCCGTGAGCAGCAGCTGGAGAGAAGGTCAGAGGTCAGGGCTCTGAGTTTAGACCTGGCCTCTGGTGGAGAGTCATCGTATAATCTGTTGTCAAAAGGTTTCACCAACAATCACAACGCACAAGGCTTCACGGGTTATCACGCCCAGACAGAGCCACCGGAGGGAAGAGGCCGACGGGGGAGGAGCTCCCGGAGGAGACGAGCAGGACGTCAGGGACGTGCTGGACCAGCAGCTGGTTGTTGTTGTTGTTGTCATCAACACCAACAACCCTCTGAGGAGCACATCACCTATCCTCAAGACACGCCGCCTCTAGTGCGGAAGAGGGAAATTGTTTGAGGTCAACTTAATTACATGTATTGGTTCTGACCACTAGACGGCGCTGTTCAGGCATCTGGAGGAGGAGAGACCGTGGAGTTGAACTTACGTTCTTTTCCCCGTAACGGTTTGTTTCTGTTCTCCCGGGAGTTGTTCCTGATCCGATGTGAGGTCAGAGGTCAGAGGTCAGGTAGGTGTGAAGCCCTCGGAGGGGAGGTTGTGACGTGTGTGTTAGGGCTGTATAAAGAACTGTTCTATTTTTGTAAATGTATTGTTACCAGAAAGACGCAAAAGACAATTTGATACGACAAAAGGTTTTATTAAGAAGTTTGAGGAAGTTGAAGTAAAATGTGTTTTACAGTTTGTTTTCCTCTCTGACAGCATGACAGACGGAACAGTGGCAGACTAACGTCGTACAAACAGGATCCACCAAGATCACGATTAAAATACCTTCCTGATCATAATCACCTCTCCGTGTTCACGCAACGTCTCTCAGTCAGAGATGCTCATCGGAACGAGCATCGCACAGTAGTTTGAACATTTGGCCCCTTTCTGGTCTAAGGACACGTTAAGGAATGAAGTAGGGAGCTAACGTAGCACAACGCGTTAAGGAATGAAGTAGGGAGCTAACGTAGTACAACACGTTAAGGAATGAAGTAGGGAGCTAACGTAGTACAACACGTTAAGAGGTTAAGAGGTTGTGTCGTTGTCTCTACAGATAATAATGACAACTGAACTTTAGGCCTAAACATATCAGGCTTACAGTTCTGCATCATTGAGGGCGTGGCTGCTGTTAGCTCGAGCTAGTTGTCCCGAGCTAGTTGTCCGGAGCTAGTTGTCCCGAGCTAGTTGGCCCGAGCTAATTGGCTCGAGCTAATTGGCCCGAGCTAGTTGGCCCAAGCTAGTTGGCCCGAGCTAGTTAGCCTGAGCTAGTTAGCCAGAGCTAGTTGGCCCAAGCTTTAGCCCGAGCTAGTTAGGCTTGTTTTTCTTTTTCCCTCTTCTGGATGAGGGTCTGTTGTCACAACCAAGATGGCAAATTACTTTTTTAAAGAAGAAGTAAAGGCTCCGCCCCCCTGAGGTCCCGCCAGTAACCGAGCAACAGTGAATACTGAGCAGTAACCAGAACACCGCGACATGAAGAGATAACTGAGAGAGAAGGAATAACTCATCTTAATCAAGTTGAGGCAGTTTTTTCACTTCTAAAAATGCTGAATGATGTTTTATTCTCTATGTGTCGATCCAATACTGAAGTAATGTCTGAATGACTTACGGCCCACAGGTAGCTGCTCACCAAAGGATTAACACCAGTTCACACATCCAAGCTGCAGTTTACAGTCAAGAGCCAAGCGGGGACACAGAGGGGACACAGAGGGGACACAGAGGAGACACAGAGGGGACACAGAGGAGACACAGAGGGGACACAGAGGAGACACAGAGGGGACACAGAGGGGAGTGAAATCATTATTAATTAATAATAGTTTTCAGATTGTCTCAGTCCATCGTGGACGTGGAACATGAAGCACAGTGTTTACAACCGGACAGTGTTGGTGCAGCAGAGCGACCGGAACAAGTAGAGGAGCAGAGAGAGGTAACCTGAAGGTCACTGCCCCTCAGAGTGAGGTCACCTGAAGGTCACTGCCCCTCAGAGTGAGGTCACCTGAAGGTCACTGCCCCTCAGAGAGAGGTCACCTGAAGGGGACCGCCCCCTCAGAGTGAGGTCACCTGAAGGTCACTGCCCCTCAGAGTGAGGCGTCACTTGAAGGTCACTGCCCCTCAGAGAGAGGTCACCTGAAGGGGACCGCCCCCTCAGAGAGAGGTCACCTGAAGGTCACTGCCCCTCAGAGTGAGGTCACCTGAAGGTCACTGCCCCTCAGAGTGAGGCGTCACTTGAAGGCCGACTGCAGCTCCTTGAAGGCGCTGTGTCTCAGCTTCTGCTCCTCCAACTCCTTCTTCTTGGCCTCCTGCTCCTGGCGGATCTCCGCCTCAAAGCGGTTGGTCTGACTGATGGCCTGGACCTGGAAACAGGAGCACAATACAAATGTATTTATATATATATATATATATATATATATATATATATATATATATATATATATATATATATATATATATATATATATATATATATATATATATATACATATACACACACACACACACACACACATGTATATAAATATATACATATAAATATATATATAAATAAATATAAGAAAATAAAAATAAATATATAGACACACATATATAAATATATTATATATATATATATAAATAATAAAAATTCTATGAAGACAGCACAATGGAATGATACACTGAGATGCTTGAGGTGAATCAGCCAATCAGAGCGCAGCCTGAGATGACAGGAAGGCGGGAGAAGAAGTCCCGATGACTCACCTTGGCTTCAAAGAAGGTCTTGGCCCCTTTGACCCCCTCGGTGGAGACGTCGATCTCAGAGAGACGAGCGAGGACCCCGAGGCCGCTGTCCTCCGACAGCTCTCCTGCTGCCGACTTCCTGAAGATGAGGAGGAACTGTGGAGGAAGAACAGACACATGGAGACAGGTGGAAGGACAGAGACATGGAGACACGAGGAAGGACAGAGACAGGAGGAAGGACAGAGACATGGAGACACGAGGAAGGACAGAGATATGGAGACAGGAGGAAGGACAGAGACATGGAGACAGGAGGAAGGACAGAGACAGGAGGAAGGACAGAGACATGGAGACACGAGGAAGGACAGAGACATGGAGACAGGAGGAAGGACAGAGACATGGAGACACGAGGAAGGACAGAGATATGGAGACAGGAGGAAGGACAGAGACATGGAGACAGGAGGCGGAGCTCCTGTGGCGCCTCACCTCTCTGAAGCTCAGCTTGTTGTCCAGGTCCTCGTCCACCTCCTTCATCATGTTCTTCAGGCCCAGGTGAGTCTGAGGAGCTTCCAGCTTCTCCATCATCAGCTTCAGCTCCATCAGGTCGATGTAGTTGTCTTTGCCCGCGTCAAACCTGGACGGACAAAGTTAACCGGCTTAGTGACAGGTTCAAACTCACGGCGCCCATCATGGGTACGCCGGACACGTCCGCCTCACAGGCAGATCTGGTTTTATTGATCCAGGCAGGTCTGGTTTTATTGATCCAGGCAGGTCTGGTTTTATTGATCCAGGTAGTTTGGGTTTTATTGATCCAGGCAGGCCTGGTTTTATTGATCCAGGCAGGTCTGGTTTTATTGATCCAGGCAGGTCTGGTTTTATTGATCCAGGCAGGTTGGGTTTTATTGATCCAGGCAGGCCTGGTTTTATTGATCCAGGCAGGCCTGGTTTTATTGATCCAGGCAGGTCTGGTTTTATTGATCCAGGCAGGTCTGGTTTTATTGATCCAGGCAGGTCTGGTTTTATTGATCCAGGCAGGTCTGGTTTTATTAATCCAGGCAGGTCTGGTTTTATTAGTCCAGGCAGGTCTGGCTTTATTAGTCCAGGTAGTTTGGGTTTTATTGATCCAGGTAGTTTGGGTTTTATTGATCCAGGTAGTTTTGGTTTTATTGATCCAGATTGTAAGGGGACATTCAGGCTTGTGTAACTGAATATAATCCAGTGAGATGGTCCAAGCCTCTGTTTCTGTGTCCTGGTTTTCTTAAATAATAACCGCTTCTTCCCTCTGGCTGTCACCCTGATGAACAGTTGATCAGACTCTCCATCTGCACTATCTGCACTTTTTTAACTACTGCCTTTAATGTCTTTTTGAATCTTTTTTATATTTATCTAGTTTAATGTATATTGTGTATGTACGAGAGAGCAAAGTGGAACCGGAGACAAATTCCATGTATGTGAAAACTTTCATGGCCATTAAAGCTGATTCTGATTCTGATTCTGATTCTGATTCTATTATCAGTCTCTATTCAACATGGAGGACTTTTCCACCACAGGAACTTCTAAAAAAGGACCAGATATTATATTATATTTAATGTATTATATTAATTGTATTATATTTATTATATAAGTCAGTGTTTGACTATTAGTTTGCTGCTTGTACACAGGGTGGCAAATACTATCACTGCAGTGCATCATCCGTCCACCAGGGGGAGCAGTGCGTATTAAAGCTGAAGTGCTTTACTGCCTGAAATCAGGTCATTATCTTCACATTTGATATGAGGGAGTTTGCTTCCCGCACAAATAATACTTTTAAAGATGAGTACAACATCATGAACATAGGACTTTATAACCAGGTGGTTCCTGCAGCTGAAAGAGAAACAACGTTAGCTACTCTATTCTAAAGAAGAGTCAGTCCAGCTGACTGCATGACAATAAAAGCAACATGAAATGAAAATGATAAAGTAAAGAAAGAAATATCTGATATGTTTATGTATGAATGTATTCCCTGCATACCACGGAACGTGAGATAGCTCCTCCCATCAGGGCGTGAAAGCCCTTTGAGTGGTCAGAAGACCAGAACAGATCTACAGTCCTCTGGACATTTGCCCACTGTCTTCCCGTCGTGCTGCGGCAGCAGGAACACGGATGCGTGCGATAGGCTACGGTGAACTAGAGACGTGTTCCTCATCAAACAGAGTGGCACGTCTGCTTCTTTCCCTTTGGCTGAGCATCATGGTGAAGTGGAGCGTCGACAGGCCGGGGCATGAAGAAACCTCCGGGAGAGGACGCCTCACCTCAAGCCTGCTCCGCATACACAGGGTCACATCAGGGTCACATCAGGGTCAAGGCCAATGAATGTACACAGGAGGAGTCAACGTTTAGTTTTGATCTGTACGACTATAAACACAGGACTCCTCTCTGACGTCACTCAGCAGAGACAGGATGGAAACCAAAGGAGAAACTAGTCGGACCGCTTTAGTTATCTCAGTGAACGCCATCGCTACCTAGTTTGTTATTACACCAGGACTAATTAACATGCACATGCTGGTGGGAGGAGCCACCATATGAGGTACCACCTGGTGGGAGGAGCTACTATGTGAGGTACCACCTGGTGGGAGGAGCCATCATGTGAGGTACCACCTGGTGCGAGGAGCTACTATGTGAGGTACCACCTGGTGGGAGGAGCCATCATGTGAGGTACCACCTGGTGGGAGGAGCTACTATGTTAGGTACCACCTAGTGGGAGGAGCCACCATGTGAGGTACCACCTGGTGGGAGGAGCTACCATATAAGGTACACCTGGTGGGAGGAACTACCATATAAGGTACACCTGTCCATCAGGATTAATTAACACTCTCACATCGCCTGCGGGAGTAATTTGCGGTTAGGCGTCACCACTGAACCACCCTGTCGATCGTGCTTATTATTAACACCTCCACCTTTGTCCCGTGAACAAAGAGATTAGAAGAGCCAGAACTAACAGCGTAATGTGAGCTCAGTGGAGACCGGATGCATGGTCCTCAGGCTAGAGCTCTGAGAACAGGGAGATCCATACAGCTTCATGATGTTATGCATTCCTTACAAGAAGAGAGTGAATACATTTAAAATGTGTTCATCACACTTATGTTAGACTAGAGAAAGAGGGTAACTGATGATCTGACACGTGTGGGTTTATCGTATCCATTGACTAGAATATTTAACCAGGCATCTGGATGACGGAGCATGTGGGCTCAATGGGCCTGTTGTGTCCTGCAGCCGGTCCCCACCCTGCAATCAGCCAGAGGCAGATAAGAGCCGTAAAGCTCTACAGGGACGCTTACGTTTAGCTTTGGTTCACTTATTATTATATTCTGCTGCACCAATAACAAAACCTCCTCCCCGATCCCTGTAGATTAAGTTGTGTGTGACTGACATGAACAACCTGCAACTCCACTTCCTTATCGGAGTCATCTCACTTCCCTGTTGCATGAAGAAGAAGAGGAAGAGGAAGAAAAAGGCAACGTGGACCTTTCGGTCTGGACCTGTCGGGGTTATCAGTGACGTCACACACTCACGTTTTGAACATCTTCTCCATGTCCTTGATCTGGCTGCGGGAGAACTCCCTGAACTCGGTGTAGGGGTTCAGGACCTTGGTGCTGGGCAGGCTCGGCTCCCCCTGCCCCTCGTTCAGCTCCCCGCGCCGCAGCAGCTTCGCCCCGAGCTCGGAGTCCGCGTAGGCGGTGCTGCACTTCTCCTCGGAGCCGGCCTGCGGCCCCGGTTGGTCCAGGGCCACCGGGTCCTCGGCTCCGTCCTCGATCTGCAGCCGCCGGCTGAGCTTCGACGACAGCTCGTCCGTTGCCATGTTCAGCCTGTGAAGTTACCGCGGGACCTGTGGACCGACCGCGTCGCCCCGCCTCCACGTCAACACGCGCCCGTTATGAGGACGTTGTCACGGACACTTCTGGTCGGCTCTCACGCGCGCACACCGGACCGCCTCACGAGACTGGACCGGAAAAAGGAGAAGTCCCCCGCCGCCCTTATTTGCTGAGAACTTCCGGCATGAGCGCGAGGGAAATGAATCATTATTGGTTCAAGGGTTCGAGCTCCAAGTCAGGACAAGTTGAGGAAGTTGTTTATCTACGCAGCTCCGTCACCACGCCTCTTAAAGAGACAGGACACCATAACGGACACTTCAGACCACGCCTCTTAAAGAGACAGGACAGCTTCACGGACACTTCAGACCACGCCTCTTAAAGAGACAGGACACCATAACGGACACTTCAGACCACGCCTCTTAAAGAGACAGGACAGCTTCACGGACACTTCAGACCACGCCTCTTTTCCACCTTAAAATAACAGCTTGAAAAACATGGTGCCACTACAAAGACTTTTAATATGTTGATGTCTCCTCCGCCATCGGGGGTCTGTGGCCAGAAAACTGCTGAATGTGAGATGTGCCTCCGGTTGGGGAACAGGAAGTACTTCAACCTGCTGTCTGGCAGTGATTACGCAACGTCTTATAGTCCAGTCCACGCTCACAGGTGACTTTTTATCTGCTCCGCTACGCGACTCGTACAGACAGAATGACATGCCGCGGCTGAACGAGGCTCGCTGTGGCTGCCAGACGCGCTGCTGGCAGCGCGCATCGATCAGCTGTGAGATCAGCTGTGAGATCAGCTGTGAGATCACGAGCCGGAAGAGCCATATATGGCTCGAGAGCCAGAATTTCACGACACTGAAGTAAACGTTAAATACCTGAAGGGGGCGCTACAGGGGAAAAGTTACATAGTGTCGCTATAAAGAGACAGGACAGCTTAACGACACTTCAGACCATGTCTCTTAAAGAGACAGGACAACTTAACGCACACTTCAGACCACGCCTCTTAAAGAGACAGGACAGTTTAGTGGACACTTCAGACCACGCCTTTTAAGGAGACAGGACAGCTCGTCGTGTACCTCAGACCACACCTTTTAAAGAGACAGGACAGTTTAGTGGACACTTCAGACCACGCCTTTTAAAGAGAGAGGACAGCTCGGCGATTGCTTCAGACCACGCCTTTTAAAGAGACAGGACTGTTCGGCGGATACTTCAGACCACTCCTTTTAAAGAGACAGGACAGCGTGTACCTCAGACTACGCCTTTTAAACTTATTTTATTTAATGTCAGCATGTGAATAGGTTCTTAGTTCCGACTACGTTGGTGTTCTAGCTCCTTATAATAATCACAAGAACAAAAACATTAAAAGGCGGACTAGCATATGACTGGGTCTCCAAACATAGTCCGATTTGCGCTGCAGAACCACGATGACGCCTTATTGGTAGAACCCAGAACTGCACAAGAAAGTAGCCAAATGACGTGTACAATAGACAAGCACGATTTGCACTGTTCCTACAAACTATCGAGCAAAACCCAAACCAAGGGAACCGCGCTGGCAGAATCAGTAGGAAAGAAACTTAATCAAGACTTGAACCTGTAATTCATACTAACGGAGTTCCTCCATACAACCCTGGCCCTGTATCAAGGGTCTGAACTGTGCTTTAGGCTTTACATTTTTAATACATTTAAGAAGAATGTCTAAACACGTGTTCACTGTTATTATGGGATATTATATATATATATTGGAGGGCCAATTCATCCAAATTAAATTCATGTATTATTATAATTTAGTATGGTCAAATAAACATACAAATGTGAAAACATATCTCTATAATTTAGAACAGCACACTAATATTATTTCATCGTTAAATAACTATTAGTTGTACCGTATATTTCTTCAGAATTGACCAATGTCCTAAATGTTGTATTTTAAATTGCAACAGGTATTTAGTATGGCAGTACTTATTCCTATTGTGGAGCAGAGTGAGTGAACAACAGGCGCAGTCAGTGTCACATCCCAGGCTCTCGAGTAACACGGCTGCTCCCGTATCGCTGTCTGTCCGCTGCACACCATGGCTCATGCGCTCAGACGGCAGCCTCCCATGAAGGACCAGCACAGCTCCGGTAGGGATGAACCTGCATCTATCTTCCTCTAGATTCTACTGCATTCTCTTTAGTAGATAGTGCTACAAGCAGCTGGGACTTTATCAAATGGTCACCTCTTTAAATTTCAACAAGCTCTTAACACAAGATCACAGCATCAGGATTTAATGCGTTATGAGAGATATTTCTTCTCTTGAGGACTAAAAAGAAAATTGAGCAACTTCAGAGCTCGTTGTAAATCCATGCAACGACTAGTGGTCACATGTTGGTGTTTTTATCCAAACAGTTTGACACTTGTTATGCAACACGCTTTTGACAGTCTCTAGTTCTGTGATCCTAAACCAGGAGTATTACATTACATTTCAGTGAAGTCCAGTTAGACAATCTCCTCCTGCAGAGATGTGGAACATCCCCACGTTTAACTTGATTTAGTATTGAAGAAGCCAACAGTTGTACTAATGTCCTTATATGAACAACTGACAACACAGAACATTACATTTAATAATATCTAAACAATATTTATTATTAGAGATTTAAAGTGTAACTGGTATCATTATATAATTAAATAATACTCTAATAATAAATAAATAATCACTCAATTTAAGTGAAATCAGGGCTAAAATATGAAAATGCATTTTTTTTTTAAACAGCTTTAAATTAAGTGACGTCAATAAGACATCAAAGAGCCACACTATTATATTCTTATCTTCTAATAAGAGAACATTGTTTTTAGGGACTTTGTGTTTATTGAGACCACTTTCAGCTCAGTTCTCTCTGTTATCGTGGTTGGACAGTGACTTAATGTCTGAGGACTTTGATCATGTCAGGCTCTTAGGATATTATTCTGCATCTTAATTTCAGGTTTGCGTGAGTATGTTTCCTTGTTGTGCTTCGTCTCATAGTGGCGCTTCACATTGCCTCTTTAATTATCTTCATTGTTTTAAAATGATACTTTTGAACTGTCCATCCATCTATTGTCCTCATCGGTAGCTGACCACGACTTCCCTCCCCGCGCATCACTCATTCTGAGGGATACCAAGTCATTCCTGGGCCAGCTGGGCGATGCTATTCCTCCTGTGTGTTCTGGGTCTTCCCCGGGGTCTCCTTCCAGTTGGGCGTGCCGGGGAAACCTTCAGTGGGAGACGCCTAGGAGGAATCTCAATTAGATACCCGAACCACCTCAGTTCACTCCTATTCTGAGCCGAACAGAGCACCCCGGCCTCAGATTGGGAGGTGCTAACTCTGATCCCCACCACTTCGCACTCCGTTGCAAACCGCACAATGAATGCCGGAGGTCCGAGGAGGCCGACAGAACCATATCATCTGCAGAGAAGGGATCCCGACACACCCAAACCTGACGTCTCCAACCACCCGGCTGCGCCTGAATGTCCTGTCCATGAAAGTCATGAAGAGGACTGGAAACAAAGGGCGGCCCGGCGGAGGCCAACCCTACCGCAAGCCTGTCTGACTGCAGAGAACACCGCTCTACTGCAGGCAGAGACCGGAGGGCCTTCAGGACCTGCCTCCTGTCAGGGGACTTGTTGGTTCAGGAGTTCCTCAAAGGATCTTTCCCCCGTCCAACGATACCGGCCAGCAGTCCAGCCCCTCCCTCTGACAACCGCCTAGGGTAGGCCCTGTCGGATAGTTTTCCAGAGCCTCCTAGAGGCCAACCGAAGGTCTTCTCCCTGGCCTCCTGAACTCCTGCCTTGGCCGAGTTTTATCCTCTGAGGCCGCCGCAGCCCTTCCGGCCTGCCGGTACCTCTCAGCGGCTTCAGGAGCCCCGGAGCCAACCAGGCGTGATCCTCCTTCAGCTCACAGCTTCCCTCCCACCTGGCTCTCGTCAGGCGTGAGTGTAGCTGGACTTTGGGAACTGCACCTCCGCCGCTCCACGGGCAGTTCCTCTGACCGCATGCGCTGGAGGAAACTGTCGGCTGTTTTGATGTGTTTGACAGTCTTCTTGATATCATTTCTCTGCCAGATAACGGACACAATGCCGAAGCCTCTTCCGAGCAGTCGACCCCCGTCAAGACCTCCAGGACTCACAACGAGCTCCACAAGGAGCTGCTGCTGGCTCACAACAGGTAGAACCACACAGCACGCCGGTCAGAGCTGACACGCTGTACGAGCATTACGCTATAGTCATGTGATCGTATTATCAAAAGGCTTTTGAACCGTTTGGACACTTCTTGTAAGAATGTATCTGCTTGTGTGTCGATTGTACAAAAAAAAAGAGCCTTTTATGCCTCTCTCCTCAGTCAGGTGTATTAAGAATACATGAGTCTCTTTCTTTTTATCACAAATGTGCAACCATACACCTTCTCTCCGTGGGCAGCTCGCTGGGCCACTGGTAGCATGAGTGTAAAGTGATATCCTAAGAGGAGCACCGACCTGGCGTCCACATGCTAGCACACACTGGCTCAGTGAAAGCAACAGATCTTTAATTCAATTAAATCAATTTGATTTGGATCTTACCTCAGAGGGCTTTACAACCTGTGATGCACCCCTCTCCCAGGACGGACAGAATTACAACAGAGTGAATAACAGCGTCAGTGACCGGCAGCGTGCCTGAAGACGGTCCGGCTGTCCAACAGGACTCCTCTCTGGTGGTCAGCTCACACCGACCGGCTGAGCCGGGGTTCTCAAGCTTGTTCTTTAAGCTCCACTTCACAGGGTTTTTACAATCTGTACCCACGACATCCCCTGACCCCTGACCTCTGACCTCTGACCTCCCATCGGACCAGGATGTGTACAGAATGAACAGAGTTACGACACATTCATAAACACAATTATTCTCATGATGAGTCGTGATAAAAGAAGTGCGACGACTACAAACAGCAGCGGTGGATGTAGTAGAATAGTAATGATGATCCAGCATTGATCTCTTCACTGGTATTGACGACTCCATCTCTGTCGGAGACGTATTGATCGGGCATGTTGGGATGGAGGTCACCCATCGGCCCCGGTGAGCCACAGGGAAGCGGGTCTGGCTGCCGGCTCCCTGTTGCGTCTCCCGCCTCAGTCGAGCCGGTTGCATCGTACGCGTTCTCACGTGACTTTTCTTCGTGGGTTTAGGGGCGTGGCGCTGAGCAGCCGATCAGAACTACAGCGGGCGATGGAGCGCAGGAAGAGGGTCCAGAGCGACCAGGAGGAGGAAGGCCAGAACAGGACCGCTCTGGAGGACGTGCTGCTCCGACGGCAACAGAAACAACTGGAGGCACGACGTCTATGATATACGTCTACATTATACGTCTATGATATACGTCTACATTATACGTCTATGATATACGTCTACATTATACGTCTACATTATACGTCTATGATATACGTCTATGATATACGTCTACATTATACGTCTATGATATACGTCTACATTATACGTCTATGATATACGTCTACATTATACGTCTACATTATACGTCTACATTATACGCCTATGATATACGCTACATTATACGCCTATGATATACGTCTACATTATTCGTCTATGATATACGACTACATTATACGTCTATCATATACGCCTACATTATACGCCTATGATATACGCTACATTATACGCTATGATATACGTCTACATTATACGCCTATGATATACGCCTACATTATACGCCTATGATATACGTCTACATTATACGTCTATGAGTCTACATTATACGTCTATGATATACGTCTACATTATACGTCTATGATATACGTCTACATTATACGTCTATGATATACGTCTACATTATACGTCTATGATATACGTCTACATTATACGTCTATGATATACGTCTACATTATACGTCTATGATATACGTCTACATTATACGTCTATGATATACGTCTACATTATACGTCTATGATATACGTCTACATTATACGTCTACTCACAACGGCTCATATCACTCTTTGTTGTTATGGTTCATATGCAGATTATAATCTGATCATGAGAGCATGCAGACAGAACTGATATACTTAAAGTAGTGCAATGATTCTTCTTCTCTCTTGTCAGAGGGAGAGGGAAACAGAGGAGAAGGTACGAGAGGAGGCCAAGTTAGTGGAGCTGGTTCGAGTCCGACAGAACCTCAGGAAGATCCACTCGGCCATGCAGAACAAGGCCGGGAACCCCTGAAGCCGGAAGAGCCGGACGAGAAGCTTTGTGTGCAAGAGCATCCACGAGCTGCTGGAAGAGCCTTTATGTATCAATGGATTCAGGACACATCTGTAAATACTTATGGAAACGTATTATTGTATGTAAGGAACCAGATTAGTGTTGTCAGATATGTGTATACGTGTTTATGCTTGATGGTTTGTATCAAGTGTGTTATGTGTGATCTCTGAACGTCAAAGATGTCTCTATTATCTCAGCTAATAAAACTATTGTATTCTTCTCCATTCTAGAAATTTATATAATCTGATAGTTGTTTCTGAACACATATAACGTGCATTTGGTTGACTAACCCTAACCTTATAGGCCAGGGGAACCGGATTCAGCCCCAACCATAAGACCATCAGAGGAAAGTCTTCAGTCTACATGAAGGGACTGCCTCTCCAGGACTGAAGGTGGAACTGGTTCCATAAAAGAGGAGGAGCTTGATACCTAAAGGCTCTGGCTCCTCCTACTTTACTCTAGGGACCACAAGCAGCCCCGCATTTAGTGATGCAGCTCTTTAGTGGTGTAATATGGTACTACACGCCCTCTGGTGGTGTAATATGTTACTACAAGCTATCTGGTGGTGTACTATGGTACTACAAGCCCTCTGGTGGTGTAATATGGTACTACAGGCCCTCTGGTGGTGTAATATGGTACTACGGGCCCTCTGGTGGTGTAATATGGTACTACAGGCTCTCTAGTGGGACAATATAGAATATGGTACTACAAGCTTCTTACGTTATGATGGCACATCACCAATCAATGCTTTGTAGGTGAGGAGAATAATTATATTTATTTATTTTAAATGTTACGTAGGTAGAAAAATACACTTCTTGAAACCCCTATCTGATCTCAATATGAGCTTTTCAGCTATTTCAATTCCTGTATTATTCAGGGCAGTATGTGAGGCGTGACTCGACAGTTCACTCTGCATCCAGCGGGGGGCAGTAACATGCTTGACGGCGTCTAAACACTACCATAAATCCACGCGCAGAAGAAGAAGAGCAACACCGGAAGTGAACTGGAATGGTGATCTGGAAGGTCTTTCATTTTAGCTGAAGATCGAAACTTGTCTCCTTATTCCACCCACGATGTGTCTGAGGACCAAAACCAGCTGATACGCTGTCGCCCCGGCCTGAGAGAAGCCGCGGTGCACCCCGGAGGGAGCGACACGTCGCGGCTACGTGTGACGTCTCTATCGGGGACTCGATCACAACAACAACACGGAACCGTGTCCTGCCCGAGAAGAAGCTCCGCCGTGCTACCGGGCACCGGGAGCTGACCGTCAACGGCGGACCCGCCGAGGAGCTCCCGGGAGGCAGGAGGAGGTAACGGGGCGCTGAGCCGGAGAGCGACACGCCTGCTCGGCTGCTTCACGCGGTTTCATATACAACGTTGGTTTGCGTAACGCTGAAGGGGAAACGAGCACGGCGGCTGGAAACGAGCACGACAGCCCCCCGGAGTGAGGTCCGACTGTACCTGAGACACCGCACCTGTGGGGAACGTCCGCGATCACACATCAATATCTGGCATCGACTCATAATGTCTAGATAACTCTCGATGCCGTAACTAACTTCCGCTAGGCAGCTAGCGCTAGCTAACGCTACTTGTTAGCTTGTTATATATCTTCCTAATTAGAGGAATATGTTATTTAGTGTGTGATTTGTTTACTAGGTCTGTAGTAGAAACTATCAAAGAGTTATGTATTTGGCAAAATGGCGTTATTACAACTAATTTGGCCATAAACTAAGATAAAAGCTTTAGTTAGCTACATTAGCCTTAGCTGACCGTATGTAGTCCTAGCGGCCTTGTGATGATACTGTCGTGTTTTCACCATTAATACGTCATTATTATGACGAGCTGTGCTCTCCTGTGACAGGTCAAACGGGTTAACAGAAACTATTGTCAGACTTACCAACGGACACACCGACAGAGGTTTGACAGCTCTGGAACATCCGACGTGAGCCGAGGCTGACGTGATGAACAGAGACACCTTCATGGGTCCCCGGTCTAGAGGACCACAACCCCTAGAATACACCTGTGTTTAGAATACTGCGTGTTAAAACACGTTGTTCATCATTCACATTGAACAAGGACACGTGGAAGGAGGCCGCACGTGTTATAATGAACCGGTGTTACCTAACGTCATAGGTCCACTCATCAGTGTTCATGTGTTATAGTGTTATAGTGCCCTGACGTCATAGGTCCATAACACATCAGTGTTCATGTGTTATAGTGTTATAGTGCCCTGACGTCATAGGTCCACTCATCAGTGTTCATGTGTTATAGTGTTATAGTGCCCTAACGTCATAGGTCCATAACACATCAGTGTTCATGTGTTATAGTGTTATAGTGCCCTAACGTCATAGGTCCATAACACATCAGTGTTCATGTGTTATAGTGTTATAGTGCCCTGACGTCATAGGTCCATAACACATCAGTGTTCATGTGTTATAGTGTTATAGTGCCCTGACGTCATAGGTCCACTCATCAGTGTTCATGTGTTCCCTCAGGGTGACCGCGCTGCAGCACTCGACCCCACAGAGAGGCTCATCCATCGGTCCACAGGTAGATCACTAGGAGGGACGCTCACCTGTCTTGAATTATAATCTCATTCATCCAGTCGTACGCTCAGTTTTCATAACTCAAATCAAATATTTATATTTTTCAATATATTTAACGGAAGGAAACCAACGTAACATAATCACAACTCATCGAGCATCTCACAATTTCAGGTCGTGAACATGAATCCAACTCCGACGTTTTTTAAATTAAATTTGATGATAAATCAGAACAACATCATATGTAACTGTGAAAGTTAATTATTTCATGCATCTCTCTACTGGAAAGCACTATTGTTGGTTTTATGACCACAATCATTTTTCACATTCAAATTATTCCAGTGCAACTTTGTTGAATATAAATTAATTAGTCACGGTGAGTCAACTCCTCTTTCAAACATAAGACGCGTGAACACTGTAACTCTATAGGCCGTTGTATTTTTACTGCCTCACGCGCGTCTGGAGGGACTGTTGATGCCCCAAAGCTTCGTTTACTCAGACTGAGTCGGCTCCGATTCGGTTGCTTTGCCTCGTAAAGACGCGTCGGTATCTTCTTATTCAAAGTGCCTCATGTGTGCACACGTTTCTTTGGAGAGTCCATCGATTAAGACAGCGGAAGGAGACACTCTGGGGTTCTGTGTTTTGCTCAAAGACACATGGGCAGAGACGAGCGGAGCTGGAGATCAAACCGCCGGCCCTCCTCCTCTGATTGACGGCGACGCTGATCATCTGGATGTGCAGCGTTGTGTCGCATACTGTGGATTATGGAGAGTTTCCCTTTTTCGTTTGCCGACATTAACACATTCATAACAAACCAGTCAGCACTCAAAATAAACCCGACCTGTGTTTTCTAAGGAGTCTAAAAGCTGTAAAAACAATTCCTCCGACCAGCTGCAGTGCTGTGAACGCCATGCCGCTCCGACCCGACATGTGAACGTCTCAGATCTGGGTCACAGGGTCGGGTCACACTCTCAGTAGTTCATAAACACAGCAACGTTTTCATCTTAATATTTGATGTATATGTTTTTTTTTTACCCCAGTTGACGACCATGCGCCGGGCCTAGACTGATCCGTACGGGCCGACGCATCAGGTAACTATGGATTTATAGAGCATTTAAAAAGTAAAATGTGTTGGACTGAGTTCACTCTAAGGACTTATTGCTTCTTCTTTTAAAATGTTATTTATCTCTAGACATTTATCGAGACACCGGGTGAATAAGAACCTTGTGTTTGTGACGGTGGCGTAACTTCTCTAATAGAAGGCGGACTCAGGTGACCCGTGTGCGTACCGATGCCTGGCGGTGATTGTACACCTTTGTGCTCATGAGCAGACGCCGTGGGGGTGGAAGCGCCCCTGACCTTGTGACCCTGAGATGACCTCTCAGCAGCCTCAGCTCCCCAATGTTCTGCCCCCCCAGCTGGCCTCCTCCGCCCAGCAGGCCCGGCCTCACATCCAGGCCAACCAGCTGGACTCCAGCCACAGCGGCCTGGACCACCGGGCGCTCACGGCCCGGCCCGGCTGCTCGGCGGCGGCGGCCGGCGGAGAAGTGGCGAGCAGGACGGTCCCCGCTTCCTGCCCCAACCCCCGCCTGTCCAAAAGAGACGGCGGCTTCGAGCCGTGGCCCGAGGAGGCGGTGGACAACTCCCACGGGCTGTACTCGCTGCACCGCATGTTCGACATCGTGGGCGCCCAGCTGACCCACCGGGACGTCCGCGTTCTGTCCTTCCTGTTCGTGGACGTCATCGACGAGTACGAGCGCGGCGGCATCCGTAGCGGCCGGGACTTCCTGCTCGCCCTGGAGCGCCAAGGCCGCTGCGACGAGACCAACTTCAGACACGTGCTGCAGCTGCTGAGGATCATCACGCGCCACGACCTGCTGCCCTACGTCACGCTCAGGAAGAGGCAGGCCGGTGAGTGGCGGCATCGCCGAGGCCACGCCCCCAAGCGCTAACTGGGGCTTAACGTCTTAAAGCTTGGTCTGGAGTCTCTGGAACGTCTTTCACCATCTCGTTTATCATGAAAATGTATTGTTGTTGTTGTTGTTGTTGTCATTCGGGCCGAGGGCTGACATGTTGTTACATGTTTGTTTACTAAGAGGCCTCAGTCCGATTGGTTCTGACCAACATGTTTTTTTTATTATTACCGTACGTGTTCCGGCTTTTTGTTGTTGATCAGATTAGTTTATATAGTTTATAAAGACCACAAGTTACAAAGACCACCAAGTTCCACACAGAACCCTTAGAACCAGGGTTCTTTAAAATCCACCAACCCAATGTCCTCGTCTTGTATTCATCATGAATAATTGAAGGCCTCGTCGTCGTGCTGTGACTGTGGTGACCTTTGACCTTTGTGTCTCCAGTCTGTCCCGACCCGGTGGACAAGTACCTGGAGGACACGTCGGTGCGCTACATCTCCCCGAGAGGAGCGGCGCAGAGCAAAGATACAACGCACAGGAGGACAGGTGTGTGTGTGTGTGTGTGTGTGTGTGTGTGTGTGTGTGTGTGTGTGTGTGTGTGTGTGTGTGTGTGTGTGTGTGTGTGTGTGTGTGTGTGTGTGTGTGTGTGTGTGTGTGTGTGTGTGTGTGTGTGTGTGTGTGTGTGTGTGTGTGTGTGTGTGTGTGTGTGTGTGTGTGTGTGTGTGTGTGTGTGTGTGTGTGTGTGTGTGTGTGTGTGTGTGTGTGTGTGTGTGTGTGTGTGTGTGTGTGTGTTTTTTAACACGGTGGCCCTCGTGTCTCCAGGGCCTCAGCCGGTCCTCTGCTGCTCCCCATCAGGACCCCATGTCGGACCCCCCCGGACAAAACCAGCCCCCCTGGTTCAGAGCCGCAAACGGAGGAGTCACAACTCGGCCGACTGCCGGGAGAAGCAGACGTGTGGTAAACACACACACACACACACACACACACACACATGGTCATACTCTGGTCATACTATGGTTGTGGTTGCTATGTGTGATTGCTATGGCTGGTTGCCGTGTCTGGTTGCTATGTGTGATTGCTGTGGCTGGTTTCCGTGGCTGGTTGCTATGTGTGATTGCTGTGTCTGGTTGCCGTGGCTGGTTGCCGTGGCTGGTTGCTGTGGCTGGTTGCTATGTGTGATTGCTGTGTCTGGTTGCTATGTGTGATTGCTGTGTCTGGTTGCCGTGGCTGGTTGCTGTGTCTGGTTGCTATGTGTGATTGCTGTATCTGGTTGCTATGCGTGATTGCCGTGGCTGGTTGCTGTGGCTGGTTGCCGTGTCTGGTTGCTGTGGGGTGTAACTCACGGGTCTCGGTGTTCCCCCAGACATCCGCCTCCGGGTCCGGGCCGAGTACTGCCAGCACGAGTCTGCGTTGCTGGGCAACGTGTTCTCCAACAAGCAGGAGGCGGTGGAGCGGCAGTTCGAGCGCTTCAACCAGGCCAACACCATCCTGAAGTCCCGGGACCTGGGCTCCATCATCTGCGACATCAAGTTCTCGGAGCTCACCTACCTGGACGCCTTCTGGAGGGACTACATCAACGGCTCGCTGCTGGAGGCCCTGAAGGGCGTGTTCATCACGGACTCCCTGAAGCAGGCCGTGGGCCACGAGGCCATCAAGCTGCTGGTCAACGTGGACGAGGAGGACTACCAGGCCGGCCGCCGCAAGCTGCTCCGCAACCTGGTGTCGGGCGGGGGGCCGCCCCCCCCGGGCGCCGCCAAGGACGGCCTCTCCTAGACCACGGGGACCCCGAGGCGTCGGCTCAGGGGCCCGAGAGGAACTAGAGGACTTGTACCGTGACGGCTGAGGTCAAAGGTCACGGACCTGGCAGGGGGCGTCGGCCTGTGTGGTGTCTGGTCTGTGATCTCCTGGAGGAGTCTCACCAGACGCTTCAGGTGCTTCAGGTGCACGACAGGAGGAGGGGAGTCTGTATGTTGTAGGAAGGACCTGAGGCCTTTACACACCCGGATCAACGACAACAACAACAACAACAACAACAACAGACTCGCAGCCAGCGCTCAGAGGAACCGCCCTGTGTCATAAATAAAGTACGTTGCTTTCTTGATGCTTAATATTTGTTTTCGGTTATGAAAAACTACATTTCACACGTCAACAACAATAACAACAACAACCCTGTGGTGAGTGAGGCCTTCAGGCTGCAGTGTGTCTGTTGTGTCTGTTGTTCTCAATGAGTCCACACTCGTCTGTAGAGATGAACGTTGTCTTTATTATTTTATTATTATTGGCTCACTATGACGTCGCTGTGTAACGCTGGTCACCTGACCTCAGGGTCACATGACCTCAGGGTCACGTGACCTCAGGGTCACGTGACCTCATGTCACTCATGTTTTTATGTGTTCAGTGAAACATTTAAAATTGGTTTGGATTTACAGACGATGAGTTTTATTGTTTTCTCCTCTCGCCTCCTCTCTCTCGTCTCCTCTCTCTCTCGCCTCCTCTCTCTCTCGTCTCGTCTCCTCTCTCTCGCCTCCTCTCTCTCTCTCGCCTCCTCTCTCTCTCGTCTCGTCTCCTCTCTCTCTCTCGTCTCCTCTCTCGTCTCCTCCCCTCACACCTTGAGGTAACACTGGGTTGTTTAATGTGAGCCTGGAGCCGTTAACCACCAGGACGTAGCCATCGAGCAGCGTCTGTAGAAGCGTAATGATCATGTTGATGTCTCCACACAGACGGGTCCCGTTTGTTCTCCGGTTCTGTAGCAGAACAAAGTCGCCCTGAGCGTATCGTCGTGTATCTGACATCCCCACGCCTACAGGGAGCATCACACCGACTGCCCACCTGGGGAGGACTAACCCGTAGAGTTACTGATGACACATGCTGTGCAGACACAAAGTGACCACTTAACTAGGCACACCCTCCTGGTATGGAGCGTGGTGTAGGCGTGTTGTTGGCGTGTTGTAGGCGTGTTGTTGGCGTGTTCTCTCTGCTGCACACGTTGACATAAAACTACATGAATGAGCCATTATGATTCTGTATCATAATCTGAGCTGGACGTTCTTGATCTTTCATAACTTCAAAATATCCCGACACGCACAGCCAGGTCCGCAGTTATCACGTTATTAATGTCTTATATCATTTGTGTTCAAAGCATTTGTCAACATGTGTTCTTGGATTGAGAGTCGCCTGTTATGAGTCGTACTCGGTGGATTATGAGCCAGGAGCAACAGCTGGTTCCATGAGGTGACGGACAGCCGTCTCTCAGCCCTGACCCCGGAGCTGCAGGACGCTGGCTGGGCGTCACGTGACGTGTGGCAGTGCACCGGGCGCGCACTACCCGGGTCGACAGCTAGGGGGCGCCGTCGTCGTACATGTTTAAAATCTCCAAATTGTGTTGAACAGATGTTTTTATGCGACACTTTAAATACTATTAAAGTACCAGACTGTTTCTGTGTGTGACGTATGCCGTGATTGACAGCTGCCCTCCATCACCTGCGCGCCCTCAGGTTGAGCACCTGCACACAGGGCCCTGGACCACGCGCCCCGTGGGTAACATAACTGACCGCTAGGGGGCGCCGGCGGCAAGTTAGAAACTCTCCAAATTGTGTTTGAAAATATTTTTTATTCGACACTTTAAATACTTTTAAAGTACCGTTGGACACGTTTCAGTGACATCATCATCGACCAATCACAACGCTGTTCGTGTGACGACATTATTTAACATTTTGTAACAAACTTTAGTAAACTCATGTAAACATTTAAACACGTGCAGATAGCCAAACGATGAACTACAACTCTGTAGCTTTTACGAGTTTAGTGAATATTTTTACCAAATATATAACAATGCATTGTTTCATTTCACTACACACACACACACTCAGTATCATGTAGGTGACGGTGTGTCTGCTGCATGTCCCTCCGTGTCTCACAGGTGGATTAATACATGAAATGGTTGTAAACTTATTGACTTTTTATTAAAATAATGAAACTGTGCTGGTCCTACTTATTGATCTAGATGATGAATATTTAATCAATAAGGTCCTGGAGGCGGGACTGTATCGTCAATAATGTCCGCTTCAAGCATTGACAGTACTGTCTCCAAGTGTAAAATAAATACAGCATAATTAATAATATGAAGGGTTGAATAAATATATCTTCATTTATATTATTAAAGGTTAAATAAATACAGCATCTCTAATAGTAAGAGTTAAATAAATACAGCATAATTTATAGTATTACGGCTTAAATAAATACAGCATAATATATATTATCAAGGGTTGAATAAATACATTATAATTGATATTATTAAAGGTTAATGAACAAATAATAATTGATATTAAGGGTTAATATAAATAAAAGATAATTGACATTAAGAGTAAAATAAATACAGCATAATTTATATTATTACGGGTTAAATAAATAAATCATTTATATTATTAAAGGTTAAATGAATACATTATAAATGATATTATTAAAGGTTAAATAAATACATCATAATGATATTACAGGTTAAATAAATCATAATTTATATTATTAAGTGTTAAATAAATAAACCATAATTTATATTTAGGGTTAAATAAATACATCATAATTTATATTAAGGGTTAAATAAATGACTGTGTGTTGCTCTAGGTGTGTACATGTGACCGTGTGTTGCTCTAGGTGTGTACATGTGACTGTGTTGCTCTAGGTGTGTATATGTGACTGTGTGTTGCTCTGTGTGTACATGTGATTGTGTGTTGCTCTAGGTGTGTACATGTGACTGTGTGTTGCTCTAGGTGTGTACATGTGATTGTGTGTTGCTCTAGGTGTGTACATGTGACTGTGTGTTGCTCTAGGTGTGTACATGTGACTGTGTGTTGCTCTAGGTGTGTACATGTGGTTGTGTGTTGCTCTAGGTGTGTACATGTGAATGTGTGTTGCTCTAGGTGTGTACATGTGACTGTGTGTTGCTCTATGTGTGTACATGTGACTGTGTGTTGCTCTAGGTGTGTACATGTGATTGTGTGTTGCTCTAGGTGTGTACATGTGATTGTGTGTTGCTCTAGGTGTGTACATGTGACTGTGTGTTGCTCTAGGTGTGTACATGTGACTGTGTGTTGCTCTATGTGTGTACATGTGATTGTGTGTTGCTCTAGGTGTGTACATGTGAATGTGTGTTGCTCTAGGTGTGTACATGTGGTTGTGTGTTGCTCTATGTGTGTACATGTGATTGTGTGTTGCTCTAGATGTGTACATGTGACTGTGTGTTGCTCTAGGTGTGTACATGTGAATGTGTGTTGCTCTAGGTGTGTACATGTGGTTGTGTGTTGCTCTATGTGTGTACATGTGACTGTGTGTTGCTCTAGGTGTGTACATGTGACTGTGTGTTGCTCTAGGTGTATACATGTGATTGTGTGTTGCTCTAGGTGTGTACATGTGACTGTGTTGCTCTAGGTGTGTACATGTGGTCCATCAGGTGACCAGTCTATCCCATGCTGTTAGTGAGGCCTGCAAGCCTGCTGCCCCGCGGCTTGTTGCCCAGCAACAGGTCCACCTCAGTCACCACGGAGACCGATAACCTGGAGACGACCTGAGGGTCAAGATCATCACGTCATGTAGTTATGCTCTTATGTACAGAACATGAACATGTTTACAGACGGAGCTCCCTCTGGCAGCTTCATGAGGAGTCACAGCTCTCCACATTTATAGAATAAACAATATATAGAATATATATATACATAATATTTATATATATTTATATATATAAAATAAATGGACTCTAGACTGGACTCTGGACTCTGGACTCTGGACTCTGGACTCTGACTCTGACTCTGACTCTGACTCTAGACTCTGACTCTAGACTCTGACTCTGACTCTGACTCTACACTCTGACTCTGACTCTAGACTCTGACTCTAGACTCTGACTCTAGACTCTGACTCTAGACTCTGACTCTAGACTCTGACTCTAGACTCTGACTCTGACTCTAGACTCTGACTCTGACTCTAGACTCTGACTCTGACTCTAGACTCTGACTCTGACTCTAGACTCTGACTCTGACTCTGACTCTAGACTCTGACTCTAGACTCTGACTCTAGACTCTGACTCTGACTCTAGACTCTGACTCTAGACTCTGACTCTAGACTCTAGACTCTGACTCTAGACTCTGACTCTGACTCTGACTCTACACTCTGACTCTAGACTCTGACTCTAGACTCTGACTCTAGACTCTGACTCTAGACTCTGACTCTAGACTCTGACTCTACACTCTGACTCTGACTCTACACTCTGACTCTGACTCTAGACTCTGACTCTAGACTCTGACCCTGACTCTAGACTCTGACTCTAGACTCTGACTCTAGACTCTGACTCTGACTCTGACTCTAGACTCTGACTCTGACTCTGGCGGAGCGTCTGACCTCCAGCGCTCTGATGTTCTCCAGCAGCTGGTCGGGTCCAGAAGCTCCCAGCAGGACGGAGTTCACGGCCTCGTTCCTCAGGCACCAGGCTGAGGAGCAGAGAGACGAGGGGTCACAGGGAGCCCCGTGGGGCGAGACACGGAGGAGCTGGTGGGATCCGGTGGAATGTGGTGATCTGGTGGGATGTGGTGATCTGGTTGATGTGGTGATCTGGTGGATGTGGTGATCTGGTTGATGTGGTGATCTGGTGGATGTGGTGATCTGGTGGATGTGGTGATCTGGTGGATGTGGTGATCTGGTGGATGTGGTGATCTGGTGGATGTGGTGATCTGGTGGATGTGGTGATCTGGTGGATGTGCTGATCTGGTGGGATGTGGTGATCTGGTGGGATGTGGTGATCTGGTGGATGTGGTGATCTGGTGGATGTGCTGATCTGGTGGGATGTGGTGATCTGGTGGGATGTGGTGATCTGGTGGATGTGGTGATCTGGTGGATGTGCTGATCTGGTTGATGTGGTGATCTGGTGGGATGTGGTGATCTGGTGGGATGTGGTGGATGTGGTGATCTGGTGGGATGTGGTGATCTGGTGGGATCTGGTGGGATGTGGTGGGATGTGGTGATCTGGTGGGATGTGGTGGATGTGGTGATCTGGTGGGATGTGGTGATCTGGTGGGATCTAGTTGGATGTGGTGATCTAAGCCTCTAGCTCAGCATGATAGGGTGATTGACCCTAATCCTGGAGATGCGGGTTCGATTCCAAGACAAGACACCTTTAATTTATCATTGTACTTGAGTTTATGTTGATTGTTGTTTGTCATGTAAAATGTTGCACCTTCCGCCAAAACAAATTCCTCGTCTGTGAGAACATTCTTGGCAAATAAATGGTTTCTGATTCTGATTCTGATTCTGATCTGGTGGGATGTGGTGGGATGTGGTGGATGTGGTGATCTGGTGGGATGTGGTGATCTGGTGGGATGTGGTGATCTGGTGGGATGTGGTGGGATGTGGTGATCTGGTGGGATGTGGTGGGATGTGGTGATCTGGTGGGATGTGGTGATCTGGTGGGATCTGGTGGATGTGGTGAGGTGGTACTCACCGATGGCGAGCTGTGGCAGAGTGCATCCGAGCCTCTCGGCCAGCGCCTGCAGCTCTTTGAGCTTCACCTGCTGACGGAGTCCCTCCTCACTCAGCACCTGCTCCTTCATCCACTCGGGAGCCTGCAGCACACGGCTAACGGCTAACGGCTAACGGCTCAGCGCTACAGGCTAGAGGCTAACGGTGGCGTCATGATGTCATTGTTTGTTTACCTTGAGCCGGCAGCTGGACGGGACGGCGTGGGCGTGTCTCCCCGAGAGGAGCCCCGCGGCCAGAGGGGAGCGGGCCAGAGCGCCCACACCTGCACACGGCGGGAAGCACACAGCGGCTACGTCACCACACCGAAGCTACGTCACCACACAGCGGCTACGTCACCACACAATGGCTACGTCACCACACAGCGGCTACGTCACCACACAATGGCTACGTCACCACACAGCGGCTACGTCAACACACAGTGGCTACGTCACCACACCGCGGCTACGTCACCACACAGCGGCTACGTCACCACACCAAAGCTACGTCACCACACCACGGCTACGTCACCACACAACGGCTACGTCACCACACCGCGGCTACGTCACCGCACAGCGGCTACGTCACCACACCGCGGCTACGTCACCACACAGCGGCTACGTCACCACACAGCGGCTACGTCACCACGTAGTTCATTCACAACATGAGGATATCTTTGTAATTCAGATCAAACCACTCACCCATTATTGGCGATCGATGACGTTCTACTTGATAACGTTACTCTGGTGGTGTGAGGTGTCGTTGGTGCCCTGACCTAGACTAACTGAATGGTACATGGCATCCCATAATAAACATGATAAACACGACATCACTACGATGAAGACAGTGGGTTCGTCATCCTCACGATGAGGAAGAGTTTCTCGGCCTCTCACCGATCTTGTGGAAGAGTTCTGGGAGTTGACCTTCGACCTTCTCCCTGTGGAACATGTGGTACTCGGCCTGCTCGCAGATGGGAGGGACCTGGTTGAACTGCCGCGCCACCGAGTACGCCTCCTGCAGGACACGGGAAGAACTTCACGCCATGTACACACACATGCACACACGTCTACACACATCACATGTACGCCTCCTGCAGGACACGGGAGAAACTTCACGCTATGTACACACACATGCACACACGTCTACACACATCTACACACATCACATGTACGCCTCCTGCAGGACAGATGAGGAACTTCTTGCATTTGTAATTCAGCTCTTGGATTCTTTAGATGCAGTTTATAGTTTTATTGTAAAGGTTTTATTATAAAGGTTTTATTTGTATTATAAAGGTTTTATTATAAAGGTTTTATTATAAAGGTTTTATTTTTATTATAAAGGTTTTATTTGTATTATATAGGTTTCATTATAAGGTTTTATTATAAAGGTTTTATTACAGCAGTTCTCTGGTGCTTCTACATTTTGCAGCAGTTTTCTTTTTCTGTATTTTCATCGATGTCTTTAAACATTTCGTCTCTCAGCATTCAGTCAGTGAATCCCTCAGTTCACGGATGATCTGATGATCTGACCTGATGACCTGATGACCTGATGTTCTGATGATGTGATGACCTGATGATCTGATGATCTGACCTGATGATTTGACCTGATGATGTGATGATCTGATGATCTGACCTGATGATCTGATCTGATGACCTGATGACCTGATGACCTGATGATTTCATGACCTGATGATGTGATGATCTGATGATCTGACCTGATGATCTGACCTGATGATGTGATGATCTGATGACCTGATGACCTGATGATCTGATGACCTGATGATCTGATGATCTGATGATCTCATGATGTGATGACGTTGGAGCTCTGTCCTCTGAGACGAGGCGGAGACGCTCTGGACTCACCATGATGTCCGTGGCGCTCCAGCGCGAGGTGCCCCAGTAGAGCGCCAGGCCCTGGTTGATCACGTGACTCATGGCCCTCACCGTCTCTACACAGAGGAAACGAGACGTGTATCAAGGCCTCAGAGACCATGTGACCACAGACACAGAGAGATGCTCTGGAGAGAGGGGATGAGGTCAAAGGTCAAGGGCGAGGGTCAAGGATCCGACTCTACGGGTACCGGGAGACTCATTATTAATATTCATACACGTCTACGTCACCTTTCCCCAGCGTGTGAGTGATGAGAGGTTAGAAGAGGTAACAGTAACTCAATGCGTTTGATCTCTAAAGAGTAAAGTGGGTTTCTTAACCCTAAACTAAATACCTTCATGAGACATTTGCTGACATATATACATATACACACATACAAATGCTTATGTACAATATGTTGACACCTGAATAAACAACAATGAAATGCACACACAGCATACACACCTTCAACAGGAGTGCTGGGGTCGGGTCTGCTGGCGAAGACCACGTCGATGTAGTCCAGCTGGAGCCTCTGCAGCGACGCCTTCAGACCTTTTCATCAACAGGATTCAATACTCGTTGCGTTTGGTCACAAAACGACGAAAACAATCAAGAATTCAAGCCATTAAAGGATAACCTTCCAACCCAGACAGACCCGGGCTGTGAAGACGAGTTATTTGAAGTCTCACCTTCCACGACGTGTTTCCTGGACAGCCCTCGCTCCATCTCGGCTCTGAAACACAAACCAACAGTCAGACTGAAGACTAGAACCAGAACCCAAAACAATCAGCGCTCAGACGTCTTGTTGAACCTGAGAAATGATGAAAAACAGTCAAAGCAGCGTAGAAACAAAGAAGTGAATGAATCAAAGCGACTAAACTCTTGTTGTTCTTGAAGTTGAATCGTTTCCACACTAGAGGAGGCTGTGAATGTTCCTGTCGCCTGAAGACGTGAGCACAATGAGACCTTTAAAGGACGTCCACATGTATGAAGGACACCCCGTGGTCTCGGGCTTTAAAGCTCTGAGCTGTCGGACTCGTCAAGGTTGTCCTTGCTCCTTCGGTTCTGCCCCTCCCCCTGAGCAAGGCAGCGCTCCTGCCTCCAGGAACCTGCGACTCCGCACACGGCCGTCCGTCACGATTAGGGCCGATGTTATGACGCTGCATTAAGCTCCACCGTAAGTTAGAGGAGCCGCTTTGTCCTCCTGAGACTCTCAGGCTGCTTACAGGTGGAGGCAGAAAGAGGAGCTGCAGTTCACTGACCGGCCTCATTTAAGAGCAGAAAGTATACTAAAGTATATTAAACTGTATTAAAGTATATTAAAATATATTAAAGTGTATTAAAGTATATTATCTGGTAAAATGTGAGAACTTTTATTGGAGAATACCAAAATGGTCACATGTGATGTGGCTGGTGGGGAACATTTGGCATTCAACTAGTGAGCAAGAAAGAAAGAATAGAATGATCTGTACATACTCTCCGCCCCAGAAGATCTTGGTGGTGATGACTAGACTGGAACGCCTGCATGTGAGAACAGGAACATGAACATGAACAGGAACAGGAACAGGAACAGGAACATGAACATGAACATGAACAGGAACATGAACATGAACATGAACATGAACATGAACATGAACATGAACAGGAACAGGAACAGAAACAGGAACAGGAACAGGAACATGCACAGGAACAGGAACAGGAACAGGAACAGGAACATGAACATGAACATGAACATCACATCTGGTGATGTGATTTCTGTAGATGGCATTACTCTAGCATCAACACCACTGTAAAGAATCTCTGTTATCTTTGATCGGGACTTGTCCTTTAACTCCACATAAAGCAAATCTCAAGGACTGCATTCTTCCATCTACGTAATATTTCAAAAATCAGGCACATCTTGTCTCAAAAAGATGCAGAGAAATTGGTTCACGCGTTCGTTACTTCGAGACTGGATTACTGCAACTCCTTATTATCAGGCTGCTCTATAAGTCTCTTAGGTCCCTCCAGTTGATCCAGAATGCTGCAGCTCGTATTCTCACTAAAACTAAGAAAAGAGATCACATTACTCCTGCACTAGCTGCTCTGCACTGGCTCCCTGTAAAATCAAGAATCACTTTTAAAATTCTTCTCTTAACTTACAAAGCCTTAATTGGTGATGCTCTATCATATCTTAAGGAGCTTGTAGTACCGTATCGCCCCACCAGAGGGCTGCTCACTAAATGCGGGGCTACTTGTAGTTCCTAGAGTCTTAGAATGTAAAATGGGAGCCAGAGCCTTTAGTTATCAAGCTCCTCTTTTATGGAACCAGCTCCACCTTCAGTCCTGGAGGCAGACACAGTCACCACCTTCAAGAGTAGACTGAAGACTTTCCTCTTTGACAGAGCTTATAGTCAGGGCTGAGTCAGGTTCACCTGGTCCACACCTGGAGATGCTGCTAGAGGCTGATAGCTGCTGGGGACCTTTAGGATGCACTGAGCACCTCTCTCCTCTTTTCTTTCTCCTATGGATGAATCTTCATCTCTCCATCACACATGACTAACTCTGCTTTCTCCCCGGAGTCCTTCTGACTTCACGTCTCATGGGGTCATGTGACCCTCTGAGACGGCATAGATCCATCTGCTGATGGACCATCCATGGTTGGATCGTGAGTTCCTGACACCAGCTGTGCCACTGCCCTGCTGGGACTCCGCCCACTCCTCCACTTGGGAGGTCTCCAAACTCTCCATCGTGGAATATGCCTAAATATGAACTATTGATAAACTGTCAGATTCCTTGAATGTATTTTAACTCTAAATATGTCCTTCTGTACACATTACATCTATTGCATCTGTCCATCCTGGAGAGGGATCCTCCTCTGTTCTCTCCTGAAGGGTTCTTCCCTTTTTCCCCTGAAGGGTTATTTGGGAGTTTTTCCTGATCCGATGTGAGGTTTTGGGTCAGGATGTCTATGTGTACAGACTGTAAAGCACTCTGAGACAAATTTGTAATTTGTGAAACTGGGCTGTACAAATAAACTGAATTGAATTGAATTGAATTGAACATGAACAGGAACAGGAACAGGAACATGAACATGAACATGAACATGAACAGGATCAGGAACATGAACAGGAACATGAACATGAACATGAACAGGATCAGGAACATGAACATGAACATGAACAGGAACATGAACAGGAACATGAACATGAACATGAACATGAACATGAACAGGAACAGGAACAGGAACATGAACATGAACAGGAACAGGAACATGAACATGAACATGAACAGGAACATGAACAGGAACATGAACAGGAACATGAACATGAACAGGAACAGGAACATGAACATGAACATGAACATGAACAGGAACAGGAACATGAACATGAACATGAACAGGAACAGGAACAGGAACAGGAACAGGAACAGGAACATGAACATGAAAATGAACAGGAACATGAACAGGAACATGAACATGAACAGGAACAAGAACAGGAACAGGAACAGGAACATGAACAGGAACAGGAACATGGACAGGAACAGGAACATGAACATGAACATGAACATGAACAGGAACAGGAACATGGACAGGATCAGGAACATGAACATGAACATGAACAGGAACAGGAACATGCACAGGAACAGGAACATGAACATGAACATGAACATGAACAGGAACAGGAACAGGAACATGAACATGAACAGGAACAGGAACAGGAACATGAACATGAACAGGAACAGGAACATGAACATGAACAGGAACATGAACAGGAACATGAACAGGAACAGGAACATGAACATGAAAATGAACAGGAACAGGAACAGGAACAGGAACATGGACAGGAACATGAACATGAACATGAACATGAACATGAACAGGAACAGGAACAGGAACAGGAACAGGAACATGAACAGGAACAGGAACATGAACATGAACATGAACAGGAACATGAACAGGAACATGAACATGAACATGAACAGGAACAGGAACAGGAACATGAACATGAACAGGAACAGGAACATTAACAGGAACAGGAACAGGAACAGGAACATGAACAGGAACAGGAACAGGAACATGAACATGAAAATGAACAGGAACAGGAACATGAACAGGAACAGGAACAGGAACAGGAACATGAACAGGAACATGGACAGGAACAGGAACAGGAACATGAACATGAACATGAACATGAACATGAACAGGAACAGGAACAGGAACATGAACAGGAACAGGAACAGGAACATGGACAGGATCAGGAACATGAACATGAACAGGAACAGGAACAGGAACATGAACAGGAACAGGAACAGGAACATGAACATGAACATGAACATGAACAGGAACATGAACAGGAACATGAACATGAACATGAACATGAACAGGAACAGGAACAGGAACATGAACATGAACAGGAACAGGAACATGAACATGAACAGGAACATGAACAGGAACATGAACATGAACAGGAACATGAACATGAAAATGAACAGGAACAGGAACAGGAACAGGAACATGAACAGGAACAGGAACATGGACAGGAACAGGAACATGAACATGAACATGAACAGGAACATGAACATGAACAGGAACAGGAACAGGAACAGGAACAGGAACATGGACAGGATCAGGAACATGAACATGAACAGGAACAGGAACAGGAACATGAACAGGAACAGGAACATGAACATGAACATGAACAGGAACAGGAACAGGAACATGAACAGGAACAGGAACATGGACAGGATCAGGAACATGAACATGAACATGAACATGAACAGGAACATGAACAGGAACAGGAACATGAACATGAACATGAACAGGAACATGAACAGGAACAGGAACAGGAACAGGAACATGAAGAGGAACAGGAACATGAACATGAACAGGAACCGGAACAGGAACATGAACATGAACATGAACAGGAACATGAACATGAACAGGAACAGGAACAGGAACATGAACAGGAACAGGAACAGGAACATGAACAGGAACATGAACAGGAACATGAACAGGAACAGGAACATGAACATGGACAGGATCAGGAACATGAACAGGAACAGGAACATGAACAGGAACATGGACAGGAACAGGAACATGAACATGAACAGGAACAGGAACAGGAACAGGAACATGGACAGGATCAGGAACATGAACATGAACATGAACATGAACAGGAACAGGAACAGGAACAGAAACATGAACAGGAACATGAACAGGAACAGGAACATGAACAGGAACAGGAACAGGAACAGGCACATGAACATGAACATGAACATGAACATGAACATGAACATGAACATGAACATGAACAGGAACATGAACAGGAACAGGAACAGGAACAGGAACAGGCACAGGCACATGAACAGGAACAGGAACATGAACATGAACAGGAACAGAAACATGAACAGGAACAGGAACATGGACAGGAACATGAACATGAACATGAACAGGAACATGAACATGAACAGGAACAGGAACAGGAACAGGAACATGAACATGAACATGAACATGAACATGAACAGGAACAGGAACAGGAACAGGAACATGAACAGGAACAGGAACATGAACATGAACATGAACAGGAACAGGAACAGGAAATCTGGTCACCCTACATTACGTGCCATTCTGTATCCGTGTGAATGCAGTACTGAGCAAAGCCTGTAGGGTCCGAGGCGAGGGCCCCAAACACTGAACACCTTACATCCACTTCATGAAGTTCATGTTGGGCTTTACAAGCTGTACACATGCATCAGCCTTCAGATACACGCACAGCAACACGCCATCTGCTCAGGCTAGCTTCAACAAAACAAACATGAGAACACTCAACCTCCATCCTTTCTTCTTTATGATTCTCCCCAAGACAAGTTCAGCCCTGAAAACAGAGAGGAACAAAAGAGAGAGCCGTGTGTTTGGAGTCGCTGATGAAGAAGATGAAGATAAGGAGGGCACATTAGGGGGCTAGCAATCACACAGGAGGGACCGATCAGGACCAGAGCAGATCATCACAGGGACAAGACATGCAGGAAACAGAGGACACAAGACAGGGACTTCAAAATAAGACAAAACAAGAACTGTGGATCGTGACATAGAGACGAGGATACTTCAGGACTCAGAACCGGAGATCAGAGACTGAACACCTCCAAGAGAGGCAGAACGTCCCCATAGATAGAGACAGAAACCACATCACCAGAGACAAGACCACATCACCGGAGACAAGACCACATCACCGGAGACAAGACCACATCACCAGAGACAAGACCACATCACCAGAGACAAGACAACTTCACCAGAGACAAGACCACATCACCAGAGACAAGACCACATCACCAGAGACAAGACCACATCACCAGAGAGCTCGGCAAGACCACCGGACCATCGGTCAGGGAGCTACTGCCAGAGGACACTCACAGTGAGGGAGTGAGGGGAGGAGGGCAGCAGGTGAGGGGGGCGTGGTAGCCCAGGTGAGGGAGTGATGTCATTGTGCGGGTGGCCGGACCCCCTGTAGAGACACCTGGTGGACGGAACCAGTGAGGGTCCAGTATCCGTGAGTTCAGGACCACGAGCCTCCCAGAGGTGTTAAACTCACTATCACGCCGCAGAGCTTTGAGGAGGCGACCGAGACCAGGTGAGGTGGAGGTGGTAGACCAGGTGAGGTGGTAGACCAAGTGCGGTGGTAGACCAGGTGAGGTGGTAGACCAGGTGAGGTGAGGTGGTAGACCAGGTGAGGTGGGTGACCAGGTGAGGTGGGTGACCAGGTGAGGTGGGAGACCAGGTGAGGTGGGAGACCAGGTGAGGTGAGGTGGTAGACCAGGTGAGGTGGTAGACCAGGTGAGGTGGGAGACCAGGTGAGGTGAGGTGGTAGACCAGGTGAGGTGGTAGACCAGGTGAGGCGGGAGACCAGGTGAGGTGAGGTGGTTCACAGCGTATGAAGCCACCTCTTAAAGTGGTACTTACTTCCCAGCGTTGGACATGTCCGCGGTGTGGAACAGGTTGATCCCGTTGTCGTACGCCAGAGTCGTCAGCTCCTCGGCCTTCAACAGGTGAGACCGCTGATCAGAGCCAGAGGCCCTGTGTGTGAGCGGTGGTCCTGGTGGTACCTGGTCTCTGTCCTCACCGGCCTGATCCGGGCCCTGGCCCCCGAAGGTCCCCCACAGGCCTGCACACAGGGGGGGGGGGGGGGGGGGGCTTCAGAGGAGACGCCATGACTCCAGGTTACAGTACCCGCTCTCCACCACTAGAGTCGGTATGAGCACCGGGGA
>CM070097.1:23724026-23736526 GCA_036178185.1 Liparis tanakae
GTCCCCGAGCCGGAGAGTCACAATGATTGGGGGGGGGGGTCTGGGGGGGGGGGGGGTCTCCCATCCCGATACAAGGCTTTGTAATCCTGAGCTGTGGTGTACATAAAATCCGTCTGTAATTGCTTCCTTCCAGAGGCAGATATCCTCCATTCTTCAGACGGCTCACAGGGCGAGGGGGGGCGAGGGGGGACGAGGGGGGCCGAGGGGTGGGAGGGAGGACGAGGGGACGAGGGGGCCGAGGGGGGAGGGAGGACGGGGGGCGAGGGGTGGGAGGGAGGACGAGGGGACGAGGGGGGCGAGGGGTGGGAGGGAGGACGAGGGGACGAGGGGGGCCGAGGGGGGGGAGGGAGGACGGGGGGGCGAGGGGTGGTGAGGGAGGACGAGCGGGGGCTTTAGTGGCGTCGCAGACACTAAGACAGGTGAGGGGGAGGGGGGGGGGGCGTTGGAAAGACAATCAAAAAGCTAAGATTACAAGTTGTGACGTGTGAGCTCAACAATCTGAAGAAGAAGAGTTCCTGTGATGAAGGTCGTCTCCTCTCCTCGGGTCGTTCACTTATTCAGATTTAGGTGTTTAAGAAATTTGTTTCAGGAATTTATTTCTAAGGTTAGAGTCAAGGAGGCCAACACAGGCCCCTAGGAGTCAAGGAGGCCAACACAGGCCCCTAGGAGTCAAGGAGGCCAACACAGGCCCCTAGGAGTCAAGGAGGCCAACACAGTCCCCTAGGAGTTAAGGAGGCCAACAATACAATGCTGTTTGTTTTCTTGTTGTCCTACAATGCCCTTAGTCTTAGCCCTTAGTCTTAGTTTTATATATATATATATATATATAAAACTAAGACTGACGTGTCATGGTATTACAGTGAGGCATGCTTGGTGTTCCTCTGCATCAGGGGGCGTGGCTTCACCGTTTGCTATCTCCAGTCAGTGAGATGTATCTGTGTTTGCTTTGTGGACCCGGCCGGTAAAGACTCACACCTGGAGGAGTTCTTATCTCCACACGGAGGCTGATGGAGGCTGATGGAGGCTGATGGAGGCTGATGGAGGCTGATGGAGGCCTGGCGTCACAGGAGAGGGCGGCAAGACGCCCGCCTCCTCACGGCTTAATATCAAAGTGCTGCTGGAGTGAGGAGATTAGAATGAGTGGGGTGCTTGGGTGAAGGGGGGGGCGGGGTCTGGGGTGATGGGGGGGGGGGGGGTGAGGCGCCCAACCACAGAGGTCCTCCTGAGCTCAGGACGACTGTGAGACACAAAGACTGTAAACCCTTACCTCGCTCCCTCGGTGGGTTTAGAGGTGACAATGGAAGACGCCACGTCTCCCGTTCCTTTGTTGTCAGGGCAAATGTAATCTGCTAGTTAAATAAAGATATAACGTTATGAACTACAGACGGAGACCCAGGCATTTATCTCACATGTATTCTTTTGTCTGCTATAAGCACACGACTTACAACATGGTATTATTCTCCATCCTGTCCTCTGTGCGGTAAGCTGGCTGTAGAGGTGTAGTGTGGGGATGAGACGGTCAGGTACAGGAGGGCCCTGAGTAACGACTCTTCAGGGGGCGCTTTGTGACGGCCTCATGGAGACGGCCTCATGGTGACGGCCTCATGGTGACGGCCTCATGGAGACGGCCTCATGGTGGTGACGGCCTCATGGTGACGGCCTCATGGTGACGGCCTCATGGAGACGGCCTCATGGTGGTGACGGCCTCATGGTGACGGCCTCATGGTGACGGCCTCATGGTGACGGCCTCATGGAGACGGCCTCATGGTGGTGACGGCCTCATGGTGACGGCCTCATGGTGACGGCCTCATGGTGACGGCCTCATGGTGACGGCCTCATGGTGGTGATGGACTCATGGTGACGGCCTCATGGTGGTGACGGCCTCATGGAGACCGCCTCATGGAGACGGCCTCATGGTGGTGATGGCCTCATGGTGACGGCCTCATGGTGGTGATGGCCTCATGGTGGTGACGGACTCATGGTGACGGCCTCATGGTAGTGAGGTGGTGACGGCCTCATGGAGACGGCCTCATGGAGACGGCCTCATGGTGACGGCCTCATGGAGACGGCCTCATGGAGACGGCCTCATGGTGGTGACGGCCTCATGGTGACGGCCTCATGGTGGTGATGGCCTCATGGTGGTGACGGACTCATGGTGACGGCCTCATGGTAGTGAGGTGGTGACGGCCTCATGGAGACGGCCTCATGGAGACGGCCTCATGGTGACGGCCTCATGGAGACGGCCTCATGGAGACGGCCTCATGGTGGTGATGGCCTCATGGTGACGGCCTCATGGTGGTGATGGACTCATGGTGACGGCCTCATGGTGGTGATGGCCTCATGGTGGTGACGGACTCATGGTGACGGCCTCATGGTAGTGATGGCCTCATGGTGGTGATGGCCTCATGGTGACGGCCTCATGGTGGTGATGGACTCATGGTGACGGCCTCATGGTGGTGATGGCCTCATGGTGGTGACGGACTCATGGTGACGGCCTCATGGTAGTGAGGTGGTGACGGCCTCATGGAGACGGCCTCATGGAGACGGCCTCATGGTGACGGCCTCATGGAGACGGCCTCATGGAGACGGCCTCATGGTGGTGACGGCCTCATGGTGACGGCCTCATGGTGGTGATGGCCTCATGGTGGTGACGGACTCATGGTGACGGCCTCATGGTAGTGAGGTGGTGACGGCCTCATGGAGACGGCCTCATGGAGACGGCCTCATGGTGACGGCCTCATGGAGACGGCCTCATGGAGACGGCCTCATGGAGACGGCCTCATGGTGACGGCCTCATGGTGGTGATGGCCTCATGGTGACGGCCTCATGGTGGTGGTGGACTCATGGAGACGGCCTCATGGTGGTGATGGCCTCATGGTGGTGACGGACTCATGGTGACGGCCTCATGGTGGTGGTGGCCTCATGGTGATGGCCTCATGGTGATGGCCCTCATGGTGGTGATGGACTCATGGTGACGGCCTCATGGTGGTGATGGCCTCATGGTGACGGCTCATGGTGACGGACTCATGGTGACGGCCTCATGGTGACGCCTCATGGTGGTGACTGCCTCATGGTGGTGACGGCCTCATGGTGACGGCCTCATGGAGACGGCCTCATGGAGACGGCCTCATGGTGACGGCCTCATGGAGACGGCCTCATGGAGACGGCCTCATGGTGGTGACGGCCTCATGGTGACGGCCTCATGGTTACGGACTCATGGTGGTGATGGCCTCATGGTGACGGCCTCATGGTGGTGACGGCCTCATGGAGACGGCCTCATGGAGACGGCCTCATGGTGGTGATGGCCTCATGGTGACGGCCTCATGGTGGTGATGGCCTCATGGTGACGGCCTCATGGTGGTGATGGCCTCATGGTGACGGCCTCATGGTGGTGACGGCCTCATGGAGACGGCCTCATGGAGACGGCCTCATGGTGGTGATGGCCTCATGGTGACGGCCTCATGGTGGTGATGGCCTCATGGTGACGGCCTCATGGTGGTGACGGCCTCATGGAGACGGCCTCATGGAGACGGCCTCATGGTGGTGATGGCCTCATGGTGACGGCCTCATGGTGACGGCCTCATGGAGACGGCCTCATGGAGACGGCCTCATGGTGGTGACGGCCTCATGGTGACGGCCTCATGGTTACGGACTCATGGTGACGGCCTCATGGTGGTGACTGCCTCATGGTGGTGACGGCCTCATGGTGACGGCCTCATGGAGACGGCCTCATGGTGGTGACGGCCTCATGGTGACGGCCTCATGGTGGTGACGGCCTCATGGTGGTGACGGCCTCATGGTGACGGCCTCATACTTCTCTACATTTAAGCTATATTTCTCTATAACTACACTTCTCTACATATAGCTATACTTCTCTATAGCTATACTTCTCTGCATATAGCTATACTTCTCTACATATTCCTATACTTCTCTAAATATAACTATACTTCTCTACGTAAAGCTATACTTCTCTACATATAGCTATACTTCTCTACATTTAAGCTATATTTCTCTATAACTACACTTCTCTACATATAGCTATACTTCTCTATAGCTATACTTCTCTGCATATAGCTATACTTCTCTACATATTCCTATACTTCTCTAAATATAACTATACTTCTACATATAGCTATACTTCTCTATAACTACACTTCTCTACATATAGCTATACTTCTCTAGAGATAGCTATACTTCTCTATAACTACACTTCTCTACATATTGCTATACTTCTCTACATATAGCTATACTTCTCTATAACTATACTTCTCTATATATAGCTATACTCCTATACATATACTATACTCTATATAACATCTATAGCTATACTCTACATATACATTCTCTACTAATATATATACTCATATCTACATAGCTATACTATATATATACTACTTTCTCTACATATAGCTATACTTCTCTATAACTATACTCTATATATAGCTATACTTCTATACATATTGCTATACTTCTCTATAACTATACTTCTCTACATATTGCTATACTTCTCTACATATAATTATACTTCTCTACATATAACTAGCCTTCTATACTTCTCTACATATAGCTATATTTCTCTACATATAGCTATACTTCTCTACATAAAACTATACTTCTCTACATACAGCTATACTTCTCTACATATAACTATACTTCTATAACTATACTTCTTCTCTACTACATATGCTATACTTCTCACATATAGCTATACTTCTCTACATATAGCTATACTTCTTTAAACATAACTATCTCTTATATATAGCTACATATAGCTATATACTTCTCTATAACTATACTTCTACATATTGCTATATTTCTCTACATATAGCTATACTTCTCTATAACTATACTTCTACTACATATTGCTATACTTCTCTACATACTAATTTCTACTTACATATTGCTATACATATAGATATACTTCTCTGTAACTATACTCTACATATTGCTATACTATACATATAATTTCTATACTTCTCTGTAACTAAACTTCTCTACATATTGCTATACTTCTCTACCTATAGCTATACTTCTCTATAACTATACTTCTCTACATATTGCTATACTTCTCTACATATTGCTATACTTCTCTACATGTAGCTATACTTCTCTACATATAGCTATACTTCTCTATAACTATACTTCTCTACATATTGCTATAATTCTCTACATATAACTGTTAATTGAGACTGATTGTGCTCCCAATAATTGTTTATTCATTTCAGGTGTGTGTGTGTCATGTGACCACAGTCTATATAAGCTGATGCACCTGCAGATAATAATGAGCTTGAGTACCATTCTAACAAACTTGCAGCCAGTGTTTTTGTCCTTTCAAGTTGCTATATGTTGAGTCGATACAGTGAAGCTCTGCTTAACAGGTTATGGGCCCAGACGCGTTTGACGTTTTTGAGTAGAGATATCCGGCGTGAGTAGCCACAGAGAGACATGTGTTTGTATATGCATGTTTGAATGCGTGTCCCACAGATTAGAGTGCCAGCACCATGAGCGAACGTACGAGTTCACGTTGGTCTCGTCTTGTGTTTGACGGAGACGAAAAGAACTATGAACTGTGGGAGACTAAGTTTTTGGGCCATCTGCGGTTGCAGAAATTGAAGGACACCATTTTGAATTGGCCCGCCGATGGCGCGGAAGAAGGCGCTCTGGCTGAGGATGCGGCGAAGAACGAGGAAGCATACGCGGAACTGATCCAATTCCTTGATGACAAAAGTTTGTCTCTGGTCATGCGAGAGGCAGTGGATGACGGTCGTGGAGCTCTCAGGATTTTGCGCGACTATTATGCAGGCAAGAGTAAGCCCCGCATTATATGCCTGTATACAGAACTGACTTCTTTGCAAAAGATGAGTAGTGAGAGTGTAACTGATTATGTCATCCGCGCCGAGACTTCAATCACAGCACTGCGTAATGCTGGAGAGATCTTAAGCAATGGACTATTGGTTGCAATGATTTTGAAAGGGCTGCCAGAATCATTTAAGCCTTTTTCCATTTTTGTCACTCAAAGTGATGAGACTCTCTCTTTTGCGGCGTTCAAGACTAAGTTGCGCAGTTATGAGAGCACTGAAAATATGCGCACAGCTGAGGCTGACGACAATGTCATGGGGGCCCGTGCGCATCCAAGAAGAGCTGCCCCAGCAGGCGCAAGTGCGCGCAGCACCGAGAACGAGGACATTGTGTGTTTCCGTTGTGGCCAGAGAGGTCACAGGATAAGGGACTGTCAGCGTGGTCAACAGTTGTACAGCCAGGGTGAGAGTACCACACGGCGAGGAGGATGGCGACAGCGGCAGCAAGACAACGCGCGTGGAGTGTCCGAGGAGACGGACGACAACACCTTTATGTTCAAGCTTGTGACCAGCGATCCTGAGAGCAGTGTCACGAGAAAGGGCCTGCTGGTGGATACCGGTGCGACGTCGCATATCATCACTGACCTGACTAAGTTCAAGAGCTTCGATGACCGATTCCAGTCCGAGAAGCACTACGTGGAGCTGGCCGATGGCACAAGCTGCACGGGGGTCGCGGAGCGCAGAGGAAACGCTGAGGTGTGTCTGGTCGACAGCACGGGGCGGCGCCTCAGTGCCACACTGAAGCAGGCGCTGTTCATCCCCTCGTATCCCCAGGACATATTCTCCGTGAGAGCTGCAACTTCCAGTGGAGCAACGGTGATCTTCAAGGAAGGAAGAGACGTCTTGCAGTACAGAGACGGTACGCGCTTCCCCATTCATGAGCACAACAGACTGTTCTATTTGCCGACTGTGTCAGTAAACCGTGAATGTGACGATCAATGTATGAGTTGTCATGATATTCAGACGTGGCACGAGATTTTAGGGCACTGTAATTTTGATGATGTCAAGAAGTTGGAGAATGTTGTGGATGGAATGTCAATCAGTGGTAAAGTGTCAAGATCCATGATATGTGAAGTGTGTACTCAGGGCAAGTTCACTCAGAGCAGGAACAGGAACCCTGATGTGAGAGCCAAATCAGCCTTGGAGCTGGTTCACACTGACTTGGCAGGCCCCATTGACCCAGAGTCCAAGGAGGGGTATAGGTATGCAGTTTTTTTACTGATGACTACTCAAGCGCAGTGTTTGTGTACTGTCTAAAACACAAGAGTGACACTGTAGAAGCTACAGAGAGGTTTCTAGCTGACACAGCCCCCTATGGGAAAGTAAAGTGTATCAGGTCTGACAATGGTACAGAGTTCACAGGGCAGGGTTACCAAGCTCTACTGCGAAGAAATAGAATTAGGCACGAAACATCAGCACCATACTCGCCACACCAGAATGGCACTGCCGAGCGTAACTGGAGAACCCTTTTTGACATGGCTAGATGTATGCTCTTGGAGAGCCAGTTAGCCAAGGAGCTATGGCCGTATGCGGTCCAGACAGCTGCAGTGGTGAGGAATAGATGTTTCAACAACCGCACCAGAGAGACACCTTACTTTATGCTGACAGGAAGGAGACCTAATATCTCCAGGATGCAGAAGTTTGGTACTGTGTGTTATGCCTACAGGCAGCACAGGAATAAGCTAGAGTCGAGGTCTGACAAAGGCATCTTCATTGATTATGACAGGAACAGTCCAGCCTATATGGTCTACTACCCCGACAGCAGGAAGGTGATGAAGCACAGACTGGTGAGGTTCATGTCTTGCGTTGAGGAACATCAGACTGATGACATGTCTGACGATGACAGTGGTGTGCAGTCTAGGACAACCAGACCTGACTCTGACAAACCCGAGCAGAATGACATCCCAGAAGCGAGGCCAGGTCCAAGTCAGATAGGCCTACAGACAGGTGAGGTCAAGCTAGAATCTCAGTCTCCACGGAGGTACCCTGCTAGAGAGAGGAGGCAGCCAGACTTCTATAGGATAGAGTGATCAGGCTCAGATCAATATTGATTATTGCTACAGGATGGTTTGTAATGTACCTCAGACATTCAGAGATGCTGTGACTTCATCCAACTCAAGAGAGTGGGTAGATGCAATGGATGAGGAGATGAAGGCACTGAGGGATAACAACACATTTACTCTGACCACCTTACCAGAGGGCAAGAAAGCAGTGGGGGGTAGATGGGTGTATACGATTAAAACCAATGTTGATGGATCTGACAAGTACAAGGCCCGCTATGTAGCCAAGGGATACAGTCAACAGGTCGGTGTCGACTATGGAGAAACGTTTTCTCCTACTGCCGACCTGACTAGTGTGAGAGTGTTGATGCAGAAAGCTGCCCAGGAGGATCTGATCCTACATCAGATGAATGTTAAAACGGCCTACTTGCATGCACCAATTGATTGTGAGATTTACATGGAACGGCCAGAGGGTTATGATGCACAATCTCAGACAAATGAGAAGATGGTGTGTAGACTAGAGAAATCACTATATGGGCTTAAACAATCGGTCGAAACTGGAACAAAATGTTGCACAACTATCTATGTGAAAACATGTTTGTACAGAATCCAGCCGATCACTGTGTTTATACGAGAGAAACTGAACATGACAAGCTGATCATACTGATCTGGGTTGATGACCTGGTTATTGCAGCCAGTGATGAGGGAGCTTTAAAAGCAGTAAAAAGATGCTTGCTGTGAAGTTCCAAATGAAAGATTTGGGCAGACTGAGAAACTTTCTTGGCATCACTTTTGACCAGTGTAATGGATGTGTGACCATGTCACAGCAGAGCTATGTTGACAAGCTGCTTGACAGGTTTGATATGCAGGATTGTAAAGCCAGGTCGACACCATGTGAAACAAAACTGCATTACACTGATGACGAGAAGCTAGGTGACCCCAGAAAATACAGAGAGGCAGTGGGTAGCCTAATCTACCTAACCTCATGCACCAGACCTGATCTGAGTTTTGTTGTAAGCAAACTGTCACAGCATTTCAGTGAGCCGACAGAAGAGCAGTGGACAACTGTTAAGCATGTACTGAGATATTTGAAGGGCACAAATGACAAAAAGTTGTGCTACAGAAAATGTGATGGGCTGAGGTTGTTTGCTTACAGTGATGCAGATTGGGCAGGTGATGCAACTGACCGACGCAGTACAACTGGCTATTGTGTTAGTCTGAGTGAGAACGGTCCTCTGATTTCCTGGAAGACTAAGAAGCAGCCAACTGTAGCACTTTCAACCTGTGAGGCAGAGTACATGGCGTTGGCCGCCACCACACAAGAGTGTCTGTACTTATTTCAACTGCTTGAACATGTTGATGACTGCCTGTATGACGTACCTACGATTTTTGAAGATAACCAAGGTACAATTGCATTAGCCAAGAATCCAGTCAGCAGACAGCGATGTAAGCACATTGATATAAAATACCATTTTGTGAGATTGACTGTTAATGACTGTAAAGTATGTTTGAAGTATTGCCCAACAGACCAGATGGTAGCTGACTTGATGACAAAACCAGCTACTAAAGCAAAGCTACTTACTTTTTCCATGTTCCTGTTTGGGGTATAGCCAGCTAATTGCAGTTGGTTTCCATGTTTGTTTGTTTGTCTTGTTTGTTTGTTTTTGTTATGATTTATGGTTGTCAATAATGTGTGATCAAGTGGGGGTGTTAATTGAGACTGATTGTGCTCCCAATAATTGTTTATTCATTTCAGGTGTGTGTGTGTCATGTGACCACAGTCTATATAAGCTGATGCACCTGCAGATAATAAAGAGCTTGAGTACCATTCTAACAAACTTGCAGCCAGTGTTTTTGTCCTTTCAAGTTGCTATATGTTGAGTCGATACAGTGAAGCTCTGCTTAACAATAACTATACTTCTCTTCTCTACATATAGATATACTTCTCTGTAACTATACTTCTCTACATATAACTATACTTCTCTACATATAACTATACTTCTCTACACATTGCTATACTTCTCAACATATAGATAGACTTCTCTGTAACTAAACTTCTCTACATATTGCAATACTTATCTACATATAGCTATACTTCTCTACATATTGCTATACTTCTCTACATATAGCTATACTTCTCTATAACTATACTTCTCTACATATTGCTATACTTCTCTACATATTGCTATACTTCTCTACATATAGCTATACTTCTCTACATATAGCTATACTTCTCTATAACTATACTTCTCTACATATAGCTATACTTCTCTATAGCTATACTTCTCTACATATAACTATACTTCTCTACATATAGCTATACTTCTCTACATATAGCTATACTTCTCTACATATAGCTATACTTCTCTATAGCTATACTTCTCTACATATAACTATACTTCTCTACATATAGCTATACTTCTCTACATATTGCTATACTTCTCTATAACTATACTTCTCTACATATTGCTATACTTCTCTACATATAGATATACTTCTCTGTAACTATACTTCTCTACATATTGCTATACTTCTCTACATATAGCTATACTTCTCTATAACTATACTTCTCTACATATTGCTATACTTCTCTACATATAGATATACTTCTCTGTAACTAAACTTCTCTACATATTGCTATACTTCTCTACCTATAGCTATACTTCTCTATAACTATACTTCTCTACATATAGCTATACTTCTCTACATATAGCTATACTTCTCTATAACTATACTTCTCTACATATTGCTATACTTCTCTACATATAGCTATACTTCTCTACATATAGCTATACTTATTTAAATATAACTATACTTCTCTACATATAGCTATACTTATTTAAATATAACTATACTTCTCTACATATAGCTATACTTCTCTACATATAATTATACTTCTCTACATATCACTATACTTCTCTATTGAGGAGACAAAGCTCCATCCTTCATAAAGGACATTATGAATGCAATTATTTTGCTTCGTTGAAGTCGTGTTGCACAGCTTCCTGACCTCCCAGTGCTCCCAGCTGCTGCAGGATTCTGAGTCCCAGTGGGGAGCCGGTCGGCCTTCAGTCAGAGGGTCGGTGGTTCGATTCGATCCCCAGCTCCTCTTGTCCATGTCCGTGTGTCTTTGGGCCAATGTGAGTGTATGAATCAATAATTATAATAATCTGGGCGACAAAGACGGTACCTTTACCATTTCAGTTCTTCATGATATAATATTACATTATATCATATATATATATGATATAATGTAATATTATATATATATATATATATAATATGTATTCATCATTCTCATAGGTGTTATCCTCCCTCCGCTGTCATGAACAGATCTATTGTGACGTTACGTCCTCCCCTCCAGAGGGGCGCATGCCCCCTCCTATAAAGACCCCGGTGGTCCGGTCGGGGCGGCAGCCCTCCGGCCGACACTGATCCACTGTGGCCTCGCCGGCTCCATCCATCCTGCTCCTCGCTCACAAAGGAGGTTTATCATCTTCATCTGCCATTAAAGGTTTCGCAGAGCTGACCCTGGGAGGAGAGTTAGGTCCAGATGAGTGTATCGCCAGATCATGAGACTCATAGCTGTCTGCTTCAGGCCTTCACATAAAACATATTCCCCAAACACTTTGATGACTTGCTGGCCTTCAGACAGGGATGAGCATCTTCAGTGAACCTTCTGGTGAGAGGTTCACTGAAGCCCTGCTAGATGTGGCCTGTGTGGGACCCGCCCACAGCCCCCCCTCCTTAAAACCACTACATGTGTTAAACTAACATAATGAATTCTACATGAATAAATACAAACATAGTACATTCTTTTGCACTTGAACAGCAAGACTGGATCTTATTTATTCTGTTCCTGATAAATATTTCTCCACAACTGTAACTAAACTTTAACACGGTTCACATTTCTGAATATGTCTTCCTCTTCCATTTTACTTCCTGCAAACAACATCAACAACAACAACAGCAACAGCAACAGGTCCAGAGTGAGAGAGGAGCAGCACCACGATCTCGGCCCAGTTGTAAAGCTTTAATGAACAAACGTTACGCATGTTACACAACAAGAGGCTGGGGAGTAACCGCCGATACAGGTGTGTCTCTAGTCTAATACTTCATAGGTAGAATAAATTATACGCTGGTCATGTACACGGCAAACAGAAGAGGACCGAGAGAAGACGGAGATGAGCATAACTGTACATTTTATTCATAACGTCCTCCTTCGTTTGTTAGTGAAAAAATATATACAAGGAATAAGACTGAAACAGCCGAATGCAGAACAAGGAAAGATCAGCAAATAAATGGGCCGGTGCCTTGGGGTCTGACGCGGTGGGAATGTTCTGTAGTTCTGTGGTTCTGTGGTTCTGTTGTTCTGCTGCTCTTTGACCCTGACGTGGTTCAACTGACGGTCCTACGAGCTGCTGTGGGCTCTCTGGAGCGCCGTGGTCCCCTCCTGAGCCGAGCCACACTCCATCCCCACGGGGAGGCTGGGGGACGTCTAGTGGAGGTCTAGTGGAGGCTGGGTGGAGGTTTAGTGGAGGTTTAGTGGAGGTCTAGTGGAGGCTGGGTGGAGGTTTAGTGGAGGTCTAGTGGAGGCTGGGTGGAGGTTTAGTGGAGGTCTAGTGGAGGTCTAGTGGAGGCT
>CM070097.1:23741526-23744026 GCA_036178185.1 Liparis tanakae
GTCTGAGCTGAGAGGCCTGGGGATGTAGATCAAAGAGAAGGAGAAGCAAAGCACTCTGATCCATCCTCGCCCGCCCGCCCTCGCTCTCTCTCTCTCTCTCTCTCTCTCTCTCTCTCTCTCTCTCTCCCTGACATCAAATAGCCAGAGCGCTCCACCATTCCAGAGAAGCTAAATCTTCCTCTCACAACAACCCGGAGGAGAAAATAGAAGGCGAGAGGAGAAGTGTGTTCTATCCTTACTCGCCCTCCCTCTCTCCCTCTCTCTCTCTCGCCCTCCCTCCCTCTCTCTCGCTTTAAACAAAATAATCTTTATTTATTCATGAGGTTTGTTTTTATTTACAGCGACGAGTCTCATCCTGTCACTTTGTCTCCTGTCAATAGCACGAGGAGGAGGAGGAGGAGGGGAGGAGAGGAGGAGAGGAGGAGGAGGGGAGGAGAGGAGGAGAGGAGGAGGAGGGGAGGAGAGGAGGAGGAGGAGGAACGTCTCCTGAGAATTACATTTCAGAAGCAATATCTCTGTTTCAAATTGATTTGTCGTCTTCTTGTAATTTGAAGTGAGATCTTAAATCCGTCCTCCATGTTGTCTGAGAGAGATGAAGAGGATGAAGAGGAGCAGCTTCATCACGCAGCAGCTTCACTGTCATCAATAAATACTGCTTCACTGTCGTGTGTGTGTCGTGTGTGTGTCGTGTGGAGGCTGCCCCACATCACTCTTTAGACAGAGACTCGTCTGGATGGTCAATCCAACTGGCCCTGGTGATGACATCATCGCCCCGGTGATGACATCATCGCCCCGGTGATGACATCATCGCCCCGCTGATGACATCATCGCCCCACTGATGACCTCATCGCCCCGCTGATGACCTCATCGCCCCGGTGATGACCTCATCGCCCCGGTGATGACGTCATCGCCCTGGCGATGCTGTGGAGGCTGACGCCGGCTCCACTTCCCTGAGTTGCTCCACCTGGGGCCTCCGCCCGGCTCACCTGGGGGGAGAGGCCGTTGCTGACGGGGTTGACGTGGTTGTTGAAGGAGTCCGGGTAGCTGGAGAAGCCGTGGCGGTTGGAGGCCAGGCCGTAGGCGGAGCCGCCGTCCGTGTTCTGGTGCATGGAGGACGGAGGCAGCGGCTGGGGCCGGTGGAGCGTACCACCGCCGTCTGGAGGGGGACACAGAGATGAGCACCGAGAGATGGAGCGGTCCAGAGATGGAGCAGTCCAACATCGTGCGGTCCAGACATCGTGTGGTCCAGACATTGTGCGGTCCAGACATCGTGCGGTCCAGACATCGTGCGGTCCAGACATCGTGCAGGCCCAGCCTCCCCTACCTTGGGACAGGCCGTTGGGCGGGTAGCTGGACTCTGGCAGCTGGTATGTAGGAAGTGTCGGCATCCCTGTGGGAGGGAATCCGCCCGGCAACAGGTGGTTGAACGCCGCCAGCTGATTGGCTCCCGCTTGTTTTCTCCACCGGGCTCTTCGGTTACTGAACCAAACCTGCAGAGAAAACGAGCAGAAACACAAATAAATATCTTGAACCTGAACCTCAGGCTCTCTGAGGCGGGAGGACTTGTTGTCATGACGGATCCACACGTTGAGCCTCAAAACAATGTCCGTCCAGAGGAGTCACATTCCAGATGTGCAATCTATGGCCTCTTCATGAAAAGCATAATAATAACTGCTTCCTGTGAGGCGAGCCACACAGGTGAGCACATCCGTCTTAAAGTCACAGGTTCTTCCCCCCAGAAGCCCTGACACAAGTCCTCTCTCCCTTCGTCTAACAAAGGAATCTAAAGAGCCGAGGTCAAGGTGACGCCTGAAGGCAACACACACGCACTACCTGTAATACCACGTCCAGCCAGCAGGGGTTGAGTCAGTGCTGTGTGTGAGACACCTGCTTGTTTAAACAAAGACAATCCCACCACATGTGGTGTGGAGTGTACTGCCAACAGCTACACACACACACACACACACACACACACACACACACACACACACACACACACACACACATACACACCATCCTACATTAGGACACACAGGTAACTGCCTTTTTTCTCATTTGCACCATTTTAATCTAACCACACCATACCAGCCACACACACACGCACACACACACACACACACACACACACACACAGACGCACACACACACACACACACACAGACGCACACACACACACACACACACGTCTGTGTATTGCCTCCAGCTTTCAGCTCAATTTCTCAGGAATCCTCATTTTCCTTTTGGAGCAAATGTAAAAGTTCTTTTCAAGTGCAACGGCTCGTTGTGTTTCCTTTGGAGACTCCAGGAGGACGGCGCCGCCCCCCTGAGGCGAGACGGGGAGCAGGAGGCCACGCCCACCTGCTCCATGGCGCCATCACGGAGGAACCGGACATCAAAAGGTTTGGATGGATGAAAACATCTCAACAAGAGAAGGAGGTGAAGGAAAGAAGAAGAGAGGAACATGTGTGTGTGTGTGTGTTTGTGTGTGTGTGTGTGAGTG
>CM070097.1:23746526-23801526 GCA_036178185.1 Liparis tanakae
TGATTAACTCGATCAGGACTATTGATTAACTCGATCAGGACTATTGATTAACTCGATCAGGACTATTGATTAACTCGATCAGGACTATTGATTAACCCTCTCAGTGCTGCTGCTGTAGCACACTGTGAGTGGTGCAGGCCTCAAGAGGCTCAACCCCACAGCGTCCCTCATGTCTACAGATTAATCACAGTACAGCATGTCATTACAGAAATACATGCATGCAGAGCTCCTATCTTCATGTTGTGTTGGAACATTAAAGGAGACTGTGATGTTCAACACGCAGGCTGAGGGTTAATCACACGTCTCGCCTGCATGCTTTATAATCTGGTAGTTTACGATGTCGCGGCTGACAGTGAGAAGTTAAAGCTCTGATGAATCAGGTAACGTGTGTTGGGACATGGAGGAGAGCCCCTCTTGGTATCCCATGTGTTCGTCAAGTAGAGGCAGTGCATTCTGGGTAGGGGCTGCGACAGTGTCCTCTCTCGGGTTTGAGTTCCTTCCCGGTGACAGGAACTTGTTCATGTGCAGAAAGAAAAGAGCCATCGAAGCTGCTCGGGCCGCACGGCGGGTTTAATTAAGCCCGGCCTGATGGGATTAGAGCGCGGCGCCCATCGGGCCTCAGGAGGGTCCTCTCCGGGTTCTGGTCCCCCTCCAGAAGCCCGCTGGAGGACTCCCAGGATTACATGCGGCCGCAGGGCATGCGGACGCATTCATTAAATCTATTCTGTCTCCACTTACCGCCTCAAAGATTTGTTTTCTTACCAACACACACATGCATATGTTTATATATATATGCATGTGTGTGTGTGTGGGGGGGGGGGAGGAGGGCTGCTGCTGCAAAGCAATTTGCCACTAACACGGCGTGACACACTTGAGGCCGATGCAGCGGCTGCCGTCGCTTTCCAAAAGGCACCTCAGGGTGCTGCAGCTACACGGGACTGGCTTTATATAATTTTAATATATATTTTCTACATATATTATATATATATATATATATGTATATATGTGTATGTTATATATATTATATTATAATATAGATATTATATAATATAGATATATAATATATATGTATTATATAAAATATAATATATATACAATATTATATATAATAATATATTGTATATTATATATATATATATATATTTATGTCATGATAAAATACACATATATATATATGTATATAAAATATATATATGTAAAGCTGCTATATTTATGTAGCATTTTTAAACAATTCATTAAATTACATCGTTGTATTTGATCAGTTTTATTGATCTAAATATCTCTTTTGTTTATTTATTTGTGCGTTTAGGGGCTCTGATCTGTTGTTGTTTCTCCTTTAGTTGAATATTGTTTGTTGATGTTTACGTTTCATATAAAATGAGTCAAAACATTTTCTTTTAAGGAAAGAAACAAATGAGATTGTTCAACAGAAAACCCTGAAAATGTAAACGTGTTTCCCAGCGTGAAACGAGCTGATGGATCAGCGTGTTCCTGTGGCTCTGGAAGAAAGACGGCAGGGAAAGTGGGTCATCTGAGAGCTGGTGGTGTGAAAGCCGAGCTGAGAGCGGAGCGCGGCGTGACGCCGTGACACACACACACACACACACACACACTCACACACACACACACACACTCACACACTCACTCACACACACACACACACACACACACACACTCGGGCCGTGTCTGAACCGCGGCTCCACGCTCAGGGTGGATGCAGCACAAAGAGGATGGAGGAGAACAAAGTTTGACAGGTGGAGGAGGAGGTCAGGAGGTCAGATCCTCTCAGCTGATCAAGGAGGGCACAGATTATGCAAATGAGGCCGCCGCCCACAGCCAATCGAGAGGCTGAACCTGGACTTCAGCTTTGTCTGGTCCCGATCCCTCGAGTGGCATGCTGTGTGTTATCGAGAGCACGATGCACAGACACACACACACACACACACAGACACACACACACACACACACAGACACACACACAGACACACACACACACACACAGACACACCCACACACACTCATTGACATCATGCATACCATAACCATCGCAACGAACCAAAAGCCTCATCTAAAACCGATCAGAACCCCAAAGACCACCACAGCAGGTCTGGACCCCAAAGACCACCACAGCAGGTCTGGACCCCAAAGACCACCACAGCAGGTCCGAGCCCCCCAGAGGACTCCCGTGCCGTGAGGTCCGAGGCTCTTCAGCTCGTCTCGGCTGTGACGTTCTTTCTGCTCGGCGGCCTCACCTTCAACAACAGAGCCCCCGGAGCCTTTCAGGACCCTCAGACCGGCTCCGCAGGGGGCCGCCGGCCTGAAAGACCCCGCTGGCCCCGCTGGCCCCTGCTAGACTTCAGTGGACACGTCCAGAGTCAGTGGAGCCGAGCGGTGAGAGGTCAAGCGGCGCCGAGGCGTGACGCGGGCCGGGGGATGGGGGATGGTTCTTTATTAAGGAATGCATTTTAACAAAGTTAAGTTTCACTTTCCTGACCAATAGGATTCGAGTAAAGAGTCACAATGAAGCTCGGGATGAAGGTCCCACATGTCTGCTAACTTCATCATTCAAGATCATTTATTTCATCTGTTTAAAAGAAGTTAACTGACATATTCCACGGCTCTAAGTTGCTTCGGAGTTGTTCCTAAAAAAAATGAATATACACTAAATAAATATGCATTTACATATGCAAAACAGAGCTTACTGTAATATCTGGGTTTCATTTAGTTTCTGCTGCAGCGGCACATTCGGAGACGTGTTTGGTCTGCAGCCACGAAGCGGCCGGGATCCTCGCTCTGAACATCCAGCTAATTGAGGCCAAAGCCAAAGTTTGTAAAATGTATTTAAACGACACAAAAGAGCGTGAGGTCCGGTCTGCCAGTTGGCTGCGTGAACAAAGCCTCGCCTCCTCTGAGCCGCTCGGCGCCGTCCACTGCCGCCGCCTTTGTTCCGCACAATGCTCACGCACACCGCGAGCAGCAGAGCGAGGAGCGCGTGCAACGTCGGCACTTTTACAATGAGGAGGGAGGTAGTTGCCAAAAGATTTAGGAAGTCTGCACACGGAAGGAAATGAATCAAGAGCCACAGCGGGAAACAGGAAGTCAGCGCTCCACCTCCTCGAGGAGTCCGGGAACATCCAACTGGGCCTCGAGCGAACGCAGCTCCGCGACTGCTGCTCCCTGAGGATGCCCTTCCACGGAGTTCCACAAGGCTCTGTGCTCGGGCCCCTTTGATTCACCTTCTCCGTGCTTCCTTTGGGCAACACCCTCAGGAAACATCCGTAAAGGTTCATGGTCATGCAGACGATGCTCTAGCAGCTCTTCTATATCTACGGGTCCAACCAGAGGAGAGAATAGAGCTGCAGGAGAGGCTCTGCTGCAGCCGAAGGCCTCGCAGACCTGGACTCAATCCGGCCCTCACAGAGACGCCTTATGGCGCATTACGTCTTAGTGAACCGATATTAATGCAAAGTCTTTATCTGCTCTCGTCCCGGCTCCGGCATGCATGTGTCTTTATTTAGGAGATACAAACAAAAATAGCCATAAACAAAAAAATAGCTGACTGTCAATATAAACAGTGATAAAGATTAGAGCCGGGAGCAAATGTAATAATAAGAGGCGCTCTTAAAGATATATATATATATATATATATATATATATATATATAGATATATATATATATATATATATATTGGACACAGCAAAGCCCCCAGTGGACCGCGGCAGGCTTAAGGAAGCAGAAAGTTTTAAGGAGCAATAGAATAATCTCTCTGTGGGAGGAAGTGGATTAACAAGCAGAGCGGAGAAAAGAAATGAAGGGACTCGGTGACTCCAACAGGATTCTGGTTCAAAGCATTTGAAATGGACTCAGATGAGGTGAGACGAGCTCCTGATGTCACTTCCTGTCTGTTTGAATGCCAACGTGGGCCAACCAGTTCATCCACAGTTTACATGAGGTATGTGTTCATAATGATGATTCTGATCGACCGTCATAGTTATCCCCGAGATTCAGACATTAGAGTTGTATAGTAATAAGTATTTAAGTACCAAACCAAGGTTCTACCATTATGTAATAGACAGAAATGTGTTTTTTATCTTAATTATTTCAACTTTTACAACTTGAAGTCAACACCCACCAACCTGAGGTCAACACCCACCAACCTGAGGTCAACACCCACCAACCTGAGGTCAACACCCACCAGCCTGAGGTCAACACCCACCAGCCTGAGGTCAACACCCACCAGCCTGAGGTCAACACCCACCAGCCTGAGGTCAACACCCACCAACACACCTGCACATGGTTCATGGTCATTTGATGATGAAACTCTGGATGTTGGTTGCTATGGAGATGAGGCCCATGTGTATCTCTCTATGAAGCCAGATGAAACCCAGTAAGTGAGACAGCCTTCACGAGGCCTTAAGGACTTAAAACTGACCTGCAACCTCCTGATGTTAAACCCAGATACTTCCTCTAGGTGGCGCTGCCGTGGCATCCGGCACCAACGCAAAGAAATCTCTGAGCCGCCAACAGAACTCCTGTCACTCTCAGATGAAACTGATTTTAAGGAGCACCACCTTTCACCTTCGTAATATCTCAACGTCTCAAAGGATGAAGGACCTTCGGTCCCCCGTGTGAGAGCAACTCGTCTTCATCAGGCGGATCCATAAGTTGCGTGAGACTCTCCGAGGTCTCACCAGCTACTGCTCCTCCTCATGAGTCTTAGTTGCCGTGACGGCCTCTCCTCTGTTATCACCGGTGGTCGTAGTGTTCCCATCACTCTGCTCCGGAAGGTTCTTTGTTCTTTCTCCCTTCAAAGGTTTTTTGGGGGAAGTTGTTCCTGTTCTGAAGTGAGGTCAGAGGTCAGAGGTCAGAGGATGTCGTATGTGTACAGATCGTACAGCCCTCGGAGGCACGCTGGTAATTTGTGATTTTGGGCTCTACAAAATTTAAATTTAAATTTAAATTGAATTGAATTGAAGTGGCCGAGTTAATTTTGGAGAGAGCCTAAAGTCCCGGGGGGGGGGGGGGGGGAGCATGATACTACATGGGAGACACGGAACCTGGGAACCTGTGGTCTACAACACAAGACCAGATCATTACAGCTCACTACATCTCACTAGATCTGACCCTCTAGTCTAGATCTGACCCTCTAGTCTAGATCTGACTCTCTAGTCTAGATCTGACCCTCTAGTCTAGATCTGACCCTCTAGTCTAGATCTGACCCTCTAGTCTAGATCGTACTCCCTGACACCAGCTTCACGCTCACTGCCCCCTGCCTGAGTTCTCATTGTTTCCTGTCCTTGTTTCCTCTCCTTGTTTCCTCTCCTCTAAGCACTCGGGGAGTTCATCTTCTCTGAAGCGAACGCAGCCCGGCGGAGCGTCACGACGTTGGAGCAGCGGAGGCTTCGTGTTCAGACGCTTCCCGAGGATCAGATACTGAAGGTTGAGTGTTGATCAATGACCTCACGCACGCGACCTCCAACACAGCAACGTGATCAGGATGTGTCATTTCAAACAGAGGTGACCAATTATATATTATAAACTGTTTTACAGGACTAACCCTTCTGCAGGCCGACGATAAAGGAATGCATTCTTTAAAACAGATGTGTTCATTTTAATTAGTTTTCAAAAATGATAATGAGGCTGCAGTTTGATGTGACCTCTATACTAATAATAATAATAATAATAATAATAATAATAATAATAATAATAATAATAATAACCACAGATCCTATATGGATTGGATGGATGGCCCCTTCCCGTCATATCAGGATATAACCTTAAAGGACATTATTCACAACCTTTATACACACAGGTTTCTCTGTACTATTTGCAATTTGAAATCAATTAAGAATCCTTGGAATAAATATGTTCCTTTGTTTTTAAAATTAAATCACCAAACAATGCAGGATTTTACTTTATAAAACCAAATGTTGATTAATTATGGAGAGTAAATATTTAACCAAAATGTTTAGAGCCTTTCTATCTGCCGCATGGCAATAATCACAAATGACAATTCATCATCTTTCATTAATAACATCATTAAATCAAATATTAGGAAATCATGACACATAAACTAAGTTGATAATAACAAGCAAATATGAACAAGAAATGTAATGCGAAATCTGTAGAATGAATCTCATGTTATTATTAAATGGTTATTATTATTATTATTATTATTTATGTGAAGCGTCACATTCGTCACTTTAATATTTACATATGTGAATCTGTTGATTTATTTATAATTTCACTTTAATCTGTTTTGTTTATTTAGCACTAAAGAAAGAAAGAAATATATTGTAATAACCTTGTATTTAATTCACTCAGGAGGAAAGTTACAACAAGGTTATTCTGTGTAATTATTAAACTACAACACATTGCATCGCTATCCAGATATTAAATAAACTACAGTGGGAGAAAAGATATCATGAATTCACCTGATTTGATCATATTATATTATGATCATAATATAATATGATCAAAATATAATACGATCATATCATACATTTTATGTGACCCTCTTCATCGTGGCATTGTGACAGAATCATAAACATCCATCGGCTAAAATATGAGATGAAAATGTTTTTTTTAAATATGTTTTTGTTAAACGTCAAAATAAAATGTATTTCAACGTTAAGTAACCGTGAACATAATAAATATAATATATAATGAAGCCCTTCGTCTTTCTGTTTCCAGGATCTTTCTTTTGGTTCTAAATTATTACAAGTTATGCAATTAAAATCTGAATTATCTGATGTAAAGACTTATAAGTTAACCATTCTAATTAGTGTAAATATAAACACTGTGTTTATAAACAACCATCATGTGTACTGTAAACAACAAGCTGTAATGTATTGTTATATAATTATATAACTCATTATTATCATCTGGATGATATTAAAGCAGCTCATTACATCACAGCCTGAAATATAATAAAGAATAAATACAATATTTCACTATTTTCTTCCATTGAGAAAATAAAATATCAAAATAAAACTGAGACGGAAAATTAGAATAATTATTCAATCTGCTTTAATTTTTTTTTTTACAAAATACAACATTTAAATGATCCTTTAAACTTCAGCGTGTTTGTTATTATTATTATTAATATTATTATTATTATTATTGTTGTTGTTGTTGTTGTGATATCTCTACATGTTTCTCTCCGTCGAGGTGAATCTCATCCTCGACTCCAGATTACATGAAATAAAATAATAAACGATCATAAAGACGTTTCTGTCCTTAAGCTGTGAACAAAGCTCCGGTTCACGGAACTGCAGCGGCTAGAAACCTCGATTAATCCCCCCCACACACACACACACACGCACACACACATACACGCACACACACACACACACACGCACACATTACTGGGCCTTTACTCCCCCCCCCCCCCTCTCTCTCTCTCTCTCTGCTGGTGGTTGAGTGAATCTGATTCTCTGGATCATGAATCATGAATATTTGTGTAATAGACCCGAAAGATGCATTTAATTACTATAAATAAATAAAATTATTCCTTCAACCGTTTCCACAATTTAAGATCTTTGCATTCACTGATATATAATCATAAATATAAATACAAAGAAATGAGTAAAATGTAATAGAACAATCAGAATTGGGACTTGATGAATGTATGACTTCTCCATTATATCAAATAGATATATATATATATATATATATATATATATATATATATATATATATATATATATATATTATAATAATATATAATACATTTATATATATATGTCATAATAATATAATATATATAATACATATATATATTTATGTCATAATAATATAAATATATAATACATTTATATATATTATAATAATTGTTGTTTGTGTTCCTCTGTTTACATTGTGTGTTGTTGTTTGTTTGTTTATGACTGATGGAGGCCGGTCTGTCTTCTTTGTGCCGCGTTGCTTTTGTTGTGTTCAGTCCGTCGGGTCACAGAACAGATTCTACTGGCATGTCGGGGAATGGGATGAAGAGAGGATTAAAGAGACCCCCCCCCCCACGCACACACAGCCCCCCCCCCACACACACACACACACACGCACACACACTCACATACAGCCCCCCTGCTGGTTTACTCTTCACTAAGAGTCCACAAGACTAATAAAGGAAAATCAATAAGTAGGTCAGCCAGACAGAAATCATAATACAATTAATACAATTAGTGTAATTAGTATAATTAGCTGCTTTCTGGCTCTTATTTTAACTCTGACTTCATGAGATTCATTTGATCCATTAAACTGATCGACCTCTAACACAAAGACCCAGAAATGGGTCAAATGAATTAGTCTTTGATTAGCAGGAATTATATATATATATATATATATATATATATATATATATATATATATATATATATATATATATATATATATATATATGTATAATTCTATTATACTATGAAAACTGTTCTTTTCCTTCCTGAAGAGTGTTTATAGATGTTTCTTATTTGTTTGGTTGATTGTATTTTCTTTTACATTATTATTATTATTATTATTTTAAAAAGTATGTATTATTTTTGTTTAAATGATGTGGAGTGTTTATGGCGTTGCTGAATAGTAATTCACTGAATTAATTGGCTGATGAAATAACGTTAACTGATTTATTTCCACATGTTTTCAGTTCTTATGAAATAAAACCACAAGCACAGAATCCACTTCACACGGTTCCTCAGCCCAGTGTGTGTGTGTGTGTGTGGGGGGGGTGCTCAGCCCAGTGTGGGTGTGTGTGTGTGGGGGGCGTTGCTCAGCCCAGTGTGTGTGTGTGTGTGGGGGGGGGTGCTTATAGCCCAGTGTGTGTGGGGCGGTTCTGTTATCTCCAGGGTCTCCCTCAATTTCAACCCTGCAAAATATCTCAGAGAAAAGTGCAGAATGAGAGAAAGAGGGAAAGAGGGAGAGAGAGAGAGAGAGAGAGCCCGGAGGAGGAGAAGAGTAGTTATTAATACCTGCAGCATGCAGAACTCCATCCATGTCTCTCTCTCTCTCTCTCTCTCCCTCTCCCTCTCTCTCTCTCTCTCTCTCTCTCCCTCTCCCACGTTCCTCTGAGGAGCAGGAAGAGGAACGCTGAAGGAATGAACACCACCAGAGGAACCAGAAGAACCAGAGGAAACAGAAGAACCAGTAGAACCAGAAGAACCAAAGGAACCAGAAGAACCAGTGGAACCAGAGGAACAAGAGGAACCAGAGGAACCAGTAGAACCAGAGGAACCAGAAGAATCAGAGTAGAACCAGTATTCAGGCCTGAAGTCAGATGAGAGGATGGAGAACAGAGTTCAGAGAGTTTCTGTTGACAAACAAGAAGACAAATAAAAAGTCCTCTTGTGTAAAATGTAATAATAATTAATGTTAATGTAATAAATGTTCTGGTTCCTCATCAGGATTCTTTATGTCTCAATCTAATTTAAATCTGAGAGAAATTAACCTGAGTTTCATGTTTACGTCGTTACTGCAGTTATTAAATCTCTGGTCAAATTAATGTGTCATTTATTTTTAAATAAAGTGATTGTTGCTCTCAGCTGGTTTGGACATTTAATTCATGTTTATATTGTTGTTTTATCTCATTTCATTTAACGTTTGTTTATAAACGTTGTTTTCAGATTTCTTTAACTGTTTGTAAACATTACTTTCTCATTGCTTGTGTTAGACGTTGTTTTATTATTGCATTTTATTTAATATTACATTTAATATTTAATTTAATTTTTTTTTATTAAATGCTGTTTATAAACATTGTTTTATTTTATTTTATTAAACTTGTATTTGTTTTTTATTTCATTAAATGTTAGTTTCTTTGGAAAAATGTTTTTTTTTAATAATGTAATTAAATGTTTGTTTTAACTTGTGTTTATAAACATTATTTTCTCGTTTAATTGAATATTTGTAAACATTGTTATTTTATTAAATTAAATAAACGCTTGTTTGAAACATTGTTATTATGACCTTGGCGAGCACACAGGCGGGCCGCTGTGGGGTCGCGGGCCCCGGGGCCTCCTGTCATTGATCCTGAAAGCGGCCCGTCTCTCCTCTGTCGGGCGGCTTTCAGGAGCGTTTAGCGGCGCCTGGGGTGGGGGGGGAGGGGGCCTCGGAGGAGCCTCGTGGGGGGCGGGCTCAGGGGCCTCGCGGGGCCTCGCGCACTGAGAGCCGCTCCCAGCGGACCGGGAGCCGCTTAGAGGCCCCAGCGCGCTCTTTAGGGACGATTTGTACACGACTCGCGGAGCAGACCTGCAGCGGTCCACAGGGTCCCCCCACAGCCCCCCCCCCCCCCCCCACACACACACACACACACGCTCATGCCTACCTTTGTCGCCCAGGATGCCGTCGATGCTGTGTTTGCTCTTCTTCTCTCCGTCTTCATCCTTCTTGTCACACTCCTCCTCTTCCTCCCTCTTCCCGAACCGAGCCCGCAGCACGCGGCTGATGGAGCTCACTGCAGATATATATGTATATATATATATATACATTATATGTTTGTTAAATATATAGGTTGAATATATAAGGTTGAATATATAAGATTTTCTTCATGAAATTATAGAATGAAACCTTTTTTTAAACGGTAATCTCCTAAAATAATGTTTATTATTGTACAAATAAATATGTTGTAAATCTGTTTATCATAATATGTATTATTATATATTTGTAATAACAATAACAACAATAATAACAACAATAATAATAATAATAATAATAATAATAATAATAATAATAATAATAATAATAATAATGATAATGATGATACTCCATGTCGCACGCAGTGTTTATTGATATGAAAGCGTCTTACCGGAGGAGGCCTCACCTGACGGCGCCGCGCTCCGGTCGCACACCCCGTCCTTCAGCAGCTTGTCCCGGATCTCCCAGCTGAACATGCCGGGGTTGTCCCGCTTGTACTCCTCGATCCGCTTCTCCACGTCCGGCGTGGCGACCTGCTGCAGGTGGACCCGCGAGACCGGGAGACCAAAGAGACCGGGAGACAAGGGACCGGGAGACAAGGGACCGGGAGACAAGGGACCGGGAGACAAGGGACCGGGAGACAAGAGACCGGGAGACAAGAGACCGGGAGACAAGGGACCGGGAGACAAGGGACCGGGAGACAAGAGACACCGTGTGGTCAGGAGGAGTCCACAAGGCGGAACCGTGCCGTTAAACGTGCAGGAGGTGTCAACGTGTGTCCCATATTGATGTCCCGGTTCCGCTCACCCTGGGCTTGCTGCCGCCGATGGCCCCGGGCCGGATGGACCCGGTCTCCTGATACCGGCACAGGATCTTGGAGACGCAGCCGTGGGACACGCGCAGCTGGCGGGAGATGACGCAGGGCCGGACCCCGTGGTGCGCCATCTCCACGATCTTGTGCCGGATGTGGTTGGGCAGCGGCCGGCCGTTGATGAAGACCCCCCCGAGCTGGTTGACCCGGCCCTGGCCCAGCGGAGTGGACACTGGGGGGGGGGTTACAATAAACAATAAATAAGATAAAATAATCCTATTTAAATGCGCGGACTGCAATGAAATAAAGGCTTAATTCAAATATTAATATTCCATATGTGAGTTAACCGGTAGACACACGAGAACAGATTATATGGATGACCCTTCATCCCTCTGGAGAGGAGGTGAAGAGGAGGTGAAGAGGAGGTGAAGAGCCTCCTGCCGGTCTTCATGATTCAACAACACGCTTTCAAAACATTGAATTCATCCTCAAGTCGGTTTATATTTTATTGATTTGATTTCCAGGGAACTTTAACAAATAAATGCACATTTTAATTTTATTTATTTTAATTTAGGATTTGGACTTCTGTATAAATGTGTCACTGCATTCTAGGACTTTTATATGATAGAAATCTAATATATAGAATTTATTATTACAATTATTTATTTGTTCCGTTTTAACGACATTTTTAGCAACACATATTAATATATTAATCTCTATATTTTACCCACAACAGCTGATACCGGAAACAAAAAAATCAATATTCGCTTCGTGGTCAAAGTTTTAAAGCGTAAAGTAAGTTCTCCTTCTCTGATGCCGCGGAGGCCGAGCGGCGGCTCCGCGGGGCCTACCTTCCAGAGGGAACCCGGTGCGGGGGTAGTTCTGTCCGGGAGCCGCGCGCATCAGGACCGGGAGGGACGACATGGCCGCATCCAGGAGGAGGAAGAACCAAATACAAAGGAAAATAAAAAGAGGTTTTAGTGTCCGGCCGGTTTCACGGAGCGACGTGTGACGGACCCGGAGGAGAAAGAGATGAAGGCCGCGGAGGAGGAGGAGGAGGAGGAGGAGGAGGAGGAGGAGGAGGAGGAGCAGGAGCAGGAGGAGGAGGAGGAGACGCGCTGTGCTGGAGCCCGACGCCGTCACAGTGTGCGCGAGCTGCGGCTGACAGGAGCATTTAACCGGCGTGAAGGCTGCGGCGCGGGGACGGGCCCGGAGGAGAGAGGGGGCAGGCGGGGGGGGCTTGGAGAGAGAGGGGGGGCGCCAATAGGCTGCAGCTTTCTCCTTTTTCCAGAAAAGCGCCAACAAGTTTCAGCAGCCAATGAGAAGGAAGGGACCGAGATGCACACACACACACACACACACACATACAGACACACGCACAGACACACACACACACACACACACACACATACAGACACACACACAGACACATACACACACACACACACATACAGACACACACAGACACACACACACACACACACACATACAGACACACACACAGACACACCCACGCATATATTATAATAGGGTGGCGCAAAAAATATGTCTCACCTGTCAAGTATTTTGCCTCCACTGCAATAAACAACAAACAATAAAAGTATTGATGATCTGTGAGGCTGTTTGTCTTTCATTATATTATCGTAAAAAGCCTCTTGGATGAACTCTGATGACGTCACACCAACACGCCAACACGCCAACACGCCAACACGCCAACACGCCAACACGCCAACACGCCAACACAACCACACGCCAACACGCCAACACGCCCACACGCCCACACGCCAACACGCTGTCTTCACACCAATACGAACCGACTGAACGTCTCTGAGGTCACGAGGTCCGGCGGAGGAGAGGAGGACCATCAGGGCCATTTTCACACATTTCAAATTTGTCTCAAAGTGCTTTACAATCTGTACGTATAGACATCTCTGACCTTTGACCTGTGACCTCACATGGGATCAGGAACAACTCCCAAACAACCCTTCAGGGTAAAAGGTGAGAACCTTGAGGAGAGAACAGAGGAGGATCCTCTCCAGGTGGACAGGTGTCATAGAGGTCATGTGACCAGAAGGAATCATTAAAACACATTCAGTGAAGATGACAGATGATGAAGAGTTGGTTGTCGGCATATTCCACGATGGAGACCTCCACCATCCATCAGATGGAGGGAGAGAGGAGGAGTGGGCGGAGTCTCAGCAGGGCCATGGCGTAGCTAGACAAGAACCACAATCGAGTTCCAGTTATGGGCGTTGTGTAGAGTCGGGGTCCTGGGGGGGTCGAGGGGGTGATGAGTCGTTCCCATGGTGATGAGGCTGATGAGGCTGATGAGTTGTCACCATGGTGATGAGGCTGATGAGGCTGATGAGTGGTCCCCATGGTGATGAGGCTGATGAGTGGTCCCCATGGTGATGAGGCTGATGAGTGGTCCCCATGGTGATGAGGCTGATGAGTGGTCCCCATGGTGATGAGGCTGATGAGTGGTCCCCATGGTGATGAGGCTGATGAGTGGTCCCCATGGTGATGAGGCTGATGAGTGGTCCCCATGGTGATGAGGCTGATGTGTGGTCCCCATGGTGATGAGGCTGATGAGTGGTCCCCATGGTGATGAGGCTGATGAGTGGTCCCCATGGTGATGAGGCTGATGAGTGGTCCCCATGGTGATGAGGCTGATGTTTTTCATTCTTCATCTTCATGCTTTACACACAGATTAATAACTATATTCCCATGGAACAAGATCTGAGACGCCTCTGAGTTCCTCTGATTATCTGTAATGTTGAATGAGTCTGTGATCTACATGTTGACCTCTGGGTTGACCTCAGGTACAGGATGACCAGCTGGCCCGGTGGGCGTGTCCCTGGGCGGCGTGCTGCCCCGTCATGTGACCGCCGGCCGCTAGTTTTCCTTTATCAATCCTTCACATCACAAAAGGCCCAAAGAGAAGTCTGTGCGCCACATGAAAGGATCCGCCCCCAGCCGCCACGCAGCGAGCCCATTGGTCGCACTTAATCGATCTCAGGGAGCATGAAGTCGTCTGACGGCCCACAATGCACCACTTCCCAGAGGGCTGCTGTACGCAACACGCTGGTGACCTCCTCGACAACACAGGGAAATAATATGAATAAATACAGTTAACATGTATTATTACATTAAATAATATTAATAAATACACTTAACATTAAATAATATGAATAAATACACTTAACATGTATTAGTACATTAGAAAATATGAATAAATACAGTTAACATGTATTAGTACATTAAATAATATTAATAAATATACTTAACATGTATTAGTACATTAAATAATATGAATAAATACAGTTAACATGTATTAGTACATTAAATAATATTAATAAATATACTTAACATGTATTAGTACATTAAATAATATGAATAAATACAGTTAACATGTATTAGTACATTAAATAATATTAATAAATATACTTAACATGTATTAGTACATTAAATAATATGAATAAATACAGTTAACATGTATTAGTACATTAAATAATATTAATAAATAAAAATAATACATAAATACAGTTAACATGCATTAGTACATTAAATAATATGAATAAATACAGTTAACATGTATTAGTACATTAAATAATATTAATAAATAAAAATAATACATAAATACAGTTAACATGCATTAGTACATTAAATAATATGAATAAATACAGTTAACATGCATTAGTACATTAAATAATATTAATAGATATACGTAACATGTATTAGTACATTAGAAAATATGAATAAATACAGTTAACATGTATTAGTACATTAAATAATATTAATAAATATACTTAACATGTTTTAGTACATTAAATAATATTAATAGTTAACATGTATCGGTACATTTTTAATTTGCAACATTTTAGAACTTTTCCAAAACTTTTGGATACATTTTTTTTCCAGGCCTGGAAAAGAAAATTTTAAGATGCCAAGACGTTCCCATGTTTTCCATGACCTCTTGACCTCGGGTTGTTCACTCAAAGCTGGGCAGAACCTTCCAGACTCTGGATCGGCTCCTTCTTCTTCACCAGGAACCGTGAGGCTCTCGCGAGACCAGAGGAACCCAAACGGACCGGAACCGCATCCGGCTCCAGACCACGGGGACAACTTCAGGACCAGTTCAACGTTCCCAGTCGGGCAGTTGGGTTCGCAGGGATTCACTTCGTCGGTGCCGCGGCCGACGCTCCGAGGTCCGGACCGGCCCCGAGGTCCAGACCCGGGGGCGTGATGTTGCTGTAACGATGGCTTTGGGTTCCACACCCAGCCTGGAACGGAGTCCCACATGAGGAGTCTCCACGTGGGACTCCCACGAGGCCCGGGGCCCCTGGGGGCCCGGAGGCCCGGGGGCCCCCCAGCACCACTACACACAGAACCCGGGCCGGTGGTGACCACGAAGCGGTCCCAGAGATACGATCAGCCAATACCAAAATAAAGTCCAAGATGTTTTCAAACACGCCACTGGAGACATAGCTAATTTCTTACGGTGGGATATTTGTGCCCGTTAGCCGGCGCGTTCCGGCTCTGACGCAGCATCGCTAACTGACTGTTCACAGGCGATTACAGCGAGAACAAGCCGGGCTCACAGCTGGCGGAGCACGGGACCTCCGTGAGGCCGGCCGCCACCTCCGGATCAATGTCGCCGCTTTGTGGGCCGAGCGGCGCAGATCAGCCATGAAGATGCATTTCGCCGCCCGTCGTCCGTCTGAAGCGTCTATTCATCGCGATTCTCCACAGGAGTAAAAGTGGACACCACGATGACGCCGGCACCGCAGCAACAGCCTCGCTGCACGAGGTCGGCACAATGTTTGCATTATATGAATTAATGAATGAACTTAATGGCTTTCTATTTCCTTTGTGACCGATCGGAGCCGGACCTAATTATTACTATTTTAATAATGTTCTATAATAATAGTAATAACCTGAGGGCTGAGCAAACAATGATGAAAGGCTAACGGCTAACACTGGACGCTACTCAGCATACAACACAGCTAAAGAATAATAAGGATATTACATTAAAGTTCCATAGTTAGTAATCTCTGTGTCTCTTACTCGTGACGTTAGCTTAGCAGAGAGCTAGCTCTCATCTCATTCCTAACATTAGCTTAGCAGAGAGCTAGCTCTGGGCCGTGGGTTGGTTCTGCTCATGCCGCTAACGGACCCGTCAGCACCGACATCTCTAACGCCATCAGCACTTCCTGTTTATTCACTTTTGGGGATTTCTCATTGAAAAACTAATTGTTAAACATGCTTTACTTGCAGAGAGTTGTAATCATGACTCAACTCATTTTGCTGGACACTTGACAAACAACTTAAAGTAGTTTACAATCTGCTGAAGTTGTATTTGTAATCTATTGGAAGGGTTTCCTTAGGATTCAAAGAGCTCCCTGTAACACGTGTTTGCCACTCACACAACCATATCACCAGAGCATCACAGCTTAATATGTCCTAATGTCTCGATTTCAAAATAAAAGCCTGCTCTTACTCCACTTCATTTAGGATGAAGTCTAATGTTCTGCTGAGGATGAATGATGCGATGCGTTTATCTACAGATTAAAGCATTAAATCCTACAACATTCACATCAACACGTGTCGGTCCTGAAGAGAAATGACTGGCGAGCTCCGGCTGAGTGGCGTGACGCGGCTCGTAACCGACCCCCCCCCCTCTGTGAATGGGCCCTTTGTGAGGACATGAATGGAGCCGCGGACCAATCAGAGCTCCTCGTTGGAGACGCTGAGATGAGCGCAGCGGCAATCACCCCGGGTAAAATGTCCCACTTTAAACTATTTTACTAAAAAAGTAGCTTCCTGAATGTTGTCCTTAGACGTGTACTTATGCGTGTGCATACTAACTCTTTACATCCGTCAGGCACACAACATGGAACCATCTAATCTTTGATGGAACTCTCAGGCGGGTTACTGATACTACAACGGTGCTAAAACGCTAACGCGCAATTAGCATCCGCTAGCTAAACGACGCTAGCCTTAACCGCCTTCACTAACTACTACAGTTACTATCAGAATATAGCAGCGCCAAAGGGAGCGAACTTAACATAATGTGTATATATGGCGCTTGTGTACGTTTATCGCAAGTAAACACCAAGACTGACTCCATTAATAGCTGCGTCACTGTCTGTTGCTGGTCTAACTTGTTGGTTTAAGACCAGTGACGGCGGCAGTCGAGGAAAAACTCGCTGCTGCCCCCTACTGGCGAACACGAGCATACCACTATTTAAAAATCATTCAAATTAGGACAAATGGAAAAGCAGCACATGTTCAAATTTAATAAGCTGGAACCATAAAATGTGTTTTTTAATTATTTAAAGTGAAAATATTGTCAACATATTTTATTTGTTCCTCTTAAGCAACTAATTGATTAATCTCATAATATTTGTTGTTGAACTTTGGTAGTTTTACGACATGTATAAAGTAGAAATATTATTCATTAGTGTAGTATTCCAACTATTTGTTCATGTAGAGCTGCAGCTGTTCCACCGTTTCCTTCTCATAGAAACTCCACACCGATGGCTCTCGTGCATGACGTCATCTTTATTCGTTAACATTCTTACATACATATGAACATTTCAACAACTACAACATGTATGCATGCAGTACCGCCGCCGCCCTGAAGCACGCCGCTAAAAACAAGGAAGAAACTCAAAAAGCAGCAAATTGATAAAGTGCATATCTCACTCTAAAAGACGCGTGGCAGCCTCCTGCTCCCCAACAGTGTATTTATATTTATATATATATATATATATATATGTATGTATATCATTTACAGAATGGCCCAGTCAACCCAGTCGTTTGCACACTGCACTTTATCCATCATTTACAATTGAAAAGGCAAAATTCTTAAATTACATCATAAACACATTTTATAGACCCGGAGCGTCACTTCAAGGGGAGGAGCTGCTCCGACGTCAAGCTCCTCCCCTTCAGGCGTGATGTGGACGCGCTGCCGCCCACATCCTATTCTACCCGGTAACTAAAGTCACGTACGTCGGCTTTCAGTGCAACACAAAGACAAAGAGGAGCTCCGCCTCGCGAGGAGGAAGCCTTCACACCAGAACATCTGGTTCAGGGTCACCGACCTTCTGAGGCCCGACCTCTTCGTCAGGAGAGAGGAAGGAAATATGAACAATAAAGTTGTAAGCGGAACAAATTCCCTCCGAACTCCAGACCGATGTTTGGTAACTGAAGCCTCCGAACCGAGACCAGAGTAAAGTGCATGTCATCGGCTCGGTTGTCTCAGTGTCACCATGACCTCATTGTCCTAACACCCAGACACACGCGTGTCCTTACCGGGCTCCAGAGATCTGAAGCTCTGAGCTTTGAAACTGAAGTTCTGATGTTGAAGTTCATTCCTCATCTTCTGGGCAACTCAATAAAATAAAAGGAGAATCAAACCCATGAAGACCCTCTGACGGGGTCACCAAGACCCTCAGCTGGTCATTCAGGTCCTCGTGCTTATGGAACTGAACTTCCTTGGTTTCTCTTCCAGTGATCACCTCTTCTTCATCAGGAGGAATCCGGCATGTTGACCTATCCCACGAACATCAGAGCATTTCTTTCCCTCACGGGTTAAAAAAGTATCAACAAGTTAATGTCAGATTTAAAGGAGCCTGACAGAACCAGGAGCTCCTGCTGGTCTGGGGTCAGCTCCATGAGCCTTCTGAGACCTCATACACTAAGGGGTGTTCAGGTCTGGTTAAATTCTTTTAAATCATGTAGTGGCTTATTCAATAATTCACCTATTGTTGTGTCTGCAGGACTAACACAACACCCAGTAAACTCCTCCTCCTCTTCTTACACAACGCTGTGGAGGGTTTCCTCTCATCTGGAGGGGAAACGTCAGCCGCTGTCCCACGGCGCCCCCTGGTGGTCTACTTGCTGTGGTGCAGGTACTGCTGGGTGAACATGTTGAGCTCGCTGTCCAGCCAGCCAGCCTTGTTCCTAACCACACACACACACACACACACACACACACACACACACACACACACACACACACACACACACACACACACACACACACACACACACACACACACACACACACACACACACACACACACACACACACACACACACACACACACACACACACACACACACACACACACACACACACACACACACACACACACACACACACACACACACACACACACACACACACACACACACACACACACACACATACATACAGTTAGACCTGACCTTAGACCTGGCGTTCTGTGGGTGTGGTGTTCAGGTGCTCTGCGTGTCGGCGTGTGCTCGGCGTGTGCTCAGTACCTCAGCAGCTTGGCTTTGCTCTGCAGGCCGTCCAGCAGCTCCATCTTGCTGTTCATGCCGGTGATCTCGTCCTCCAGGTTCTGGCGGGTCACGTCCACCTTCTGGCAGAGCTGCGCAAACACACCCGCCAACTCCCTGAGGACACACACGGCGCAGCGTGAGGACCAGGAAGTTCTGGTGCACGTCGCTGCATCAGGACCAGGAGGTTCTGGTCCAGGTTCTGCGTCTCGTGGACTCACTGCTGGACCTGGTGGCTGCAGTTGGAGCCCGTGTAGCTGACGATGAGCTGCAGCTTCTCGCTGGCGTAGTCCACGAACTGCCTCTTGAAGGCCCGCTCCTTGGCCCGCGTGGTCCAGGTGAGCCGCTCGTAGATGTAGAGCAGTCCGTACAGACCCACCGACAGGGCGATGAGCCGCCAGCCCACCGCCTTCCACACCTGCACGCACACACACACACACACACACACACACACACACACACACACACACACACACACACACACACACACACACACACACACACACACACACACACACACACACACACCTTTAGGAACCTCCCACTGGTACCTGAACGCACCGGGACGTGGACAGACGCACGGAGCATCAGGGACATCGCTCTGCAGGCTTGGTGGAAAATAAAGATCAAAATGTCGTCTTCATCATCAATGTTGTGTGTGTGTGTGTGTGTGTGTGTGTGTGTATGCATGTGTATGTCAAAGCGTGCATGTGTGGATGTGTGTGTGTGTATGCATGTGAATGTATGCGTGTCCAAGCCTGTATGCATGTGTGTGTGTGCGTGTGCGTGTCTCTTACCACGCCGCCCACCACCAGGACCCCCATGGAGGTGCGGGAGGTGAGGGAGGCGAGCCCGGTAACCATGGAGACCATCAGCTCCTCCTGGGTCACGGAGCTCTGAGGGAACGGAGGCATGCTGCTGCTGACCGGGGTCAGGGCCATGGGCCGGGGGACCTGCAGGGACCACACAGACCGGAGACCTGAGACCTGTAGTCCTGGAGACCTGAGACATGGAGACCTCTAGACTGTAGACTGTAGACTGTAGACCTGATCCAGCACAGTGCTACTATGAATAAAGAAGATGTGTGACCTAGCTGAACTACAGCAGCCTGTTTCTTATCACTAAACTCAACCCAGCCGCCCAGTAGACCCTGTCCAGGCGGTGTGGGGTCTACCTGGTCGTTGAAGCCCATCAGGGCCCTGCGGGTGTTCCTGGGCCCCAGGAAGCGGTTGACCAGCATGGTCCAGCCCAGGGAGAAGTGGAAGCTCACGTCCTCCTGGAAGTCGCTGCACAGCTTGTCACAGGCCAGGTCGTAGCTGAGGCTGAAGCACTGCCGGGGGACCAGCTTGTCCACCTGCTCCTGGACCGGGGCGGGCAGGAGGGGCTTCAGCCCGTCTGCACACACACACACACACACACACACATGAGGACACAGGGGTACCTGCACCGTGCTCAGAGGACAGGTGGTGTGTGAGGGGTACCGATCATGTCGGTCTGGGTGGCCTGCAGCGAGCTGGTGATGGAGGCGGAGCATCTCTCAGACATGTTCTTGCCCAGGCCGTCCTCGATGTGCCGATGGAGCTCCTGCAACGGAACGACCACGACGACGTCACCGGGTCGCAGAGGTCACAGGGGTCAGAGGGGTGACAGAGGTAACATAGATCACAGATAGGTAACAAGGTAAGAGAGGTCAGAGGTCGCAGGTCACTGCTAGCACCAGACTGATGGCGTTGCATTCAGGGACACACGACGTGTCGGGTGAAGACGAGTCATCGCGGTGCCGATGAGGCGCAGCACGTTTTATTATATCAAATATAAAGAGAGACGATGTACGTCTACGTAGCGTCTCCTCCGCTTTAAAATGTTATTTACTTAACAAACGCATTAAAATAAACTTTAGGCTCCAGAATAAAAGTAGAATGAAGTATTCTAAATAACAGATTAACAGTTGGATTATAACTTGATGCATTAACGTCTACATCACTTTAACCACTTTAGATACGTATAGAGGATGAACTTCATAATGCATCAGAGATTCGGTGACATTCATTTTTACAGAATGACTTATACAACCCACTGGATGCCGTGAGGTGCAACATGCTCCCACTAGAGAAGTGTCAATAATTAGGATGATAATGAATCCTCAATGTGCTGAACTACACCCCCTGCTGTGCTCCTCACGTTTAAGACTTGTAACTACATCCCACATGATCTTCTCCAGGAGCGCGGCAGCAACACACACGTGACCGAGAGGGAGCGACACGATTGGCTACAGACAGAAAGGAGGCGTGGCCTCGTGCGGAGCTCCTCACGTTCTTGTAGACCTTGAGCACCACGGGCGACGGGTGGAAGTCCATGCGGTAGTCCTCCACCAGAACGTGGAGCTTCCGGATCTCCTCCGACATGGCGTTGGACACCTGAGGAGGAGCAGAGGGGAGACGTTCCCAACAGAACCGGAACCACAACCTCTCCTCCTGGACTCCGTCAGGGACCCGCAGGCCCCACGAGTCCCTCGCCCCGCGGCCCTCCTGCAGGAGGCGCGTGACGACCGCCTCACCTGCCGCTCCACCTCCTCCGTGATCTTCTTGATCTTGGCCTTGCAGTCCGTGGTCAGCAGGTCCAGCTGCTGGTCGATGAACTCCAGGCGGCCCTGCCGGTCCTCTTTGGTCTCGAGGCAGTAGATCCTACGACAGACCACAACATCTCAGGGCCGTTACCTCTGGAGGGAGAGCGCCTACACGGGGGCTAGAGGGGACTAGAGGGGTCTAGAGGGGACTAGAGGAGGCTAGAGGGGACTAGAGGGGACTAGAGGAGGCTAGAGGGGACTAGAGGAGGCTAGAGGGGACTAGAGGGGACTAGAGGGGACTAGGGGGGACTAGAGGAGGCTAGAGGGGACTAGAGGGGACTAGAGGGGAGGAGGCTAGGGGGGACTAGAGGGGACTAGGGGGGACTAGAGGAGGCTAGGGGGACTAGAGGGGCTAGGGGGACTAGAGGCTAGAGGGGGGACTAGAGGGCTAGGGGGCTAGGGGGCTAGAGGAGTCTAGGGGGACTAGGGGAGGGGTCTAGGGGGACTAGAGGGGACTAGGGGGCTAGGGGGCTGAGGAGGGTCTAGGGGGACTAGAGGGGTCTAGAGGAGGCTAGGGGGACTAGGGGAGGCTAGAGGGGACTAGGGGGGCTAGAGGAGGCTAGGGGGTCTAGAGGGGACTAGAGGGTCTAGAGGAGGCTGGAGGGACTAGAGGGGACTAGGGGGGACTAGAGGAGGCTAGAGGGGACTAGGGGGGACTAGAGGAGGCTAGGGGGGACTAGAGGAGTCTAGGGGGGACTAGAGGAGTCTAGGGGGGACTAGAGGGGACTAGAGGGGACTAGGGGGGACTAGAGGGGACTAGGGGGGACTAGAGGGGGGCTAGAGGGGGCTCCTGCTACCCATATGTTCCAGCGAGGGCCCCTGGAGGCCTCCTCTGCCCACCCACCTCTGCTCGTGTGCGGCGACGTGCACAGAGTCCATGATGCGGCGCAGCGCCTCAGAGATCTGCTTGGCCCTCACGGTGTGCTGCTCGAACTTGGTCTTCACGGCCGACTGGGAGATGCACTCCTACGGAGCAGAGGGGCCGCGGGGCCACGTCAACCCACCGGGGGCCACAGAGGAGGAGGAGGAGCAGCGCCCACCACGAGGAACACCAGGCTCTTACCTCGAATCTCCTCTCGAAGTTCTGGAACTCAAACATTCGGGCCTGGAACCCCTCAGCAAGAGCTCCACCTGCAGCAGGAGGACAGCAGGTCAGCACCACTCAGCCCCCAGGTGGTGAGGGTGGTGTGTGTGTGTGTGTGTGTGTGTGTGTGTGTGTGTGTGTGTGTGTGTGTGTGTGTGTGTGTGTGTGTGTGTGTGTGTCCGGGGCCCCCTCACCTGTTTCGGGCATCCCTTGAGCCTTCTGCACGCGAGCCTGGAGGACCTCCTTGGCGGAGACGAAGAAGATGCGGTCGCTGGCCTGGGCCCGGTCCACCACGCCCAGCTCCTCCACCACGAAGGTGGTGCAGCGGTCCATGTGCTGCCGGCGAACCTGACACCACCACCACCACAACAACAACAACAACAACAACAACAACAACAACTTTCACCACCGAGCGTCTGGAGGAAAGAGGAGACGACCTGGAGGAGTCCGAGTCTTTGGAGCTCAAGATGAAACATTCTTAGATTACAACATTCACTCTTTGCCAAGCAAAAGAATTCAAGAAAAAGTAAATAAAAGAACTCCCTATGACATCATGGGCTTTTTAGTTGTTACATTGTAAATGATAACAGATGAATAACATTGCCCTAACATAACATGCATTGTAAAGCTGTAGTTTGCTGCAATGGAGATAATAAGATGTATAAACACGGTGCAGCGACGCATTGAACAGAGACATGAAGTATTAAACTAGAACATCTTGTGATTCACTGGGAGGATCCAACAGGTTCATGTTGTGGTGTCATTTACTTTGAAGGTCAGTCTCATTCTGATGAGGTCATCATTAAAACATCTGCAGCGTTGGTTTCTAGATATCTAGACCCGGGTCTCCCAGGTTAACGTGACTCGGGGTGTCACGTATAAAACCTTTAAGTGAGACATTTACTTTCAGAAGTCTCAACTCTAAATGTGGTTTCAGTGATTATGCATCCCCACGCCTGTCTCTAGATCCTCTGTGGAGATGAATGAGACCGTGTTGGCGTGTGTCGGTGTGTGTGTCGGTGTGTCGGCGTTGCCACTGACCTCCTCCATGTACTCGGGCTCGGAGGCCGAGGCGTCCCAGCGGTTGTTGAGGATGAAGATGTTGGGGCTGGAGAGTCGCTCGTTGACCTTGTGGAAGAAGGACTTCTCCTGCATGAACACAGCGAGGACGTGAAGCGTTAGCATGGTCGTTAGCATGGTCGTTAGCGACCGCGTTGGGCCCGCAGCGTGACATCGCGTGGGCTCGGTGCGCGCCTCACCGTCTGCATCAGCGTGGACTCGGCGTTGGCCACCAGGACGAACACGTCGGCGTCCAGGCAGAACTTGTCGATCCAGCTGTCCAGTTCTGTGGTGACGTCGATTCCTGGACTGGAGGGCAAACAGGAAGTGAGCGCGGCAGCGTTCAGGTAAGAGACGGGTGGGAGGACTCTCCTCTTACTAACAGCTGTCTGTGTATATTATTATATAATATGCTCATATATATATATATATATATATATATATATATATATATATATATATACACACACACACACACACACACACACACATACATATATTAGGGCTGGGCACGTTAATGCATCACTGAATTAACGCCGACAATTATTTTATCACGTGTTAACGCAGGTTTAATTATGTATTATTTATTCCCCGTCACCACAGCTCGGCTCAGCTGTGTTGCGCCCACATATACACCCCCACTTTAGTTCATATGGCACAACATTTAAAATAAGGGTCAAGTTCTCTGAGGTGACAACCGGCCTGAAAGTGTTCTCTGGTGTCTCTCTCTAACAGGACGACATGTGATGCTCTTTAGTTCATCTGGAGCAACATTTAAAATACAAGTGGGCTATACACTACTTTTGAATTAATTATTGAATTTGCGTATACAAATGCGATTAATCGGGGAAATCATGCGATTAAAATTTGTAATCGTTGCCCAGCCCTAATATATATATATAAATATATATATGTGCAGAATAAGTAGCTAATAAAATAAAATCAACCAGATTTAGAGTAATTTGTTTCACATGCAACACAAACTCTTTCCACATAAATGCTTGAAACGAGTGATGAAGGACTGATAGGAGTGTGTCTGACCTGTCCACCAGCACCAGGTCGTCCCTCAGCAGAGCACACTTGGCTTTGGGCCACATCACGGACACCAGGCTGCCGGCGTCCAGGTCCTCGTCCTGGTGCAGCGCGTGGGCCAGCTGGTTCACCGTCTGCACACACACACACACACACACACACACACACACACACACACACACACACACACACACACACACACACACACACACACACACACACACACACACACACACACACACACACACACACACACACACACACACACACACACACACACACACACACACACACACACACACACACACACACACACACACACACACACACACACACACACACACACACACACACACACACACACACACACACACACACACACACACACACACACGTTCAGCTCCTGCAGACGGCAGCGAGGGGGACGGCGTGACCCCCGCTGACCTTGATGCTCTTCCTCTCCTCGGAGCCTTCGGTGAGGAGGAAGGCCTCGTTGCCGTCGGTGCCCTCCACCCGCAGGAAGCAGTTGGTGGTGTGTCCGATTCCCGAGGGCAGCACCTTGTCACACAGCATGGCGTTGATCACGGAGCTCTTCCCGTTGCTGGTCCTGAGAGCAGAGCACAGCCACCGGTCGCTTTGAGTCGCTTTCCTACACTGGCTTCACATCGCTCATGTTTTACTAACATGAGTTTAAAGTCACATTCCTACAAGTTTACACACTTCATTCTTCTGCCCTGTCGGTGGGCTGAAGGAACTTCTACTGATCCACCTGGAACCTGAGCTGCTGTTTTTTTACATATTTTTTATGATGAGAAAAAGTGGAACCATGGCCTTTTGACACTTAGAGGGTCTGTAAAAAAGAAACAGCACATGTACTTATGTTTAAAAACTTAAATAAATACAAAGTTATACTAAACAAAAAGTGTCTGCAATAAAACCCTAATCCTTTTTATGTCTATATAAATAAATACATTATTTTTATATTTATGCATGTATATATATATATATAGGAAGTTCATTAAGAAGCAGATTCACAAACCTCCCGAAGAAGACCACCTTCATGTGCCTGCGGGCCAGAACTTCTCCGATCCCGGCCACCTTGGCCAGGTATCCCCGGGCCTCCTGGACCTGCTCCTCTGTGGTGACGGGATCCAGATCTTCATTCTTGTGAGTATCTAACATGCGGAGGTCCAGATTACATCAACATGTGAACATTTAATTTATTTAATGTCATTATTTAAATTGAATAACATTTAATAAAATTAATTATAATCAAAAATGTATTATAATTAAATACAATTAATAATTACATTATTTAAATTGTATACATTTTATAAAAATAAAGATTTAATTTATGTCATTATTTAAATGTAATAAAATTAATTCTAATAAAAAATGTATTATAATAAAATAAAATTAATACTTACATTATTTAAATGTAATACAAATACATATTGGATTTAATGTATGTCATGGAGACCACTGCAATCAAGTGTTTACTCTTCTCACAGACAGTCAATGAACTGTCAATACTTAGTGCCTTGCATTGTGTGTTGTTATCTAATGTGATGAGGATGTCTGAGGTCACCACGTGTCATGGTGCATAAGGCGTCAGTGTAAAGGGGGGAGAGGAGGTGAGAGAGGAGGTGAGAGAGTAGGTGAGAGAGGAGGTGACAGAGGAGGTGAGCGAGGAGCTGAGAGAGGAGCTGAGAGAGGAGCTGAGAGAGGAGCTGAGAGAGGAGCTGAGAGAGGAGCTGAGAGAGGAGGTGAGAGAGGAGCTGAGAGAGGAGCTGAGAGAGGAGCTGAGAGAGGAGGTGGGGTACCGTCGAGGAAGGCGGCGCTCTCCTTGATGTAGGCCCCCAGCTGCTCGAAGATGCCGTTGATCTTCTTCTTGGCGGTGACAAAATGTTTGAGTGGCGACGCGTTCACTTCCGCCATCAGTCTCTTATCCTTCTTGCCGTGGACTGCGTTGGTATTGGCTCGAGGGAAAACCAGAGACATGGCACTGGAGGAGGACAACACCAAAACACCAAAACACCCGATGAGCACGCTGGAATGAGTGGGACTGAAATAAAACACATCTTATAGCCCCCGAGTGCCCCGAGACAGGACTCCTCAATCTCAAGAAGCCCAACAACATCAGTACTGGGCCAACAAGTCCCTCTCTACCCGGTCCCTCTCTACCAGGTCCCTCTCTACCAGGTCCCTCTCTACCAGGTCCCTCTCTACCAGGTCCCTCTCTACCAGGTCCCGCTCTACCAGGTCCCGCTCTACCAGGTCCCGCTCTACCAGGTCCCTCTCTACCAGGTCCCTCTCTACCAGGTCCCGCTCTACCAGGTCCCGCTCTACCAGGTCCCGCTCTACCAGGTCCCTCTCTACCTGGTCCCTCTCTACCAGGTCCCTCTCTACCAGGTCCCTCTCTACCTGGTCCCTCTCTACCTGGTCCCTCTCTACCTGGTCCCTCTCTACCAGGTCCCTCTCTACCAGGTCCCTCTCTACTCGGTCCCTCTCTACCAGGTCCCTCTCTACTCGGTCCCTCTCTACCAGGTCCCGCTCTACTCGGTCCCTCTCTACCTGGCCCCTCTCTACCTGGTCCGTCTCTACCAGGTCCCTCTCTACCAGGTCCCTCTCTACCTGGTCCCTCTCTACCTGGTCCCTCTCTACCTGGTCCCTCTCTACCTGGTCCCTCTCTACCAGGTCCCTCTCTACCTGGTCCCTCTCTACCTGGTCCCTCTCTACCTGGTCCCTCTCTACCAGGTCCCTCTCTACTCGGTCCCTCTCTACCAGGTCCCGCTCTACTCGGTCCCTCTCTACCTGGCCCCTCTCTACCTGGTCCGTCTCTACCTGGTCCGTCTCTACCCGGCCGTTTTTTAGTCTGTGCTATACAAAGAGCCAAAAGGTTTCCCATGATGCTCTTGGCTGAGTGGCTGCCTGTAGACAGGCTTAATGCTGGAGGATTTGTCACCTTTTCACCTTTTTATCTTTACGATTTCAAAATAAAATATGTGTTTGAGTCTTGGTTGTTCACATCAGCTTCCTGGAATCTGCTTTGACTGCAAATGTGTTAGTAATGACATATACTCTGGACTCACTGAAGGTACAACAACAACGACAACAACAACAACAACACCTCAGTCAGCCATGAAGGACGGCCTCAGGGCTGACAGCTCTCTGGCGGTACAAACAGAACCGTCTAGACTAATCCTCTCTCAGTAACGACACTAAAAGGATCGTCGCGTGAGCACCTGTTCCGCCCGGAGGCCGTCACTCAGCCTGACCTCTCACACAGTTTGAAGGTAGCTCTGACGTCACGGTCTGGGTGTCTTTTTTTATTTGGATTAAAACGGGTAACAATAACGTACTAAATGTAACACCAAGCTCAACACATCCACGTTTAAAAGGAAGGCCGGTCACGTTAATAAACACACGCAGTCAATCCGACCGGCGCGAGCTAGCCCCTGTGAAGGTCCCCGAACGTCACGTAGCTTAGCGTAAGCTAACGTCTGTTATGTCAGTAAAAGCGCCAGGTCAGTGTTCTCATGTGGACCCTAACGGGCAGTAACGTCGATCCTCCTACAGGCAGTGCAGCGCATTGGAAGTGGGATCGGACCTGGAGGAATTACAAGCGAGCTAACTTAGCCTAGCATGCTAAGGAAGTACATCTCGAATAGCAGCTAACGCTAGCTACAGAGTAGCATTACTTCAACCTCTGTGTGGGTCGGGACTCACCGTGGATGGGGTCGTTCCTCACAAATGATCCTCTTGCATCCTGGCCCCTCGGCTTTTTGGAATATCTACACGCTAACTAGCTTAGCTGCTAACGTTACGGTGCCACTGAATGTCAGCGAAGCGTTAGCTCCAGCTAGCTGTGCTAGGCTAGGCTGAAGTAACGTCGCGCTCGATAACGCGTCAGCTCTGCTGCTAATAGACGGACATAAATGTCTTCCACGCCCGTAGTTCCCCCAACTGTCGCTCATCCAGGTCGGTCCGTGTTCCCGTGACGCGGTGCGATCGAAGCAGAGACCCGGCAAGGGTCGGCAGATCAGTGACAGCTTCTTCTTCGCGGTGTTTTGGCGGTTAGCGAACAACTCATTGGCTCATTACCGCCACCAACTGGTAGGAACGTGTGGAACCGGATGTAGAGTTATACTAGCCTGACGACGTCATCCTTATCATTCTAGTCAGAGGCTAGAGTTATACACAATTATAATACAAATAGATATTTGAAAACAAATTCTAAAATAGTTAAATAGTATTTGCCAGCACTTAGTCGAGTTATTTTGCATTAAATATATATATTATATATATATATATAAAAACAAAATAGATGTATATATATATTTAAATATACACATATACACAACATAATTCAATTAATTATACATTTAACTCCTATGGGTTATGGATCTTTGAAACCACATTCAAAACACTTTTAATAAAACAGAGACAGTGTAAATCAAAAGATTAATTTATTTTGTATTACTTTATGTTCAGACAATCAAAAAAATGACAACTTCTTTTCACTGTCTTCTAAAATCTATTAAGTGATAATACAAAACACCTAATGCAAAATATATCTACGTTAAAAGGTGTCAAACCCTGCATTATAGTGGTTCTCAGAGCCGACCTAATGCAAGCCACACAACAGTACTGATGATCGTTTAGTGAATTCACCCTGGAGTCCTCTGGTCCTCCTCCTTCAGTCTGGAATGCTTCAATGTGCAGAGCGGTGGTGTGCAGACAAGCTGCTACATAATGGAACACGTCCTCAGAATTATTCTACATAATGGAACACGTCCTCAAAATTATTCTACATAATGGAACACGTCCTCAAAATCATTGTACATAATGGAACACGTCCTCAGACTCGTTCCACTTAATGGAACAAGTTCCTGACTCGAGGTTGGTTTAACCCGTTGGTAATGGACTGACCCAAGAGGTCCTTATCAGTGAAATGTAAACTGAGGTCTTCTCAAGCTCCAGAATAAGTGCTTGTTGGATCCCCTAAGCGCATCTGAAACCTTTTTCTACTCCAGATCTAGAGCTGGGGGGGGGGGGGGGGGGGGGGGGGAGTCCATCAATACGTGTTATTTTTACTATACAATGTAACAAATCACGGCAACCAACGCGCAACTGTGTGGAAGTGTAAAACATCATCAACTATATTTCTGTATTAACAATTTGTAATGACAATTAGACAATGAGCCATCCCATAATGTTGCCTGTACATGCACCTGTGGAATGCCTTCAGCCGAGGATTCATACCCACAGTAAACATTCCAGACTGAAGAGGCTGGGGGGGGGGCTCCGGGACCAGGACCACCGCGTGGTACTCGCTGCACTGGACCCACCGTTCTGCTGCCAGCTGACCTCAGTAAAAAACTACGCAGCTACAAAGTACATGTGCTTGTTCTGACAAAAATAAACTCTACGCGGACATCTCTGCAGCTAGACGGACAGTCGCCTGTCTCTTCTCTGAGGTAGTAAATAATTAGACACATCATTAAAGGCAAGTAGAGCCGATGCTCGACTCGGGGTACGGCGCCCGTCCTTCAGTTGAATTGGTCTTCAACAGTGGTAACACATGCCTAACTGGTACAGGTTAAACTAGCACTAATGATTCTGGAAACCAAAAAAAACATATGACAAAAAAGGTAGAGGTAGAATAAATTTGACCGAATTATATTGTCAATGTCTCTCTAGATAAAATCTACCTTTATAGTTCAATCTACCGGCCCAGGTAAGAGCCGACGCCACTAGAAGCCGATACGGAGACAGAGCCCACAGCTCCGTGTGGTTGAGGTACAGATCCAACTCATCTGCTTTTAGAAATGTTATTAAGTGCTTAAACCCAGTCAGGAGACCAGACACTCTTAGAGAGGCACAACAGTAGTATTTTAAGACATTGGTGCAACACTTGAGGTTGAAAGAAGTCCTTCAACGTTCAGTTCCTGGAAGACAGAAGAAGGGTCGTCTGAATCCCTCTCGAAGGTCTTCTTCACATCGTCTTCCAGCTGGAGGACTCCTCCGTCCCCACGGACCTGGACCAATGAGCTGGTTGAGAGGACTGGTTCTGGCGCTGCTGCACTGGGACTCTGACAAAGGGACCTTGGAGGGGGGGGGGGGGATCTTTTAGTCCCAATTACATCCGATACTCTCGAGATCCAAGACCACCGCCCTGTGGAGCGCGTCAATACCAACGGTGATGGTACAAAGGACGAGGAAATGGGAACAAGTGCTCTTGAAGGCCTCCGTCAAATCCACGCCGCCATCTTTTCAGGAATAAAGTCAGAACTTCATGCGGGTCACAAGTAGACCGGCTCAGATCCAGAGATCCAGGAGCAGCGCCGAGACTTCTTGTTGTTGCCCAACGCTGGTCGAGTGCTCCAGGTCACATGGAACATGAGGCGAGGGGCGGCCTCAGGACCTCCACTCAGACGAGGGCCGAGAGGGGAACCAGGACTAAACTACTGATCTCTTCTGGCTCAATTGATGCATTTCATGGGACAGGAAGTCCTTCTGAGACCCGTCAGCAGGTCAGAGGTCACGGTTTTGGGAGATTAAAGGACAACACGACCGCCGCTGAGCATGCTGGGAGCATCGCAGGAGAGGCGTGGTCGAGTCTGAAGGAATGTCAGTATCAGGGCTGAAGAGATTAATCTGTTCCTGCGATATATATATACTGGGATATCAAAAATACGGGGAATATTCACCCTACATTTTATACATTTTAAATGTTTAATGCATCAATTTGGTGCATTTTAGGAAGCTAGATTAACAAAGTTGGGCTTTTTGTAAACAACGTTGTGCTCTAGAAGCCTAAACAATGTCATCAAAAACATGGTGCTTTGTGTGTGGTAACGTCGTGACGTATATACCGAGCCCAGTGTGGCGCTGTGGAGCTCAGAGGACATTACAGCCTCCTGGTGGAGCCTGGTGGTACTGCACCACCACAGAGGACGAGTCCAAGGACTCCGAATAGGGAGGTAAGGCAATCCTCCAAATCCATGTTGGGATTATACTTTTTTTTTTAAAAAGGGGGGGGGGGACCTGTCCAGTGGCTGCAGTCCCTAAAACAGGAATCTTCTTTAAGGAGCTCTCGGAGAGGCGGAGCTTCAGGGAACGCAGCGCTTACACGCCGTGGCGCCGCCCGGGAGGCCCGCCGGCTCGAGTGTTTCTTTGGAGGCGAACATATATCGCACCGCTTTCCTCTTGGAACGCTCGAGGACTAAACCGTGGAGAAGTGTAAAAATATATGCAGCTCATTATGAAAAGTGAACTATTTAAAATGGGAGACACTGAATTAATCATTATAAACGTGGGCGGCTTCCTTCTGCAGCCCGATGCGGCTCTAATCACCACACCTGTGGTCAGGTGACCCAGGAAGGTCCCCCTGCATGACATCACACAGCCCACACATCCGCGCTCCGCTTCCCGTAGCATCGAGCGACGCTTTCACTTTCTAGTTGTTCTAAAACATTTTAGTTATTCACTGCAACTTAAAAAATAGGCCAAATTGTAACGAGGTCTAATTGTGACTCGTGTTAGCTTGACTTCAAACGGCGGCTGTGAGGACATTTGGTTATTTCTGCTGATCGGTGGACGTGAAGCTCGTTACTGCATATGTGAGACGGGAACACACGGCGTGCTCCTCCCCCCGTAAGGCTGCTCGGGTCCACCGTCTAAAATGAGAAGGCAGGTTCCTTAAAACAGTAGCATCTTCCAGGAGAACCCAGACCCAGAACCCAGAACCAGACCCCAGACCGGGGTCCGTCAGCACCGGTGACGAGCGCGTTAAGTGCATCCGCTGTTGGTAGCAGGTACGTAGTGCTCCACCTTCATTTCCTCACATGTTCACCATTCCTTTTTAAATAATGAGGTAATACTGATGAGGTGATTTGTTGTGTTCAACAAAAATTAAAACAATCAAGATAGCATAATTAGCACCGACGGGGCTAAAAGTCACATTTGCTTTTCAATAAAAAAAAGATGCCGATCTTCTCGTGTTTTCCCGAGCGACGTGTGAAGGCACCGTGTGTGTGTGTGTGTGTGTGTGTGTGTGTGTGTGAGTGCACGTGTGTGTGTGGGCCGAGCTGCTTACTGCTGGAAGGCCTGGTAGTAGTGAGGTAGGGAGCTGGAGGTGCTCATAGCAGGACTGCTGTAGGCCTGAGGTAGCTGGCTGTGGGCCCCGGGGCCGGGGGCCCCGTGAGCCTGTGGAGGCTGGAAGAAGGTGAAGGGCCCCGGGGCCTGGGAGGGCAGGCCGGAGGAGGAGGAGGGGGACGGGGTGGTGGTAGCCGGTGGGTAGCCCATCACCAGCCCCCCCATGCCCATGTGGGGGCTGTAGGGCGGCAGGCTGAAGGGCAGGAAGCCCAGCAGCGGCCCCAGGTCCATGTTGGTGCTGCAGCTCAGCTCCGTGGAAGAGATGGCGGGGCTCCTGGACAACAGGTGGGGGTCGCCGCCGTCACCCAGCCCCTCCCTCTGGGGGGAGGCGGCCGTCGAGGTAGAGGAGTTGACCGCGCTCAGGTGAGGCGGGGGGGCGCTCTGCAGGTCCAGCAGGAAGCTGTCCATGTCGGCGCGGGGGTATGAGGTAGAGCCGTGCTGGTACCGGGCCATGTTGCTGTAGGGCTGCTGCTGCGCCGCCGCCGGGGGGGGGGGCTGCAGGTGGTGGTGGTGGGCGTGAGCGGGCTGGGGGGGCATGTGGCGAGCCACGGCCATGCCGGAGGACAGGGAGCCCTGCATGAGGCCGTGAGCGTGACCCATGCCCGGGGCGGGGCTCGCCATGGGGTAGGAGTTGTACATGTCCCTGGAGAACGTCTCCATGGGCTCCTTGGAGGCGGAGCCTATGTCGGACGCCACGGGGCTCAGCTCGTCCTTCACCGGGCACTGGGGGGCCGGGGTGGGCGTCGCCACGGGGGTGCCGCTGGGCGCGCAGGGCGGCATCAGCCCCGACTCCTGGGCGTGGCTCTTCTTCAGGTGGCGCGTCAGGTGGTCCCTGCGTCCGAAGCGCTGGGCGCAGCGCGGGCACAGGAAGTCGCGGCGCCCAGTGTGCACGACGGCGTGCCGCCGCACGTCCTTGCGGGTGTAGAACCGGCGGTCGCAGCGCTCGCACGAGTACTTCCTCTCCCTCACGGGCGCCGCGGCGTTGGAGCCGCCCTCCGACGGCGGCGGCCTGTCGATGTGGCCGCCCAGGTGCTCCAGCAGAGAGGGCGAGCCGTCGGCGCAGGGCAGGCCCGCCGCAGCGCCGTGGGCCGCCACCAGGTGGCGTCTGTAGCCCAGCTGCGTGTTGTACTGCTTCCCACACTCCTGGCAGTGGAAGAGCTGCCGGGCGGCCGCCTGGTGGCCCTCCTGCAGCTGGCTCTTCAGATGGTCCTGCTGGTGAAACATGGTGGAACAGAAGGAACAGCGCGCGGGGACTCTGGCCCAGAGCCGGGGCCGACACAGGCCACACTCATGAGGATCCCCGGGAGCCGAGCGTCAGCCTCTCGCCGTGTTGTTAACTCAGAGTGCTCCGCTTGATGCTAAGTGCTGCGTGTTGACTGTTTGATGGTCTCTCGTGGCAATGACTGGCGGTCTGTCCTGCCTCACTGGGGCAAGCCTGTGTCCAGCACTTGGTTTCTGTGACAGCAGCTGCCATAGCAACCCCAAAAGGGCTGTGGTGATGAGGAGCCGTGGACGCTCTGACTGGGCCTGTGTGCTTCCTGAGGAGAGTGCTTGTGTTGGCCCAGAGTCTATTTCAGTATTCAGCAGCCTGAATGCCTCAGTCACAGCTCGGCGTCTTCACAGACCTGCGGAACAGAAGGGAAGCGTCACTAAAAGGCTCTGAGGGAAGAAGAAGAGGCATGCTGGAGGACTTTGAACAGTTTAAACATTTCACACACTTTGTCTCCCAAAATAAATGTATTTATTTATTTATATATATATATATATATATATAAAAAAATACAAATATATACATGTATATATAAAATTCTAAAATATATTTAAATTATATAAACATGTATATTTATTAATAAATATGTATATCCTATATACACATTTAAATATATATTTTATTTAAAATATATATATAGTAAAAACATATAAATATATATATATATATATATATATATATATATATAGTATAATATTATGTATATCGGCTACTACGACAAAGAAAACCACTGAAAATGATCAACACCCTAGAGAGAGAGAGAGAGAGAGAGAGAGAACCTGGTTCAACCAGGTCCAATTAAACTATGGACACTTAGCATGGCCCCAGGGGGCGGAGCCACAAGCAGCCGGGGGCGGAGCCACAAGCAGCCTTCACCTATTGCAGGTAGCAACAGGAGAACCGGAGAACCGTGTACCTAGAAGCTGCAGACAACCTGAAGCGTGGTGCGTTCAAGGACAATGTGCAGCTCTGGGACTTTCAGACCCATTGCATCGTCTCCAGGTCGTTACAGGAGAACCACACCAGTGGATGTTCTCCAGGTTATTGTAGGAGAACCACACTAGTGGATGTTCTCCAGGTCATTAGTGGATGTTCTCCAGGTCATGAGTGGATGTTCTCCAGGTCATTGTAGGAGAACCACACTAGTGGATGTTCTCTTGGTCATTAGTGGATGTTCTCCAGGTCATTGTAGGAGAACCACACTAGTGGATGTTCTCCAGGTCATTAGTGGATGTTCTCCAGGTCATTAGTGGATGTTCTCCAGGTCATTAGTGGATGTTCTCTAGGTCATTGTAGGAGAACCACATTAGTGGATGTTCTCCAGGTCATTAGGAGAACCATACTAGTGGATGTTCTCCAGGTCACTAGTGGATGTTCTCCGGGTCATTAGTGGATGTTCTCTAGGTCATTGTAGGAGAACCACATTAGTGGATGTTCTCCAGGTCATTAGGAGAACCATACTAGTGGATGTTCTCCAGGTCACTAGTGGATGTTCTCCGGGTCATTAGTGGATGTTCTCCAGGTCACTAGTGGATGTTCTCCAGGTCACTAGTGGATGTTCTCCAGGTCACTAGTGGATGTTCTCCAGGTCACTAGTGGATGTTCTCCGGGTCACTAGTGGATATTCTCCGGGTCACTAGTGGATGTTCTCCGGGTCATTAGTGGATGTTCTCCAGGTCACTAGTGGATGTTCTCCAGGTCATTAGTGGATGTTCTCCAGGTCACTAGTGGATGTTCTCCAGGTCACTAGTGGATGTTCTCCAGGTCACTAGTGGATGTTCTCCAGGTCATTAGTGGATGTTCTCCAGGTCACTAGTGGATGTTCTCCAGGTCACTAGTGGATGTTCTCCGGGTCATTAGTGGATGTTCTCCGGGTCATTGAGGGTGATGGAGGTGGTCCCATCCGGAGCCTCCTCATTAACCCCTCAGGTTCTGCTGCAGTACCGAGAGTTAAACTCAGAGAACGTCCCGGTCCCGGGGAGCCGAGAGAAGTGGAGAACCGAGCCGGGCTGAGGCGACTCATTCTCGGCTAGTGGCGGGCGGTGGGACGGGGGTCACTCCAGACCGGGGCTACATGGGACTGCTAGCCCGGCTCCCTGCACACATTTCGGCGGCGTAGGCGACGCTCGAAGCACCGCGTGGATGTTTTTAGCGAGAGTACCGGGGCTCGGACCTCGAGGGAACCGGGGGGCAGCGTCGGTTCGCCGCGGGGGAAGTTTACGGAGCTCACTGCTCCGGCGCGCTGCCGAAAAAACAAAAGATGGAGCAGCTCACGAAGTTGTCCCGGAGTTCGTCTTCACGGGAGCTAACTCTCCCGTGCGCGTGTTACCGAGCGCGGTGCGCGGTCCGGGGCCCGGTGCGCGGACACGCGACGCTACTCACCGGTGGAAGCTCGGTCCAGTTCTGCGTGCAGCCTCCGGTTCCGTCCGCGCGGCGACATTTTATAACAAGTTTAAAGATGTTTGTGGGAGTCCGGGCCTGGACTGCTGGGCGCCGCGCTGGGAGCCATGCATTCTGGGAGAGTGACGTCACACCGGAGCCGTCCACACACACACATGCACGCGCACACACGCACACTTTTGAATGTAGTATTAAAGAATAACTTGCTAGACAAGTCAATTAAAATTGTTAAAATATGGTTCCATTTGTTTTATTCTTTTTTTAACAAAACTCAAAAGTGTTAGAAAAACTAAATTAAGTTTTACTGCATAGCATTACTTTATAACTCCATCACTGGCATCTGGTTAAATTAAATATTATATGGCCTGATTTTTTTGTTTATGCATTTTTACTTATTTGTTTTATTGTGTTTTTTTATTACACCATATTTGATTAATAAATAACTGAACTAGAGAATGAACATTTAAAAACGGATGAGAAGAATGTGCATGAATATTCTTGAGGAATAGTACACACACAATTAAGATATATATATAATAATATATATTACTATAAATATTTATATATATATATTTATACAATAATGGTTTACTTTATTGTATATGCTACAGCAATAATCAAAATCATCAAGTACCAAGTTATTTATAAAAACAAAACATAATAAAGTACACAAAACAATAAATTCCACTGTGAAAAATGTACATTTTAAAAGTGAAAATTGCAAGGATTGTGGCGTTATTCCGAGGTGGGGGAGGCAAGATTTAATTACTTTGCTAATAAGAAATTATTATAATTGAGGCTGGAATAACAAATCATGCCGAGGTGTCTGTGAGAACGTCGTACATATTTAGTCATGTTGGAGATTTATTAGACACATCCATTAATATCACATCGAGGTCTGGATGGGGGGAGGTATTATATTTTACCATACCAATATGTTTTAATCAAGATGATATTGAAGAAAAAAATGTATGTGAATGAATAGGTATGCACATGTCCAAGCTGACATGGAGAGAAGGGGGCATGTTATCTATAAACCATCCCAATTTCCCAAAGGTGATGACATCAAATTGCACAGTTGTTGTGTGTGGATGGATTTCCTTTGGACCTCAGATACAACAAGTAATGTATTTCTTATTAAGTGTGAATATTTGAGTAATTATTGATGGAAATAGTTGGTATTCAAACACATCAAGTAAGGAACCTCCTGCTGAAGCAACATCCTTGTTGGAAATCTTGAATTTGGTTCCACTTGACAATAAAAGGCCTCCTTTTTGTTGCATAATGAAATGACTTATAATGGCAATATGTCAGTGTATTCAAAGTGTTGTTATACCATATTTTAAAAATATATTATATGTATATATATTATGGGTGATGGAGGGTTCAATCTGAATATCATTTGATTACGTGAATGCAGCATCTGTTCACGTCTGGCCGTTGTTTTGTTGCATTCCTGCGGAGGGTTTGACCTTTGACCTGGTTGTTGCATTCCAAAGAGGCTTGTCCCTGCAGCAGCAGCAGCAGCAGCAGCTCCAGCCTGCACTCACACACTGCCCCTGTGCCACCGAGAGACGATGCGTGTTGAGCTAGTTTAGAGACCAGGACAGCGGACGCACAGCAGCAATAAGAGCCACCAGCAGACACACTAGCCGACACCGCAGCAGCATCGTCTTTGAGGGAGAGGAACGCCTTGTTCTGGTCCACACAGCTAACATACAACCGGAGTTAGCCATTTTTTTGCTAAGCAGCTAAAAGCGCCATCGCACTGAGGCTTTGTAGACACACGGCAGGACCGACAGCAGCCGAGGAGATGAAGGACAAACAGAAGAGAAAGAAGGAGCGGACCTGGGCTGAGGCGGCTCGCATGGTAAACACTGCATTCGAGTCGCTGATGTACATTATGTGATGTGACGTGATCACCAGGTGTGTTGTTGTGTTCTCCTCACGACCACTACCTGCACGCTGCTGGACTACCAGACCGGTTAGCCCACACTGTGTCTACAGGACATGGAATAAAGAACATTACACATGTGCTGCTTGTGTTTCTGGCTGCCAACATAAAGAGCTAGCCAGCGGTAGCCACGTAGCCCGACGTGCTAACGCTGGCTAGCACGCTAACGTCCACCTCTCCTGTTTTGAGCTCTTTGTTTGCTAGCTAGCCCGATGCTAATTACCATCTGAGCTACCTGAGTGTCTCCAGGCGTGTTTATACACTCTCTGTGCGCCCGTCGGTCAACACGACGCCATGCTGCCGCTCTCATAACGTCTCCGAACGGGCTACCGGAGCGCGATAGGGGCTATTTGCGTTAGCTACGTGATTAACGCTTCACCATAATGGAAGCTACGCTTAGCTTAAGCTAACGGCTAACGGTAAACACTAGTGTGCATACAGATGGGCAGGGAATGGTGCAGGGACACCAAATACGTCTCATTAACGTTATTGGACGTTACAGCAGCCGGACTATGTGGGAAGATCAGACAGAAAGCTGTTTTATATTTAGGAAAGAGGGGCTGCCCCTTTTAAACGGCTGAAGGCTAACTACTAGCACACTTCTGGGATGTTTACTCACATATACACGTAGTTCATTAATCAAAGCAATCTGGGTAGTTGTATACTGGTTGTGCACGTGCACCTAGAGGTGTGTAACGCGTCAGGTGTGGTTACTGCCCCCCCAGTGAGAGGGCACTGGGTTCACTGGTGCTGGGGTCTGTTTGGCCAGAAGGCCCCAGCTGGGAGACCCGGCGGCTCCGTGTCATCACACGAAGGGGCTGCACGAGACTATGAATTGTATTCAATCTGGTTTAGAAGGTCAACTAAAGGAGTAGTTGGTTTTATTTTTTAAATCATATCCCTATTAGACCTCACCAGACACAGAGACAGTTTATTTCCACTGGATCTCACTTGTATGAACACTGAGAGACACGTCCGTCCATCCGGACGACGTCCACCTGCACCGCCGCCTGTCACGCACATCCCTCATGTCATGGTCTCTGTTGTTGTTTTCACATGCATCCTCCTGTAGATCACATGGAGAGGAGAGCGTGTGTTTCTCTGCATGCCTACATGGTAAAGCTGATTCTGACAGCTGTGATTGGAGGTTGTGGTTGTGTCTCAGCAGCTGGTCCCGTGTGCACCCTGGCTACTGCACGACGTACACAATGGATTTTCAAGTGCAGTTCAGTTCTGCTTTTAGGAAATGTATTGTCACGCTTCACTATATCTTTACTACTGAGCGTGTGTTGCTGTTGGACTGCATTCAATTGAAGTTAGTTTTTGATTTTCTTTACCCTGATTTTCACACGTTGGATGTGCAGAACATTAGTTCCCCTCTCGATATAAAGCAGTGTTCTGTGTTGCTCAGGGTGGAGGGTGCTCGGCTCAGGGTGCAGTGAAGCTGCCCAGGAAAATAGATGCATAGCAAAAGGGGAGGAGGGTGCTACGCCCGGTCAGTTGGACTAGCCGTGCATGATGTTGAGCAGTAGCATCATTGAGTTTGTCAGCATGTAGGGGCGTGTCCTATGTTGTGTAGGGGCGTGTCCTATGTTGTGTAGGGGCGTGTCCTATGTTGTGTAGGGGCGTGTCCTATGTTGTGTAGGGGCGTGTCCTATGCTTTGTAGGGGTGTGTCCTATGTTGTGTAGGGGCGTGTCCTATGTCGTGTGTAGGGGTGTGTCCTATGTTGTGTAGGGGTGTGTCCTATGCTGTGTAGGGGTGTGTCCTATGTCGTGTGTAGGGGTGTGTCCTATGTTGTGTAGGGGTGTGTCCTATGCTGTGTAGGGGTGTGTCCTATGTTGTGTAGGGGCGTGTCCTATGTTGTGTGTAGGGGTGTGTCCTATGTTGTGTAGGGTTGTGTCCTATGTCGTGTAGGGGTGTGTCCTATGTTGTGTAGGGTTGTGTCCTATGTCGTGTGTAGGGGTGTGTCCTATGTTGTGTAGGGGTGTGTCCTATGCTGTGTAGGGGTGTGTCCTATGTCGTGTGTAGGGGTGTGTCCTATGTTGTGTAGGGCTGTGTCCTATGCTGTCTGTAGGGCTGTGTCCTATGCTGTCTGTAGGGGTGTGTCCTATGTTGTGTGTAGGGGTGTGTCCTATGTTGTGTAGGGGCGTGTCCTATGCTGTGTAGGGGCGTGTCCTATGCTGTGTGTAGGGGCGTGTCCTATGCTGTGTAGGGGCGTGTCCTATGTTGTGTAGGGGCGTGTCCTATGCTGTGTGTATGTGTTACCAAGATGAGGGTATAAAGTAGTCTGTTGGTGTGATGCTGCATGTGGCAGCAGAGGACCAGGGCTCTATATATATATATATATATATATATATATATATATATATATATATATATATATATATATATATATATATATATATATTGTGTGTGTGTGTTGAGCTGGTCAATGGGGTTACATCTCTAGCTTTTGGTGTCATGGTTTCATGTGTTTGTCTTCTTGAAGTATAAAAACTATGTTGGTGTCTTCCAGGTTTTGGAGAACTTCTCTGATGCTCCAATGACCCCCAAACAAATCCTCCACGTCATCCAGACCAAGGGGCTGAAGGAGATGAGGTCACACACACACACACACACACACACACACACACACACACACACACACACACACACACACACACACACACACACACACACACACACACACACACACACTTTAACACTGCATGACATCATTCAGGATGTTAACATTCACACACTGGTGGGAGGAGCTTGTTTAGTATTCACAGTGACGGTGACGCTGTGGCTCATTTGTCCATTATAACTCGGTGTATTATGTTTTAATCCAGAATGTGTTTCCTGTTTTCACTGATCTCAGCTGAGTGTGTGTTTAACGATGTTCTCTTCTGTCCTCCATGCACCACCTGTCCTGCTCACGGCCAACAGGAGGTAGGTGGGAGGGTCCGAGACCGTCACTACATTGCTGTGTATATCTGACTGCGTGTACCTGACTGCGTGTACCTGACTGTGTGTACCTGTCTGTGTGTACCTGTGTGCAGTGGCACCGCCCCCCTGGCCTGCCTGGTCACCATGCTGCACTCCCAGGTGCGGGGCGACCGAGTGAAGGACAGCATCTTCTTCAAGCTCCCAGGCCGGATGAGCCTCTTCACTCTCAAGGTGCTCACTCACCTTGACCCTCAGACACCTGTGTGCCTGAGAGGAGCGTGTTAGTCCAGGAGCGCCGCGGCCTGTCGGCGAGGCTGTGGACACACCTGCTCCCCGGCGGCCGCTCTGGTTTATCATCCATAGACATGAGAACTCCTGCTGAGCCTCGTTTCTCTTCTCCACGCTCTGGTAGAAAAACGCCCTCCAGTGGACGAAAGCCACGTCGGAGTCAGAGACGCCGGGCGAGTCGACCAGCGGCGCCGCCGCCTCGGCTTCCAGCAGCGCGGCGGCGGCGTCCTCGGTCGACGCCGGCGAGCAGGAAAGCTGCGACTCCACGGAGATCACCGCCAGTGGAGACAACGACGGTGAGGCCACACCTACGGGCGGGGGGGGGGGGGGGGGGCACGGGGCACGCCTACCTGCTCCCCACCTGTGTCTTCATGCTTCTGGTTTCTCACCAGACAAAAAGTTATGGCATCAGGGACATCTAACGCCCTCATGCCTGGGTTCATAACATTTATAATATATATATTTATTTATATAAATTTATATAAATATATATATATATATATATATATATATATATATATATTTATTTATTTATTTATATATTCGTGACATCCCCCGTCGGCTCACAGCTGGGTGACTTCACCTCTAGTCCGTCTCTTCAGCTCCACTCCAGCAGCGGAGTAGCTCAACTCTGATTGGCTCTCACAACTTGGCGTCGGGACAATATTTCAACTTGAGGCGGAAAAAGTCAAATCTATCGCGTTGCGCAATTCTCGTCCTTCACATTGACTTTGTGTGCGTTGACTTCATGACTTCTACTCGCATACACATCCTCACGGCTGTGACTGCAGCTCCTCACGACGAGTTCAATGCCTCCTCCCCCTCCCCCCCTCCTCCTCCTCCCCTCCCCCTCCTCCTCCCCCTCCTCTGTACTGTAACCGTGTCTCTCTGTGAAGCCTCGGTGGACGAGAGCTCGTCCAGCGCCTCCTGCTCCGCGGAGCCCCCCCCCCCGCCCCCCTCTCAGCCCCAGACCCGCCTCAGCAGGGCGGCGGGCCTCCAGGGCCGCACAGAGAGCCAGCAGCAGCAGACCCAACACGCCCAGCACGCCCAGACCCGGCTGAGCCGCTCCAGACAGGTGAGCAGCGCCGCGGGGCGATGGGTGGAGTGGCGGGCTGAGCGGCGCCGGGTATCCGTGTGGTCACATGTCCCCCCCCCCTATGTCCTGCAGTCGGGGCGGCAGAGGAAGAAAGCCGTGATGATGCCTCGCGTGGTCCTCACGCCGCTGAAGGTCAACGGGGAGCACGTCCCCTCAGGTGAGGCCTCCAGAACATCCCGCTCCACCGGAGGGCCCTTCAGGAGCTGACGCTCTGGTTCTGGTTCAGGGCCCATGAAGAGGAGTCGGGGGGGCGTGGATGTGGACTTTGAGACTCCGGGCTCCATCCTGGTCAACACCAACATCAGAGCGCTCATCAACGTGAGGACCTTCGCGGCCTTCCCCTCGCACTCGCAGCAGCAGCTGCTGCAGCTCCTGCCAGAGGTGGACCGGCAGGTAGGTTCTGTTCCTGAGCGGTGACGTCACAGTACCGACCGCTCAGAACAGTCCAGAGGGAGCAGGAGGACCACTGGGCCGGGGGTCCTTCTGTATGTTAGTCGCGTGAGGCTAACGAGGTTCCTTCTCTCCTTGTGGTCATGCGGTCTGGTCCTCTTCATCCTCGGCCATGTGGTCTCCTCCTCTTCCTCCTCTCGTGGTCGTGCTGCGGTCGGTACCTGATGTCCTCTGGCAGATCGGACCCGACGCCATGGCTCGACTGAGCAGCTCGGCCCTCAACAACGAGTTCTTCACCCACGCCTCCCAGAGCTGGAAGGAGAGGCTGGCCGAGGGTACGTGCTGCTCCTCCTCACCCTCCTCCTCCTCCTCACCCTCCTCCTCCTCACACAGTGCCCGTTGTTAACCCTTGCCTGTGCTCGACTCCTTTAGGGGAGTTCACCCACGAGATGCAGGTCCGCTTCCGCCAGGAAATGGAGAAGGAGAAGAAGGTGGAGGCGTGGAAGGAGAAGTTCTTTGAAGAGTACCACGGGCAAAAGTAAGAGCCGCCGTCTGACAGCGGGGCTCCTCCTCCTGTTCCCAGAGCTCCTCCCTGTGACCTCTAACACATGCTCTGTGCTCTGTGCTCTGTGCTCTGCAGGTCTGGTCTGACCCGAGAGGAGTCCCTGAAGCTCACCATGAGCGAGGCGGGCGAGGCGGCGGCCGGCGAGGCGGCAGCGGCGGCCTCCGGCGCCCCCAAGAGGCGGAGCGTGGGCCGGAGGAGGAGAGACGGCCGCATGAGGAGGCGCACGCGGGCCGACCTGCGGCGGGCACGCCGGACCCTCTGCAAGGCCACGCCCCCGGCGCCGCAATCTGCGGACGCGGCCGACGCCCCGGACAGCCCGACGGCCTCCGTCGGCTCGCCCGGGTCCGACGCCGCCGCCGGGGAGGCGGAGCTACAGGCGGAGGCCGGCGTGGAGCTGCAGGCGGAGAGCGCCGCCGCGGAGCCCCCCGCCACACCAGAGCCCGTCACGGTGCCAGAGCCCACCCCCACCCCCACCCGCACCCCCACCCCCACCCCCACCCCCACACCTACACCCACACCCACGACACCTACACCATTACCTACTACACCTACTGCTGCTACACCTAACGCTGCTGCTGCTGCTACCGCTACTCCCACTGTAACTCCCACCCCCACACCCACACCCACCCCACCCCCACCCCACACCCACCCCACCCCCACCCCACCCCCACACCCACACCCACACCTACACCCACACCTACACCTACACCCAGCCCCTCCCACAGCCCCGCCCACAGCCCCTCCCCCAGTCCCGCCTCCATCAGCGCCAACGAGGACCCTGAGGACCCGGACGCCGCGGCCCGCCTGCTCCCAGAAGAGGTTCCCCCGGTACTGGCGTCCACCTCCTCGCCGTCTTCTTCTTCCTCCTCCTCCTCCTCTTCCTCATCCTCCTCCTCCTCCTCCTCTTCTTCGTCCGCCTCCTCTCCGGTGTCCTCCCCCTCCTCGCCGTCTGGCGGGCAGGGAGCGTTCGCCGCCGGCCTGGACTCCTCTTCGTCCTCCTCGGCGTCCTCCTCCGGCGCCGCCGTCGCCGCCGACCCGCTGGACGACGCCGCCTCCGCCGTCACCTCCGTCACCTCCGTCACCGCCACCAGCAGCCGCGACAGCAGCCCCTCCGCCAGCCCGGCCTCCGCCGCGCCGCCCACCGCCCAGCCCAAGGAGCAGAAGAGGCGTCCCGACGAGACGCCGGCCTTCGCCAGCTTCCCCGAGAAGAGGCCGCGGCTTGACGAGCGCCAGTCCTTTCGTACCTCAATCGACGGCGTCCGCGCCGAGAAGCCGCAGCCGAGCGCCGAGGAGCCCAAGGTGCCGCCCATCCGGGTAAGACGCGGCGCGGTTGAATTGTTCAATTCAGTTTATTTGTAGAGCCCAGTTTCACAAATTATAAATTTGTCTCGGAATGCTTTACAATCTGTACACATAGACATCCTGACCTTTGACCTCCGACCTCACATGGATCAGGAACAACTCCCAAATAACCCTTCATGTGGAAAAGGGAAGAACCCTTCAGGAGAGAACAGAGGAGGATCCTCTCCAGGTGGACAGAACAATAGATGTCATGTGACCAGAAGACAGATTTAGAGTTAAAATACATTCAAGGAATCTGACAGAGTTTATCAATAGTTCATATTTAGGCATATTCCACCATGGATAGTTTGGAGACCTCAACCATCCATCAGGAGATGGAGGCAGAGAGGAGGAGTGGGCGGAGTCCCAGCAGGGCAGCGGCACAGCTGGTGGCAGGAACTCACGATCCAACCATCGATGGTCTTTTCTTAGTTTAGTGAGAACACGAGCTGCAGCATTCTGGATCAACTGGAGGGACCTAAGAGACTTATAGAGCAGCCTGATCATAAGGAGTTGACCTAAGAGACTTATAGAGCAGCCTGATCATAAGGAGTTGACCTAAGAGACTTATAGAGCAGCCTGATAATAAGGAGTTGACCTTAGAGACTTATAGAGCAGCCTGACAATAAGGAGTTGACCTAAGAGACTTATAGAGCAGCCTGATAATATGGAGTTGACCTAAGAGACTTATAGAGCAGCCTGATAATAAGGAGTTGCAGTAATCCAGTCTCGAAGTAACGAACGCGTGAACCAATTTTTCTGCATCTTTTTGAGACAAGATGTGCCTGATTTTTGAAATATTACGTAGATGGAAGAATGCAGTCCTTGAGATTTGCTTTATGTGGAGTTAAAGGACAAGTCCCGATCAAAGATAACAGAGATTCTTTACAGTGGTGTTGATGCTAGAGTAATGCCATCTACAGAAACCACATCACCAGATAATTGATCTCTGAGGTGCTCACAGTAGAATTACTTCGGTTTTGTCTGAGTTTAACATCAAGAAGTTGCCGGTCATCCATGTTTTTATGTCACTAAGACATCTTGAATTTTAGTGAGTTGGTTAGTCTCCTCTGGATTTATCGATAGATATAGTTGAGTATCATCTGCATAACAATGAAAGTTTATAGTGTTTCCTGATAATATTGCCCAAAGGAAGCATGTATAAGGTAAATAGAATTGGTCCAAGCACAGAACCTTGTGGAACTCCGTGACTAACGTTGGTGGTCATCGAGGCTTCATCGTTTACAAATACAAACTGAGATCCATCTGATAAATAGGATTTAAACACTAAGGTCTACCAAGACCAGTACAGAGAGGAGTCCTCTATCAGCACTAAGGTCTAACAAGACCAGTACAGAGAGGAGTCCTCTATCAGCACTAAGGTCTAACAAGACCAGTACAGAGAGGAGTCCTCTATCAGCACTAAGGTCTAACAAGACCAGTACAGAGAGGAGTCCTCTATCAGCACTAAGGTCTAACAAGACCAGTACAGAGAGGAGTCCTCTATCAGCACTAAGGTCTAACAAGACCAGTACAGAGAGAAGTCCTTTATCTGCTGCCATTAAGAGGTCATTGGTAATCTTCACCAGTGCTGTCTCTGTGCTGTGGTGTTTTCTAAATCCTGACTGAAACTCTTCAAATAAACTATTCTGATGTAGAAAGTCACACAACTGATTTGCGACCACTTTCTCAAGGATCTTAGAGAGGAAGGGGAGGTTAGAGATCGGTCTGTAGTTAGCCAACACCTCTGGATCCAGAGTGGGCTTCTTCAGGAGAGGTTTAATTACAGCTACTTTGAAGGAATGTGGTACGTGGCCTGTTAACAAAGACACATTGATAATATCCAAAAGAGAGCTGCCAATTAAAGGCAAAACGTCTTTAAGCAGCCTAGTCGGGATAGGGTCCAAGAGACAGGTAGACAGGGTCCAAGAGACAGGTAGACAGGGTCCAAGAGACAGGTAGACGGGGTCTAGAGACGGGTAGACGGGGTCTAGAGACGGGTAGACGGGGTCTAGAGACAGGTAGACGGGGTCTAGAGACAGGTAGACGGGGTCCAAGAGACAGGTAGACGGGGTCTAGAGACAGGTAGACGGGGTCTAGAGACAGGTAGACGTGTTAGAAGTAGAAACCATTGAAGATAATTGGTCACGGTTGATGGAGAAAAGCCATCTAAATATACACCAGGACATACAGGGGTTTCCAAAGCCATTCCACTTGAGGACAGATCTCTGGTTAAGGGCAAGAGATTATTAATCTTGTCCCTAATAGTTAAAATCTTCTCATTAAAGAAGTTCATGAAGTCATTACTCCTGAGGTCTAGAGGAATACTGGGCTCCACAGAGCTGTGACTCTCTGTCAGCCTGGCTACAGCTAAAGAGAAACCTAGCTTGTTCTTCTTCTCTGTTACTGATGAGTCATATTCTGCTCTGGCATTGCGGAGGGCCTTCTTAGGAGTTTTAAGACTATCTTGCCAAACTTGAGTCTCTGTTTGGCGAGCCGACCTCTGACCTCTGACCCCTCTGCTTTGTCTCCCAGATCCAACTGTCCAGAATCAAGCCGCCCTGGGTCAAAGGTCACCCCACCTACCAGATCTGCCCCCGCATCGTGCCCCCCGGCGAAGGCTCGCGGCGGGCGGGGACGGGGGGGGCGCGCACCTTGGCGGACATCAAAGCCCGGGCCCAGCAGGCCCGCGCCCAGCGGGAGGCCGCTGCTGCTGCTGCAGCCGCTGGCGAGGGGGCAGGGCCGGCGGCCGGCGGCCGGCTGCGGCCTCCTGCTGGGCTACCGGATAGCAGCAACGGACGACGAGCGCGAGAGCACCCGGGCCCCGTCGAGCCCGGAGGAGGAGGAGGAGGAGGAGGAGGGCCGGGAGGAGGGGGAGGTGGAAGAAGGGGAGGTGCTGGGCTGGAGGAGGCGGGACCGGCTGCAGGCGCGGATCCGCCTGGAGCACAACTACAGCGCCGCCCCGTAGCGGCGCCGGAGGAACCCACTTCGGCCGTGGAGCTCCCGGAGGAGGCGGCGCCCGTGCCGAAGCCGGAGGCGCCCGAGGCCGCCGCCCCGCGTTCCGAGAAGGCGCCCCTCGCTCCGACCTCCATCCCCGACTCGCTGCCCCGCTTCGGGGCGCAGGGCGTGGACGTCATCCAGACGCTGGCCAGAGAGGTCCAGGGGAAGGAGGCGGGGCCGGGCGGCGTGATCCAGCACGGCTCCTACCATGTGGAGGCCCAGGAGGCGGCCCCCCGCCAGGCCGCCTCCCCCCGACACAAGAAGGAGGACGAGGCGACGCACAGCGACTCCACGGAGACGGCGTCGGACTGCGAGAACGACCTCCCGGAGGACGAGCCGCCGCCGGCCCACGAGGACTGGGCCCTGCGGGGGGGCGGAGCCAAGAGGAACGGCCCGCCCGTCATCCGCGGCCCGCCTCCCCAGAACCAGCAGCCAGTCATCCAGGCCCACGTGTCCGCCGGCCGCCTCGGGCAGACCGTCATTCAGCCCTGCTTCCCCAACGGCCTGACCCCATACCAGAACCGCCACGGGCTGCGGGACGCCGCCGCCGCCGTCAAGGCGGAGCCCGGAGAGGACCCGGTCTCCAGGGAGGGGCCCGTCGAAGAGGAGGCGCGCTCGAAACCCAAGAGGCCGGGCGGCGCCGCCAGGCCCGTGTCCAGCGTGGAGGCCAACAACCCGCTGGTCACCCAGCTGCTGCAGGGCAGCCTGGCGCTGGAGGCGGTGCTGCCCCCGCACGCCGCCAACCGGCTGGAGATCAGCCGCCCGCCACGTGGCGTGGCGGCGGCGGCCCGGACCCCGGGGCACCGCGGCCGGCTCGAGGCCCCGCCTCCCGGCCCGGACCTGGGCGTGGCCTCCGGCCCGGCGTCCTATGTGAAGGAGGCGCCGCAGTACAAGTCGCAGCAGGCTCCCGGAGCGGTGCCGGTCATCACCTCCCTGCCCCCTCCTCCTCCTCCTCCTCCTCCTCCTCCTCCTCCTCCTCCAGGAGTAAGCCGGACCTCGAGTCTGCAGCCGCACAGAACGCTCTCGGCGCCACGCCGCCCCCGGGGGTCGCTCCAGCCCACCGGCCCACGCCCAACGGCCCCTCCCCCTCCTGTGCGGACCCGTGTCCCCCGGAGGTGGCGCCGACCATCAAGATCAACTGGCGGCCCTCGCTGCCTCAGCCCCGCCTCCCGCACCACGTGGCGCCCGCCGCCACGGTGAAGATCGAGGCGGGCGCGCGGCCGCCCTGCCAAGCGCTCGCCAAGTCGTGCCCCGTCAAACCGCGGGCCGCCAAAAAGGAGGCGGGCGGCCCGGGGGACGGCTACCTGAGCGGGGGGGCGATGGAGGGCCTCCTCAACATGGAGATGACTTTGGCCCGCATGGCGAAGAAGGAGCACGCCAAGGCGTCCTACTCCTCCTGCGGCTCGCCCTCCTCGCCCGCTCCCTCCGCGCTCCCCTTCCAGCTGTACGGCAAGTTCCCCAAGCACGGCGGCGTGGGCGGCGTGAGCTACACCGCCAACGTGTCCGTGATGGACAACGGCGGCTTCTCCCGCAGCGTGGCGGACGGCGTGCTGCAGCTGCGGCCGCGCCTGACCTCCGGCCAGACCACGCTGAGCATCCAGGCCTTCACGGACGGCTCGGCGGACGAGGTGGCGCTCAAGTGCTCGTGCCGCCTCAAAGCCATGATCATGTGCCAGGGCTGCGGCGCCTTCTGCCACGACGACTGCATCGGGCCCTCCAAGCTGTGCGTGTCGTGCCTGGTGGTGAGGTAGTGGGCGGAGCCTGTACAGTAGCAGAGTGGACTGGGAGGAGGGGGCGGAGCCTTGTATAATATAAGTGGTCTGTATTTTTGTTGTTGCAGATTTTCAGATTTTTTTTTTTTAGCTGTACTTATATATTAATATTATTATCATTATTATTATTATTATTGTGAATTTGGGGCATGGTTGATTGTAAATTGTGCCTTTTTTTTGTTTTGTTTCCTCAAAAACATTTACCTCATGTTCTCTCCCTCCGGCCGTCATCTCTCGGTGGGTGTCATTGTTTTGGTTCCTCGGCAAACCGAGACGTGTTGTTGTCTCTTTGCGCAAAGAAGTATTTTTTTAACCATTAAAATGAGTAAATGACAAAGTTCACCGGTTGATTTCACTTATTTCATCTTACTACACGCCCTCTAGTGGAGGAATATGGTACTACACGCCCTCTAGTGGGGTAACATGGTACCACACGCCCTCTAGTGGAGTAACATGGTACCACACGCCCTCTAGTGGGGTAACATGGTACCACACGCCCTCTAGTGGAGTAACATGGTACCACACGCCCTCTAGTGGGGTAACATGGTACCACACGCCCTCCAGTGGAGGAATATGGAACCACACGCCCTCCAGTTGAGTAATATGGTACTACAAGCTCTAGTGGAGTAATATGGTACTTCACGCCTTCTAGTGGGGTAATATGGTCAAGGCTTTACCACCAATGAGGTGTCCTGTAGACACTCTATGGGCGGGACCTGCCTACCTCCTGTCAGCCTGTTGGTCCAATCGACGGCCTCGTGTGAGCCAATCACTGCAGTCCAATCGTGACGTCAGGATGAGCTATCTTCAAAGAGCCAGGGCCCGCCTGGTGGAGACTGAGCCGCCGTGTACACAGTGTTGTGTTGTTGTTGTTGATGTATTATCAATTATATGTTGTATGATTTACCCCGTTTAACTTTATTATTGTTTATGACACTAGTGAGAGCCTTAAGAAGCCCTTTGGTCTTTCTTTTCTCAGCTGCACTGTGACTCATGTATGAGACTTTTAATAATGTTACATTTGTGCTGTTTTTCTTTTATAGTAGGAATAAATAAATACGATTAATTAATATCCCCCAAATTAATAACCAGATGAAACAAAGTAAAATAAACAGCATCAGTCGTTTAGTCCGTGTTCAGCTTGAGGTGAGGGCGCCCTCTGGTGGCCGGAGGCGGGATGACTCCTCCCGCTCTTACAGTCAGGAGTCATACCGCCCTCTGGTGGCCGGAGGCGGGATGACTCCTCCCGCTCTTACAGGAGGAGTCATACCGCCCTCTGGTGGCCGGAGGCGGGATGACTCTCAGGATATCCCCTTGATGTCAAACTCACGATATTTATATTCAGAGCTCCTCGTGAAGAGACATCCGTGACCATCATCACCAGAATTATTCTTCTTCTTCTTCTTCTTCTTCTTCTTCTTCTTCTTCTTCTTCTTCTTCTTCTCCTTCACCTCCTCCTTCACCTTTTTCTTGATGCATTATATCCCATAATTGTAGTAAACTATGAATGTGTTATATATATTTTATATAACTTTTTCATTCTTAATAGTTCCCGTGTCTCTGGGGTTCAGTTAATTAAATGTAGTTCTTTATGGTTCTCCTCCTCTCCTCCTCTTCTCCTGATTAGTTGAGTGTAAACTATATTAAAAAAAACTTTATTAGTGTGTGAACATGTGAACAACACGTGGCGCATGTGGAACAACTTTATTCTTCTTATAACTTAAAGACTAATCCATACACGGCCATCACACACAGACGATACAAAATAAATATCACCATCACTTTGTTCTTCATCACCAAATAAATACCAACATGTGGAGCTCATCTTGTATTGCAATGTACTCAAAATAGTTTGTGAAAATAAAAAGGGAAATCATATAAACCGAAGCACCCAAAAAAAAAAAATCTTTAGAAAATGATTAAAAAACTTTCAGTTACAAAATATTTGCACTTAAAAAGATCCCAGTATTTTTTAAATAAATAATAAGATATATAAAACAATTCATAGTTGATATCTTAAAATATTTCCTCTTTGTTCAACAATGCAGAGGAAACACGATTCCTTCTCTTAGCGTTTAAAATCTTCTCAGGTAGCATTTATAAATAAAAAATAAATAATAATAAATATATAATTAATAATAAATAGGCATACATAAAAAAAAGAATACAGTAGACATGAATGAATAAGTTATTAAAACAACATTTTGCAAAGGATTTAAATAGTTACACAGCAATAGTAAGAATGGATCTACCACTAGTCCTCATATAGAATACTATCGACATTATTAATGGAGATGGATATGTTCACTAACTAAGAGTCTGACCTCTGACCCCTGACCTCCAGACGCCCGGCTCACGTCCTCATGAAGCAACATGCAAACAAACGATGACGACCACACGACCACGACCCCGAGTACGGACGCTAGCTAAAGGGTGGAAAGAAAAATGGGTGTGGCCACTGTGATGCCCCCCCCTGGCCTCTAACCGTCACACCTCTATGCCCCCCCCCCTTGACCTCATGGCTGTCACACCTCCATGCCCCCCCCCCCTTGACCTCATGGCTGTCACACTTTAATGCCCCCCTGGCCTCCTGTCTGTCACACCTCGATGCCCCGCCCCCCATGCCTCCTGTCCGTCACACCTCGATGCCCGCCCCCCATGCCTCCTGTCCGTCACACCTCGATGCGCCGCCCCCCATGCCTCCTGTCCGTCACACCTCGATGCCCCGCCCCCATGCCTCCTGTCCGTCACACCTCGATGCCCCGCCCCCATGCCTCCTGTCCGTCACACCTCGATGCCCCGCCCCCCCCCTGCCTCCTGTCCGTCACACCTCGATGCCCCGCCCCCCCCATGCCTCCTGTCCGTCACACCTCGATGCCCCGCCCCCCCCATGCCTCCTGTCCGTCACACCTCGATGCCCTTCACCGCCTGGTTGATGGACTCCAGCAGGGCCCGGTTCTCGGGGTTCTGGTAGCAGTCCTTGTTGGTGAACATGTGGGTCAGCGTGTCCACGTAGCCGTCGAAGTTCTGCTCGGACAGCGCCTCCTGCTGGACACACGAGGTCAGAGGTGAGGCCGGGTGAGGGCCGAGAGGACGAGTGTGAGGGGTCAACCTGCTGGTACCCGGTCCCTACTATCCCTATGTGTCTCTGTGTGTCTCTGTGTGTCCCTGTGTGTCCCTGTGTGTCCCTGTGTGTCTCTGTGTGTCTCTGTGTGTCCCTGTGTGTCCCTGTGTGTCTCTGTGTGTCCCTGTGTGTCCCTGTGTGTCCCTGTGTGTCCCTGTGTGTCCCTGTGTGTCCCTGTGTGTCTCTGTGTGTCCCTGTGTGTCCCTGTGTGTCCCTGTGTGTCCCTGTGTGTCTCTGTGTGTCCCTGTGTGTCCCTGTGTGTCCCTGTGTGTCTCTGTGTGTCCCTGTGTGTCTCTGTGTGTCCCTGTGTGTCCCTGTGTGTCCCTGTGTGTCCCTGTGTGTCCCTGTGTGTCTCTGTGTGTCCCTGTGTGTCCCTGTGTGTCCCTGTGTGTCTCTGTGTGTCCCTGTGTGTCCCTGTGTGTGTCCCTGTGTGTCCCTGTGTGTCTCTGTGTGTCCCTGTGTGTCTCTGTGTGTCCCTGTGTGTCCCTGTGTGTCCCTGTGTGTCCCTGTGTGTCCCTGTGTGTCCCTGTGTGTCCCTGTGTGTCCCTGTGTGTCCCTGTGTGTCTCTCTGTGTCCCTGTGTGTCCCTGTGTGTCCCTGTGTGTACCTGTGTGTGTGTCCCTGTGTGTCTCTGTGTGTCCCTGTGTGTCCCTGTGTGTCTCTGTGTGTCCCTGTGTGTCCCTGTGTGTCCCTGTGTGTCCCTGTGTGTCTCTGTGTGTCCCTGTGTGTCTCTGTGTGTCTCTGTGTGTCCCTGTGTGTCTCTGTGTGTCTCTGTGTGTCCCTGTGTGTCCCTGTGTGTCTCTGTGTGTCCCTGTGTGTCCCTGTGTGTCTCTGTGTGTCTCTGTGTGTCCCTGTGTGTCTCTGTGTGTTCTGTGTGTCCCTGTGTGTCTCTGTGTGTCCTGTGTGTGTCCTGTGTGTCCCTGTGTGTCCCTGTGTGTCTCTGTGTGTCCTGTGTGTCCCTGTGTGTCCCTGTGTCCTGTGTCCCTGTGTGTCTGTGTGTCCTGTGTGTCCCTGTGTGTCCCTGTGTGTCCTGTGTGTCCCTGTGTGTCCCTGTGTGTCACTGTGTGACACTGTGTGTCTCTGTGTGTCCCTGTGTGTCTCTGTGTGTCCCTGTGTGTCCCTGTGTGTCCCTGTGTGTCCCTGTGTGTCTCTGTGTGTCCCTGTGTGTCCCTGTGTGTCCCTGTGTGTCCCTGTGTGTCCCTGTGTGTCCCTGTGTGTCCCTGTGTGTCCTGTGTGTCCCTGTGTGTCCCTGTGTGTCTCTCTGTGTCCCTGTGTGTCCCTGTGTGTCCCTGTGTGTCCCTGTGTGTCCCTGTGTGTCTCTCTGTGTCCCTGTGTGTCTCTGTGTGTCTCTCTGTGTCCTGTGTGTCCCT
>CM070097.1:23804026-23821526 GCA_036178185.1 Liparis tanakae
CTAGCTTAAACATGGTTATAATGGCTAATTTATTATTTCCTGGCCTACTTTTATGAATGCCAGACTTGTAATCAACGTTCCGGTGCTACTCTGAGTTACGGCTGCTCTTTTATTCACCGGCCTCCTCGTGTTCAGGGGGCCGGTGACGGTCTCCCCGTCCAGACTGACGCTGTTCTGCTCGGCGGGATCACGTGGTCACACAGGCCACGCCTCCGCTGTCAAGGTTAAATGTGATTGGCTCGTAACCTGCTGACAGGCGGAGTCACCTGAGAAGTTCACAACAATCGTTGTTTTTATTTCAATCGGCTCAGGCACCAGAAAGGAGCCCCGACATGTGCGCTGCGTTTCGGTCCGGGTAACACCGGATGTGTTGGAACCGGTTCCCGGTACCCAACCCTAGCCGCGGCGCGGTACCTGCGGTGCGTCAGGAAGCTGCCGTTGGCGTGGCCCGAGCCGTCGCAGCCCGGCGTGGGGCAGGTGGGGCCCTCGGTCTTGAAGGCCTTCCAGGAGAAGGGGGTCCCGTTCAGGAGGCCCTCCTTCTGGCGGCGGGCGGCCAGCGGGCAGCCGTAGGCGCTGCGGTGCGTGGCGTACTTCCCACTGATGTGACCCAGGCTGTCGCAGCCGGGCACCGGACACCTGGGGGGGGCATGGGTTGGACCTGAGGCTCCTTCTATACAACCCGTCTGGGGTAAGTATGTAAGTATGTAAGAAAGTAAGTATGCAAGTATGTAAGTATATATAGAAGAGGCTCCTCCCCCCTGGGGCCTCTTCTATACGACCCGTCTGGGGTAAGTATGTAAGTAAGTACATAAATAAGAAAGTAAGTATGTAAGTATGCAAGTATGTAAGTATGTATAGAAGAGGCTCCTCCCCCTGGGGCCTCTTCTATACGACCCGTCTGGGGTAAGTATGTAAGTAAGTAAGTAAATAAATAAATAAGAAAGTAAGTATGTAAGTATGTAAGTATGCAAGTATGCAAGTATGTATAGAAGAGGCTCCTCCCCCTGGGGCCTCTTCTATACGACCCGTCTGGGGTAAGTATGTAAGTAAGTAAGTAAATAAATAAATAAGAAAGTAAGTATGTATGTATGTAAGTATGCAAGTATGTATAGAAGAGGCTCCTCCCCCTGGGGCCTCTTCTATACGACCCGTCTGGGGTAAGTATGTAAGTAAGTAAATAAATAATAATAATAAATTAAAGCTGCAAGCAGCATCGAACGGGTCCTCGTTCCTGCTTCGCACGTCGGGGGTGGCGGCCGGTCGCCGGCCCCGTCGGCCGAGAACGCATGACCGCCGTTCTGGCGTTTGACCGTTTGTCACGCGACCCTGATTTTACTTTGCAAGTGGGTGGCGCTTTGACTCTGAGTGAAAAAAGGCTTGTTGAGATCCTCAGGCCGTGAATTTTATGAAGCAGGAGAAGTTTGGAGTATATTCGAATGTGATACTTTTGAGGCTGATTTGCTTTGGCCACTCGGTGGCGCTATGGCTAGAATTTAAAATTAGCATATGGATGTCTTCATGGTCAATATGAGATGACATACGAGGAATACGGAGCAGATTGGATAATGCCTGGCCGAGTTACAGCAAATTACATGTTAATGGCGAATGGCGTTTCTGTGCCGGTCCGGCAAACGCACATAGTTGAATATTTTTTAAATCCTTCAAATATTTTTCAAGACAAAGGTCTCAAGACTATACTGGCCAAGTTTGGAAAGAATTGGGTTTAAGCTCTAGGAGGAGTTAACGGTTTTACAACCCCTAAAAACATGAAAAAAGGCATATATTGAGGGATTGATTGTAGCGCCCCCTAATGTTCAAATATTATGAGAAAATCAGGGTAGGTTAAAGTTATCCTTGTGGACATGGGCTACCAATTTCGTGAAGATAGTCAAAGTGATTTGGAAGTTAGGTGTCTTTACATATTAGAACACACCCCTTGGATGTTCAATGGTCCATATCTTCTGCAAACAATGACATATCAACAATCTTTCAAAGATTCCGGATGGCATTGAACCAATAATGAACCACGGCAAGTTGTGTATGATTCAGAACAAAAGTTTAGGAGAAGTTGAAATAAATGTGTTTTTTACAAAATTCAAAATGGCGGAAAATCTAAGTAGGCGGAGCCTATGTTACGCATGAGTACTTTTTGTAGAGCAGGTCCAAGCGGACATGTATGCTGACTTTCAAGGCAATTGGCCTTTGTAAGAAAATAATTTGGCCTTTTATAAAGGAGATACAGTCTAGGGGGCGCTATAGTGCCATATTGGTGGTTTAGAGCATAGTCCCAAGAGACTTTTCTTTTTGTATACATGTGTATACAGAGCCAAATTACCATTCGAAGCATTCAAATCATATGGAGTAACTACATATTTGACTTTAATTGTGTGTGCTGAATTTAGTGACGTTTCGAGCATGTTTAGTCCCTCCAAAGCCCCTTTGTTGTTTGACGCGAAGAATGGGTTGCAACGGCAACATTGTTGGACGAAACATAAAATGCTTCGTCTTCTGTTATCATGAAAGTCTACCCTTCATGTGGAACACATTTGATGTTGATCTGATTTACCTTCCAAGAGAAGGAAGACAAAGAAAGAAATGTTTTTGTTCCCGCTACCAGTAGGTGGCGCTACCACTAAAATAAAAAATTAGACTGCACATGTCTTCAGGCCTGGAGTGTCATCACACATGTGGAGTTTAGAACATATCTGATGATGTGGAGTCGAGTTACATCGGTTTATTCCTTTACGGTGAAGGATCAATGTTTGCCGATGGAGAGACTTCAACGTGTCGCTACGAGCTTCACAGGGAAGCATCAACAAGGTCTTGGGTTTATTCTGGTACATTTTGAGAGGGATCTGAATAATCTGTGAGGAGAAGGGTATAAAAGTAGAAAAAAGTAACTTCCTGTTGCCATTAGGTGGCGCTAAGACCATATTTAAAAATTAGCATATGGATATCTTCGGGGTCAGTATGTGATGACATACGAGGAATACGGAGCAGATTGGATAATGTATGGCTGAGTTACATAAATTTACATGATAATGGCGAATGGCGTTAATTTGCCGGTCCGGAAAACGCACAAACTTTAATATTTTTTAAATCTTTCAAAGATTTCTCAAGACAAAGGTCTAAAGACCAGACTGGCCTAGTTTGGAAAGAATCGAGTTTACGTTCTATGAGGAGTTAACTGTTTTACAAACCCCCCAAAACGTGAGAAAATAATGTAAAAAAGTCATATATTGAGAGATTGATTGTAGCGCCCCCTAATGTTCAAATATTATGAAAAAATTAGGGTATCTTAAGGGATGTCATGTGAACATAGTCAAGTATTTTGGTGAGGATTGGCCAAGTGATATGAAAGTTAGGTGTCTTTAAATATCAGGCCACACCCCTTGGATGTTCATTGGTCCATATTCTCTGAACGCAATGAGATGTCAACAATCTTTGAAAGATTTTTGATTGCATTGAAACACTAATTAACCACGACAAGTCGTGTAGAAATCTCAACTATCGTTTGGGAGGAGTTGAGAAGAATGTGTTTTTCACAAAATTGAAAATGGCGGAAAATGAAAGTGGGCGGAGCTTATGGTCATAATGTAATTTCTTTTAGAGCAGGTCATCGGGGGAAAATAACGTGGCCGTTTGAAAACGAATATAGTCTAGGGGGCGCTATTGAGCCATATTGCCATTCTGAAGCATTCAAATCATATCAGGTAACTACTGTGACTTTAAATACGTGCGCTAAGTTTAGTTACGTTTCAAGCATTGTAAGTCCCTATAAAGCCCCTTCGTTGTTTGACGCGAAGAATGGGTTGCCACGGCAACAGTGTTGGACAAAACATAAAATGCTTCGTCTTCTGGCATCATAAAAGTCTAACCTTCATGTGTAACACATTTCTGACCTGTGAACCAAATCTCAAGTCAATCGGTCATCGGGGGAAGAAATGTAAATTAATTGAAAAAAACATTTTTTGTAGGGGGCGCTACAGAGCCATTTCTTTATGAACTTATATGAAAACTCAATAATCTCAAAATTTTCACCAGTCTGCTTGTGCATGTGGAATTTCAGTCTGCTGGGGCGTACGGGGTGCGGCCAGACGAGGTTTGTTTGGCGAGAATAATAAAAAAAAAATAATAATAATAATAATCAATGTCAATAACAATAGGTTCCTCTACGAGGCTCCTCCCCCTGGGGCCTCTTCTATACGACCAGGCGGGTCCACCTGAGACGCTTCATCGCGTGAACGTCCATAACAGAGTTCATTAAACTTCTTCATCCACGTTCACAGACCCCGGTACGTCATATTGTTCTAATGTTACGTCGCGCTCGCTCTCAGGAGCCAATCAGCTGCCGGCGCTCACCTCAACAGCTCCGAGTCCTCCTTGTCGTCCTTGGTGGGGGTTAATTTGACTCCGCCCTTCTTGGCTCGAGGGCATCCGGAGAGGCTAGAGGGGAGGAACCGAGAGGACCGATCACAGAGCCCGTCTGCGCAGACACAGGCTGCAGCAGACCGAACCGTCTGCGCAGACACAGGCTGCATGCGGCCCAGACCCGTCTGCGCAGACACAGGCTGCATGCGGCCCAGACCCGTCTGCGCAGACACAGGCTGCAGCAGACCGGACCGTCTGCGCAGACACAGGCTGCATGCGGCCCGGCGGAGCTCCTACCTGCGGTGCGAGGCGTAGTTCCCCGTGATGTGGCCCGACCCGTCGCAGCCCGGCGTGGGACACCTGAGAACACACAGACGGCCCGTCACTCGTCACGCGGCGCCACCGCCGAGCGAGCGGCACACAGCAGCTGTTCTCTAAGCAGTCTGGGCTCATGGTGGGTCGTTCTGATTGGTGCTTGTTGGACTGAGGCCTGACTGAGCCGGTCTGTGAGAGGAGAGCGCGCTGCAGAGTGCTCAGTGAACATGTTGGAGGTGAGAGGCAGGAGGAAGCACACATACTTTAGTTCAGCTGTGTGGGCAGCCATGAGGGTCCGAAGTGATTTATCAGCAAGAGGACAGCCTGACAGACTGGAAGATAGTTAGAGAGAGAGCGTCAGAAACCAGGCGGGAACAGGACGTCTGAGTATGAGTGAAGGAGAGAGCCAGAACCAGAACTGGACTAGACCAGGACCGGACTGGGCAGCACACACAGGGAGGACAGCAGCTACTGGACCGGTCTGCAGTGTGGAGGAGAGGAGGAGGAATGTGTGTGTGTGTGTGTGTGTGTGTGTGTGTGTGTGTGTGTGGAGAAGGATTGGAAAGGCCTCTCTAGCTCTGATGACATCATCGCTTCATGGTGCTCCTCCCACTGGAGGCCCGGTCTAACGGCCGTGTGTTCCCACGGTAACGTGTGGAGACGCTTCATGTTGCCGCTCAGCAGCTGGACTCACAGACATCAGGTCCACGGAGCCGTGGGCTCAGAGCCAGGCTTAGTTAAGGCTTAGTTAAGGCTTAGTTAGTCTTAGTTAATGTGAGGCTTTGGTTTGACCAGTGGTCCAACACGTCTCTGCTCAGGCCCTGGTGTCTGCGGAGAAGTCTCTGCTCTTAACCACCAGCTTTCCAACTTCCAACATATTGAACTAAACACAGCTGCACATTCGGCCTCCTAGTGGCCGGTCTGAGCATTGCAGTGGCTCTCGGCGCTGGGCGTGTCTCTGAGGCTCGCTGAGCTCGTCCTGCTCGTCCACACAGCAGGACACGGCTGCCGAGTCCTCCGGGAGGGAGGCGGGCCGGAGGCGGGGCCAGAGGCGGGCCGGAGGCGGGGCCAGGGGCGGGGCCAGAGGCTCACGGCCATCGTTCCTTCCAGAGCTTCCACAAACGACTGGAGGAAACGGACCAGACGCGAGCCCCGCCCCCGGCCCTCCCTCCGGCCCGGCCCGGCGGACTCATCAGACCCGTGCGCTGCTCCGCGGACGGCGAGCCGCCCCGTGTGGTCTCGGTGCAGGTCTTACCTTCGGTGGGAGGCGTAGTTGCCCGTGATGTGTCCACTGCCATCGCAGCCCGGGGTGGGACATCTACGGCCAAGACACACACATCAGTCCACTGGGGGACGCTCACACCCCGAGACCGCTAGGCCCACGGGACCTGACCCTGACCTGACCTGACCCTGACCTGACCCATGGGACCTGACCCTGACCTGACCCTGACCTGACCATGACCTGACCTGACCTGACCTGACCCTGACCTGACCCATGGGACCTGACCTGACCCATGGGACCTGACCCTGACCTGACCCTGACCTGACCCTGACCTGACCCATGGGACCTGACCCTGACCCTGACCATGACCTGACCCTGACCTGACCCATGGGACCTGACCCTGACCCTGACCCTGACCTGACCTGACCCTGACCTGACCCTGTGCTGGTGTCTCGGGGCTGGATGGTGGAGCTTAGTGTTCATCACATTTTGGTTTCATTATCTGTAATAATGACTCATATCTGTCCATATTTGGGCTCCTGTATTATTTTAGTTTCACGTTGACATGAATACATCATAACGCGTTGACCTGACTTAGGAGGCCCTGATGCCAGGAGACACTCAGAGACCCCCAGGAGACACTCAGAGACCCCCAGGAGACACTCAGAGACCCCCAGGAGACACTCAGAGACCCCCAGGAGACACTCAGAGACCCCCATAAGACACTCAGAGACCCCCATAAGACACTCAGAGACCCCCAGGAGACACTCAGAGACCCCCAGGAGACACTCAGAGACCCCCAGGAGACACTCAGAGACCCCCATAAGACACTCAGAGACCCCAGAAGACACTCAGAGACCCCAGAAGACACTCAGAGACCCCCAGGAGACACTCAGAGACCCCCAGGAGACACTCAGAGACCCCCAGGAGACACTCAGAGACCCCCAGGAGACACTCAGAGACCCCCAGGAGACACTCAGAGACCCCCAGGAGACACTCAGAGACCCCCAGGAGACACTCAGAGACCTCCAGGAGACACTCAGAGACCCCCAGGAGACACTCAGAGACCTCCATAAGACACTCGGAGACCCCCAGGAGACACTCAGAGACCCCCAGAAGACACTCAGAGACCCCCAGAAGACACTCAGAGACCCCCAGGAGACACTCAGAGACCCCCAGAAGACACTCAGAGACCCCCAGAAGACACTCAGAGACCCCCAGGAGACACTCAGAGACCCCCAGAAGACACTCAGAGACCCCAGAACAACACAATGTCTCCAGTTATTCACAGTAACTCTCATGTGACGTGAACACAGCGTTCAGAGGAAGCACAGCGAGGCTGCAGCGTCATGGTGGACGGGGCTTATTGACTGGTGGACGTCACATGACTGAGACCTCCAGCTCCTGAGACCACGTCTGAAGGTCTGGAGCTCAGTGAGGTTTAGTATTTGTCTCCAGGGGTTTGCAACCATTTAGTTCATGAATGTTCCGTATTAACATTTAACATCTCATGTCACGACGAATCCACATCAACATCAAAACCTCTGAAAGCAGAGCAACGTCTGAGGAGAAAGAGTTCATCACCAGCAACCTTCAGCCATTCAGCTGCTAACCTGACAGCAGCCAATCAGAGGCACAGGAATGTAGAAGGCACCAAGTAGCAGCCAATCAGAGAAATGTGTGGGATGAAATATTGCTGATTGGCTGTGTGCTGAGTGGCTGTGTGCTGAGTGGCTGTGTTCTGATTGGCTGTGTGCTGAGTGGCTGTGTGCTGATTGGCTGTGTGCTGATTGGCTGTGTTCTGATTGGCTGTGTGCTGAGTGGCTGTGTGCTGATTGGCTGTGTGCTGATTGGCTGTGTGCTGATTGGCTGTGTGCTGATTGGCTGTGTGCTGATTGGCTGTGTGCTGATTGGCTGTGTGCTGAGCGTTGTGGCTTACATCAGAATCTCCTTCTTGCTGTCCTTGGGCTGGAACTTGACCTTGAAGCTGCCCGTGGTGACCTCCCCGGGGTACTTCCTGTCCTCCAGGTTCTCCTGGTCCTCTTCCTCTCCGTCAGAAGAGGTGTATGACGGAGCCGTGAACTCCACCTGGAGGAAGACACATGGGGGAAACAAGCGCTGTCATTGGCTCCGCTGGGAGGGGTCTGGTTCTTCTCACCGCGGGGGGGCAGTGTGTACCTCTTCATGGTCTTCCTCTTTCACTCCACTGGACTTGGTGAAGTCCAGAGGCTCCTCCCACTCCGGCTGAGCGTGGCCCTGAGACAGTGCAGCGCCGACGTGTTGAGAGGAAGACGAGGAAGACGACGAAGGCTCCGGAGGCTGCACGCCCTCCTTCTTGGTCTTCTTCATGCTGAGGTCCAACGTGCCGTTCTCGTCCACCTCGATGTCCGACTCCTGGAGGGTCACGTTCACACGCGGTGAGCCGCGTCACAGATGGATATGAATATTTATATACTGTATGTATATGTGTATATATAAATATATATATATATATACATATCGAAATATGTATATATATATGTGTATATACATATATATTTATATATACATATAAATATATGTATATATACATATATTTATATACACATATATAGATATATTTATGTATATATATATATATATATATATATACATATATATATATATATTTATATAGCAATATCACACAACATACAGCGGGTCTACGTGCAGCGGGTCTACGTGAAGCGGGTCTACGTGCAGCGGGTCTACGTGAAGCGGGTCTACGTGCAGCGGGTCTACGTGCAGCGGGTCTACGTGCAGCGGGTCTACGTGAAGCGGGTCTACGTGAAGCGGGTCTACGTGCAGCGGGTCTACGTGCAGCGGGTCTACGTGCAGCGGGTCTACGTGCAGCGGGTCTACGTGCAGCGGGTCTACCTTGGAGCTGGGCTCCCGGGGCTTGGTGCTGATGGTCTCGGGCCTCTCCCAGCAGCGCGTGGACAGGTTGAGGATGGCGGTCGCCGCCATGTGGGCCGCTTCGGCGTCCTGGCTGTAGTCGTAGCTGCTTGAGGACGAGGCGCTCATCGAGAAGCCTCCGGACACGCTGTGGCTGGGGGACGAGGCCTTGGGGAAGGCCTTGGCTGAGGAGGGACACATAGTAAATATATATATATATATATATATATATATATTAAATATATAAATATACAGTTACAGTCACTTCATGCTCCATGTGTAACCACATGTGATCAAACACCTTTAAGGGGCGTGGCTTTAAGGACTACCCAGACACACCTGGAACAGAGCCAATGGGATCACTGAGACACACAACCAATCAGCTTCATCCTCAATGATGTCATCGCTCTACTAGAGACCTTTCAGAGCCTTCAGAGCCTTTATGATTCTTTATTCAATATAGAGTCTCTCAACAGAGTCTTACCCTTAAAGGCCTTGGGGGTCTCACTAGAGTCTTACCCTTGAAGGCCTTGGGGGTCTCACTAGAGTCTTACCCTTGAAGGCCTTGGGGGTCTCACTAGAGTCTTACCCTTGAAGGCCTTGGGGGTCTCACTAGAGTCTTACCCTTGAAGGCCTTGGGGGTCTCACTAGAGTCTTACCCTTGAAGGCCTTGGGGGTCTCACTAGAGTCTTACCCTTGAAGGCCTTGGGGGTCTCACTAGAGTCTTACCCTTGAAGGCCTTGGGGGTCTCACTAGAGTCTTACCCTTGAAGGCCTTGGGGGTCTCACTAGAGTCTTACCCTTGAAGGCCTTGGGGTCTCACTAGAGTCTTACCCTTGAAGGCCTTGGGGGTCTCACTAGAGTCTTACCCTTGAAGGCCTTGGGGGTCTCACTAGAGTCTTACCCTTGAAGGCCTTGGGGGTCTCACTAGAGTCTTACCCTTGAAGGCCTTGGGGGTCTCACTAGAGTCTTACCTTTGAAGGCCTTGGGGGCCCCCTCGGGGGTCTTGGGGATCAGCATCCTCTTGCCGAACACCTGCACGTCGAAGCTGGCGTAGTCGAAGGACACCTTGGAGTACTTCTCCAGCTCCTTGGCCAGGTTGGCCCTCGGCGTGGTGGTGACGGCGGTGGGCCGGTAGCTGCCGTACTGAGGGATCTCCAGCTGCTTCACGAAGCACATGGGCCTGAGGGGGAGGAGTCAGGGTCACGTGACGCGGCCAGACAGGGTCACGTGACCCGGTCTGCGGGACTCACCTGAGGACCCGGTCTGAGTTGGAGGAGGGCTCGCTGGGCGCCGCCTGCAGCAGGACCTGCTTGTCCTGGGTCTTGTTGAGCTTGGAGGCTGCAGCGATGGGACAGCCGGACAGGCTGAGGGGACACGGGGGACACACAGGGGGACACAGGGATACAGAGGGGGACATGGGGGACACACAGGGGGACACATGGGAACATAGGGGGACACGGGGGACACACAGGGGGACACAGGGATACAGAGGGGGACACATGGGGGACACGGGGGACACACAGGGGGACACAGGGATACAAAGGGGGACACAGGGGACACACAGGGGGACATAGGGGGACCCAGGGACACAGAGGGCGACATGGGGGGGGGACACATGGACACACGGTTACAGGGGACACAGTGGCTATGAGCACTGGCTGGGGGTGTTAGTGCGCCCCCTAGGGGTCAGTGTGTGTTAGTGTATTAGATCCTGCTCTAGATTTAACTCCAAAAGACTAAAAGACTTCAGTGAGACCAGAACTACGAATAACATGATGTCTTTGAACTTATAAACCAATGTGTGTGTGTGTTCAACTGTGTGTATGTTCAACTTTGTGTATGTGTGCTTTATTAACCTGCAGTGTGTGTGTGTGTGTGTGTGTGTGTGTGTGTGTGTGTGTGTATTAACCTGCGGTGTGTGTTGCGGTTACTGTTCACGTGGCCTTGTCCCGTGCAGCCGGGAGTCGGACACTTCAAGACGTTCTCATGCATGGCCAGAACTACAGACACACAACAGACATACACACACATACACACACACACAACAGACACACAACAGACACACAACAGACACACACAGACACAACACACACAGTAAGTCTGTTAGCCTTCACCAGCAGGAGGAAGAACATGAGCTGTGGTCAGGAGGGTTAGTTTAAAGCTGCTCGGAAACAACAACAAACACAGCAAAGGCCGAGAGATCTGAAGACCCTGAAGGAGGACCAGGAGACCCAGACCGCCACATGGGGGTCTGGGGGAGCCAACCAGGACCGCCACATGGGGGTCTGGGGGAGCCGGTACTCACTCTCTGGGGGGATGCGGTCCTTGTGAGGACATCCAGACAGGCTGCGGTGGTGAGGGTACAGCCCGGTCACATGACCCGTGCCGTCGCAGCCTGGCGTCGGACACTTCACCTCCTTTTTCTCTGGAGGGAGGATGGAGAGATTTAGAAGGAGCAGGAAGAGGTGGAGGTTCTGACCTGTGAGCACCACCAGAGACCAGAACGAGGACTTCATGCATCATTAATAAGAGTGCTGATAGAGGACTCCTCTCTGTACTGGTCTTGTTAGACCTTAGTGCTGATAGAGGACTCCTCTCTGTACTGGTCTTGTTAGACCTTAGTGCTGATAGAGGACTCCTCTCTGTACTGGTCTTGTTAGACCTTAGTGCTGATAGAGGACTCCTCTCTGTACTGGTCTTGTTAGACCTTAGTGCTGATAGAGGACTCCTCTCTGTACTGGTCTTGTTAGACCTTAGTGCTGATAGAGGACTCCTCTCTGTACTGGTCTTGTTAGACCTTAGTGCTGATAGAGGACTCCTCTCTGTACTGGTCTTGTTAGACCTTAGTCCTGATAGAGGACTCATCTCTGTACTGGTCTTGTTAGACCTTAGTGCTGATAGAGGACACCTCTCTGTACTGGTCTTGTTAGACCTTAGTGCTGATAGAGGACTCCTCTCTGTACTGGTCTTGTTAGACCTTAGTCCTGATAGAGGACTCCTCTCTGTACTGGTCTTGTTAGACCTTAGTGCTGATAGAGGACTCCTCTCTGTACTGGTCTTGTTAGACTTAGTGCTGGTAGAGGACTCCTCTCTGTACTGGTCTTGTTAGAACTTAGTGCTGATAGAGGACTACTCTCTGTACTGGTCTTGTTAGACCTTACACCACCATCGTTAATAACGGAGTTCCACAAGGTTCTGTGCTGGGGCCACTTGTATTTATCTTGTACATGCTTCCTTTGGGCAACATTATCAGGAAACGCTCCATAAACGTTCATTGTTCTGCAGATGAGACTCAACTATATCTGTGATCAAACCAGAGGAGACCAACCGGCTCTCTGGACCTCGAGATGTCTTCAAGACATCAAACACGAGGAGCTGAACCCTCTTAAAGTGAAACTGACTGAAGGACTTCACCTTCTCTAGGAGAACATCTCCAGCGCTGCCTGGGTTCATCCTGGCCCAGTGACCCTCTCAGAACCTACCCTTGCTGTAGTGGGCGGTCCTCCGGGCCGCGGCCACCGGCTCGCCGCTCTTGCCCGAGGCGCTGAAGGGCTGGTAGTCCGGGGAGCTGCGGGCCTCCTGGCCCCCCTTCACCTGCTCCGCCTTCAGGGCGATGGCCTGCTCCAGCAGCCCCAGGTTCCCCCGGGTCATGTCCCAGTTCTCCGAGTCGTCCGTGACCCCCGAACCCTCGGAGACCCGGTCCTGCTCATCTCCTTCATACTCATCTTCCTCCTCCTCCTCTTCCTCCTCCTCCTCCTCGTCATCGTCCTCGTCGTCGTCCTCCTCCGAGCGGACTTCGATGACCACCGTGGTCGGGGAGGCTTTGCTGGACTCTCGGTCTTCCTCTTCTTCCTCCACCACCTCGCCCACTTCCTTCCCCTGCCTCTCGTCCTCCTCTTCCTCTCTTTCCTCTTCCTCTTCTTCCTCAAACTCTGTGAGAGGAGTGCTGACCTTCTCTTCCCTGAGGGACATCTCCGCCTCAGACCCCTGGGCGCGTGGACTCAAAGTGTACGGAGTGTCGATCTCCTGGTGGACCTCCCTCTCCTCTTCTTCCTCCTCCTCTTCTTCCTCCTCCTCCTCCTCCTCCGGTTCCTCCCTCTCAATCTGCTCCTCTGTTGATTCTTTGGCCTGATGGTTGTAATCTCCGCTGGAGTACTGGTGGTCAGAGTTCTCCTGACTGATCACGTGTCTTTCTGTCAGCTTTTCTTCCTCCTCCCCCTCCTGCTGCTCCTCCTCTTCCTTATCTTCATCTCCTCCCTCTTCCTCCTCTTCTTTTGTCTCTGTAAGCTCTGTGACGCCCGTTTCTTCTTCAGGTAGCTCTGACGCCTCCTTCGTCACCAGCTGCTCCTCCTGCTCCTCCTGCTCCTCCTGCCCCTCCTCCTTGGTCTCTGGCTCCTCCTCCTGCTCCTCGGTGTGCGGCGCCGGCTTCACCTCCTCCTCGCTCGTCCCCGTCTCCACGTCGTTCTCCGTGAAGCTTTCGTTGTCGCCGACTTCCTCCGGAGGACAAAGTGCCGTCTGCGTGTCCTCTGCTGTCTCCAGGGAGCTGTCTGCTGGGGGCAGAACGTAAACACATGTTGTTGTTGTTGTTGTTGTTGTTGTTGTTGTTGTTGTCCTAGTCACCCCGCCGTGGTCACATGGTGACTGACCTTGTAGTTTATCTTATCTGACTTTAATAATAATGCATTTCATTCATAAAGCGCTGTTTAAGCTCCTCAAAGACTCTTTATGCTCATACACTGGGGCACGCTACAGGAGCCTCAGGGGGACGTGCCTTGCTCAAGGGCACATCGGCCAGGGCGGGGAGTCAACCATCAACCCACTCCTTTCTCCACATAGTTTTGTTTACCAGCAGTGAACAGCAACATATCTTTTTCATGTAACACCATCCTCAAACTGCTGTGCTATTAGCATGTAGCCATGTTAGCATCGTAACAAGCTAACCTTTAATAGCATGCTAAACATGGAATACATGTCAACGTTAGCATGTTAACACGCCTACGTTAGCATGTACACATTGTCACCGTTAGTATAACTGGAAAGTTTAGTTACCTGAGGTGTTAATATGACAGGAACAACCATAATAACAACAACAACAACAACAACAACATTGTTCTGCTAGACGTTGCTAAGCGTTGCTATCTTCAAGGTGATTATAGATCATTATTAAATACGTTTGGATTCACTCCTCAGGTATCTATCTGACTTCTGGCTCCACGTGTTTCACTTTGCTTGTTGTTGTTTACTCACTTTTTGTTGACTCTGGGCTGCATTTAGTTTTGTCTTTCTTCTTCTCTGTGTTGTCCTCTTCCTCCTCCTCTTCCTCCTCCTCCGCCGCGTCGCTGTCTGCGTTGAAGCCCTCGTCTCCGGCCTCGGAGGCCGGCTGGGTCCTCCTCTTGGGAGCCGACTGGTTCTCCTCGGCCTCGGCCTCCTCCAGCTTCCTCTTCTTCACGATGGGGCATCCCAGAATGCTGAGGGGCAGGAGGGTCACCACAGGGCGGCTAACAGTGTGTGTGTGTGTGTGTGTGCGTGGTGCTATGACTTCATATGACACGTGTGTATGTGTGTGTGTGTGTGTGTGTGCGTGGTGCTATGACTTCATATGACACGTGTGTGTGTGTGTGTGTGTGTGTGTGTGGTACTATGACCTCATATAACACAGGTGTGTGTGTGTGTGTGTGTGTGTGTGTGGTGCTATGACTTCATATGACACGTGTGTGTGTGTGTGGTACTATGACCTCATATAACACAGGTGTGTGTGTGTGTGTGTGTGTGTGTGCCTGTGTGTGTCTGTGTGTGTGTGTGGTACTCTCTCCTCACCTTCTATGTCGAGAGTATCTTCCACTGACGTGACCTTTTCCATCACATCCAGGGGTGGGACAGCTGCTGCTGACACACAGGTACACACTTCATACACACAGGTACACACCAAATAAACACACAGGTACAAACCTAATACATACACACAGGTACACACTTCCTACACCCTTCATGCATCGTGATATGTTTGAATCTCACTTTAACTCCGGCTTCATCTCTTGGCCCACGAGGTCTGACGACACTGAGAGAGAAGACAGAGTCAGACAACCAGAGGGGCCACGACCTCTGTGAAGAGGTCACGACCCCTGTTTGAAGAGGTCACGACCCCTGTGTGAAGAGGCCACGACCTCTGTGAAGAGGTCACAACCCCTGTTTGAAGAGGTCACGACCCCTGTGTGAAAAGGCCACGACCTCTGTGAAGAGGTCACGACCCCTGTGAAGAGGTCACGACCCCTGTGTGAAGAGGCCACAACCCCTGTGTGAAGAGGTCACGACCCCTGTGTGAAGAGGCCACGACCTCTGTGAAGAGGTCACAACCCCTGTTTGAAGAGGTCACGACCCCTGTGTGAAGAGGCCACGACCCCTATGAAGAGGTCACGACCCCTGTGTGAAGAGGTCACGACCTCTGTGAAGAGGTCACAACCCCTGTTTGAAGAGGTCACGACCCCTGTGTGAAGAGGCCACGACCCCTATGAAGAGGTCACGACCCCTGTGTGAAGAGGTCACGACCCCTGTGTGAAGAGGCCACGACCCCTGTGTGAAGAGGTCACGACCTCTGTGTGAAGAGGTCACAACCTCTGTGTGAAGAGGTCACGACCTCTGTGTGAAGAGGTCACGACACCTTTGTGAAGAGGCCACGACGATGATGTGTGTGTGTGAGTTTGTGTGAGTTTGTTTCTGTGTGTGTTTGTGTGTGTGTATATGTGTTTGTGTGTTTGTGTGTGTGTGTTTGTGTGAGTTTGTTTCAGTGTGTGTGTGTGTTTGTGTGAGTTTGTTTCTGTGTGTGTTTGTGTGAGTTTGTTTCTGTGTCTTTGTGTGTGTGTTTGTGTGAGTTTGTTTCTGTGTGTGCTTGTGTGTGTGTGTATATGTGAGTTTGTTTGTGTGTGTGTTTGTGTGTGTGTGTGTGTGTGCGTTTACTGACCCCGGCTTCCTTTGGAGCGGGTTCGTGTTCGTGTCTCTGCTGTGTCCTGACTCATCTGAAGAACAACGAGGAAAGAACTATTAATATCTGTATATATATATATATATATAAATACATAAATAATACATTATATATATATATATATCCATAAATCTATCCATCCATACATACATATATGTGTATATATATATATATATATATATATATATATATATATATATATATATATATGTATATAAATAATTAGAATTTATTGTCAAAGTACACAAGGAATTTGACTGTGAGAGGTACATCTCTATAAACAGACTACAATAAAACAACGCAATAATAAAAGCCGGTACTTTGATGCTGCTGGTTGGCTCTGGTCCTCTGCTCAGTGTCCGAGGGCTGAACTCATGACCTGTGGAGCACAGAGACGACCTGTGAGAGAGACGACCTGTGAGAGAGACGACCTGTGAGAGAGACGACCTGTGAGAGGTCGTCAGAGACGACCTGTGAGAGAGACGACCTGTGAGAGAGACGACCTGTGAGAGGTCGTCAGAGACGACCTGTGAGAGAGACGACCTGTGAGAGGTCGTCAGACACGACCTGTGAGTTTATTTATCAGAGGAAACATTTCATCACGGATAGTTTGCCCATTCTGAAGTACAGAATATATGATGAAAATCACACAATCACATATATAATAAATACATATACAGTATATATATACATATATATGCGTATATATATATATATATATATATATATATATATATATATATATATATATATATATATTGCTCATATACTGTTATTATATATGTATATATATATATATATATATATATATATTGCTCATATATTGTTCTGATATATGTATATTAATATATATTGCCTATATATTGTTCATACATATATATATATATATATTTATATATATTGCTCTTTGCTCATATATTGCTATTATATATATAAATATATATATTGCTCATATATTGTTATATATGTATATTTATATATATTGCTCATATATTGTGTATAAATATGTATGTATATTTATATATATATATATATATATTGCTCATATATTGTTTTATATATATATATATATATATATTGATCATATTGTTCATATATATACAAATATGTATTGAAAGTTAATTAAAAAATAAATAATAATAATAACAACAAATTAATTATTTAAAGCGTAAACTTGAATAATCAGAAGACGTTGCATGAGTTCAGATTCCTGTGCACGTGACGCGGCTCACAGCGGGGTGCATGACGTCACTGTGGTGTGGATCGGACGGAACATTTCACACAAAAAGAAAAACAATGAGTTTAGTTCGTGTTCTGTTCTCCCGGTGCAGGGACAGCGGGGACGGAGGAGGCCCGGCTGAGGCCCGGGCCCGGGCCCGGGCCTCGCTCCTCTCCTCCACGGGCTCACGTACACAACACGTACAAAGGTTCACACTTTTAACCGAGCCGCCATTGCAGCTGATCCCGACCCGCGCGGTGTCCTGGCCGGCTGGCCGCGCAGTCGGGCCGGGCACGAAGGGCCGAGCGGCCGCGGAGGCTCTCGGCTCCACCGCGTCCTCCCCGTCGGTGCGGGATGCACCGGGAGGCCCGAAGGCCCCGGAAAAATACCGACAAATAAGTGCGCTTCACGCTCTTTGTCAGCGGACAGAAAGCCTTACCTCACGCTCCCCTCCCCCTCCGCGTCGACATCTCCGGGAC